>WBMZ01006175.1:8925-81766 GCA_013400975.1 Atrichornis clamosus | reverse complement strand
TTGCATAAGGGCCTAATTATAATCAGGGCTGTGCAAGCAGCAAAGACATGGGTAAGGGAAAACCTGTTTGATCATCAAAATTTCTCACTCTGGAGAGGAGGAGTTTAGCTGATTACACATGTAGATGTGTGTGCATACACACTGGGGTTACTTTATTTTGCCTTTTAACATTTACTGTTATTATAAGATGTTCCCAGAAGTCCTTCTCAGGCTTGAATATTTAGTGTAATTATTTGCAGAGTGGTCTCATGACTAGGAAATTTTCAAAGGTCCCATCCAGTGCAATATTTTCTCCTGATCCCACGTGATACTAATCCTGTGTGTTCTTAAAAACTCAAGAGAAAAAACCTCTTCAGTCATAGCAAGCCAGAAGCCAGTGACATAATTTCCAGGGACAAGATTCTAAACCTGTTGATAGCAGACATAAGGTCTTAGGTGGAATGAAGAAAGGGAAGCCCCATCAGAGTATTGATCTTCTAGGAACTTGCAGTAGAAATTTCAGAACAGTAAAGATGAAGGGACAAATTCTTAGCTTTGGCTTCTTGTTGACAGCCAAAGAGGGATCCAAGAGACAGTTCTTTTTGAATCCCAGGAGTCACAAGAACACATGAAATACTATAACATTTACATCACCGAGGCCAGGAGATGAAACAAGCCCCAGTTACTTCATTTTACGAGAACATACAAAGTTTCTCCCTGCACAGCCTCAATTGACAATGGCTTTAGAAAATTTCCCTGAATCCTTCTAATCCCACATATCATTCTCATTCCCTTTGAGAAAATGAATATGAATACAATTAGTCTGTTCAAGAAGAACTTAGCAGGATATCAGACTCAGTACAATAATAAACAGCATCTCCCATTTCACCGAGGCCCTATCCTTCCATCTCATAAATGCCAAGGTAACAGCAGCACAGAAGCAATTTTCCCAGATAGTAATATCCAATAAGAAAGCCAGACAATGAAGGGGCAAGTTTCACAACAAAACCCAGGCATGAACTTTATAGTTTACATGGATCAAGTTGCTGAAAGCTCCAGTTTACCATTTCAAACACATGACCTGGTCCAATGACTAAGCCAGACGCGATAGCAGATGCCGAAAAAACACATCGACCATGTCACAGAACCCTAGACCAGCAGCAGCTGTCTGCCTTATTTAACTATGGGGATTGCTACCAAAATCCACGTGCTTCTCGCTGGTCACATTTCTCTGTAACCACCAAGACAGAGGCATCTTAAACCCAATAAAGCCCAGCTATAACAAGCCATCCTCAACACCACACTATGCCCTAGATTTAAAATAAAAGATAAAGGACACAGCGAAGCTGGCCCAAGAGAACCAGCCTGATTAGCAGAAACAATACAACATAGCAGCCTAATTGAGGCTTGAAGCATTGTTGTTATTTCATTCAGAAAAACTGTTTTCAAATATAATTGTTGAATAGCTGGGTTAAGTGCATTGCCTATGTTATGAACCTGACAAGAGGAACCAGCTGGAATCTGAGCTGGAGCTGAAGTTCTTTATCATCACAAGTGAAAAAATCTGGATACCATAAGAAACAAACTGTCACAACAACAGAGGGACTAGGAAGATCAGATAGTAAAAATGTGTGCAGGTGTCTTTTGGCTACAACCCAGGAAGATTCACTCTAATTTATCATGGAAACTGAAGTAAATCAAACTTACCTGCAAATCTATGCAGTGTGTACATTAGAAACTAAGGATTATCATTGCAAAAGAGGGGAAAAAAATTGTTAGTAACAAGATACATTTGGAAAATGTTAAAGCTCCCTCATACTAAACTGGGATGGGGCAACCCTGGATATATATGCAGACTGGGGAACGAGAGGCTGGAGAGCAGTGCTGCAGAAAGGAACCTGGAGGTCCTGGTCAGTGGCAAGTTGAACACGAGTCAGAAGTGCCCTGGCAGCCAGGAGGGCCACCCGTGTCCTGGGGTGCATCAGGCCCAGCATCGCCAGCCGGGCAAGGGAGGGGATTGTCCTGCTCTGCTCTGCACTGGGGGAGCCTCACCTTGAGTCCTGGGGGCATTTTTGGGTGCCACAATATAAAAAATATATTAAGCTATTAGAGAGCATCCAAAGGAAGGCCAGAATGATGGTGAAGGGTCTGGAGGGGAAGCCGTGTGAGGAGGGGCTGAGGTCACTTGGTCTGTTCAGCCTGGAGGAGACTGAGGGGAGACCCTCTTGCAGTTACAACTTCCTTGGGAGGGGAAGAGGAGGGGCAGGCACTGATCTCTTCTCTGTGGTGACCAGCGACAGGACCCAAGGGAATGGCCTGTAGTTGTGTTAGGGGAAGTTTAAGTTGGATATCAGGAAAAGGTTCTTCACCCAGAGAGCAGCTGGGCACTGGAACAGGCTCCCCAGGGAAGTGGTCACAGCACCAAGCCTGACAGAGTTCAAGAAGCATTTGGACAATGCCCCTAGGCACAGGGTGTGACTCTTGGGGTATCTGTGCAGGGCCAGGAGTTGGACTCTATGATCCTTATGGGTCCCTTCCCCTTAGCACATTCTGTGATTCTGAGATTCTGCATATATGCACACCAGGTGACAGTTCAGCTCCTTTCCTATGACATTTTGAAAAGGGCCCAGGGAAGGTTCAATACATAAGTAAACCAGTTTCTATTGTATTGACCTCTATTGACAGACTGGTTGAACTGATTCCAGGACTCCAGAAATTTTTAAGATTTTACCATTCTCAAGGCCTAAGCAAGTTAAATAGGAAGTCATCTGAACTTCAACCGCTTTTAAGAGGATTAATACACCTTTATCCTCAGTCTGTATGTTGCTCTATACTTAAGACAATATCAAAATTTACAGTAAATTCACATTTGGTTTTAAGCTCTGCAATATGATTATGAACACCTCAAATACTAACACACCATAACAAACATGCTTGAGTTTAGGACTCCTTTCTGATGGAAAACGAAGTCATACCTAAGAACAACATACAGCAGAAGTAATGGAGATTCGCTTTTGCTATTTCAAAAAACCCGACATCTTTAATTGTTCTTATAACTTTACAGAGAGTAACATTGATTTATTTTTTTAATAGTGCCTGGAAATGAAGAAAGATGTTTTATTAATTTTTCTTACAGGAAACTGTGTGCAGCCTGTATTACAATTTCAAGTCAGCAATTCAAAACAGACTGCTACATCTCCATACGAATCAGCAATGAAGCCAATCACTGCTGCAAGAAGCTAAAATCTGAGAAACAGCATCAAAACTGAGGAGAGGCTCCAACATTCTCAGTGCATACTGTCAAAGTACACAGTGGTTGCCCAGCTGTGTTCTGCACAGGTTGTGTACATAAAGACAAAACAAAAATTATATATAAAGGCCTTCCTTAAGTTGATCAGTTAACTCCATGAGAAGTAAATTCAGTAGAAAGCAGCACAAATTAATATTTACAGGAATAAGTCCATGTACCCAGAATTCAGACAAGGAACATAACAGACATGCCCACAAAAGGACAAAAAGTGATTTGTGCTTTGAACCAAGCCCCTACGACACAGTGAAGATTTTTATTTTTGTTTAAAACAAGAAATCCCTGCAACTAGAATATTCTCACAGTTGTGCTGAAACATATGAAAACAGAGACTACTAAAAAAAAAATCACACTGAACAAGAAAATGCAATCAGAACTAGAGACCTAAGTTTGGAGGTATTTTCCAAGCACTTTACAAACCAGCACACTCTTCCTTCATGTCACTATTCTATAAACATTCTTGTTGCTATGATGATCAGTGACTGAAGACTCCATAATTCCATTGCCCAAGAGACCAAGCAAGCCTAGACTAGGTGAACAATATGCTATGATGTCCCTTGGTGCAGCACTTACAGTACTCAAACTCTTCTCTGTCTGATCTTTCACATTACTGAAACATGACTGATATAGAAAGCGTGTGCTTTGGCATAGTGTAACTTTAGGTTTCTCTGCTCAACAAAAACTCTGGCAGAAGGGCATTATGTAGAAAGGTGAATAGACAAAAGTGTATGTGTTATCAAATGTTTATGAAGTTTATCATCTCCTTAGCTCACGTATCTAAAGGAAAGACCAAACCATTGAAGCACAAAATACCAAACATCTCCCCTTTAAAACTCATTTCTTGAAATCACACCATTCCATGACAGGAGAGTATGATCTGTTATTCTTGGAGTTACTAGTCTTACGTATCCCACTGTGCCTCAGTCATTCAAATCAGGTAACCTTTTTCTTTCATAGAGTTCATGTCATCCACCTGTCCACCTCAATTTCATGCCATAAGCAGAAGTCATAAGAATACTAGACTACTCACAACTGTTTGTAAATTGAATATATACCTATTTACCAACTACCTTTGTTATATTTACCAGACATATTTTGTTATATTTACCAGATATATTTATATCTTGCAATAACCTGCCAACACACTGCAGAGTAGCATTGAGTGCATGGGAAAAAACAACAAAGAAAAATCCACAAATGACATCTATATCTAGGTATGATTTCTCTGTGTAAAGCTAACAGAATAAACTACTATTGATACAGAGCCAGCTGAAAATGTGAACTACAGCAAGAGACATAATGCAGATAAACATCCCTTTTCTGTGCTTTAAAGAGCTCCATAGGCTCTTTCTTCTAAATCCTTTCATTAATTACACTGTCTAGTAGAATCCAGCATTTTTTGCAGAGGCTAAATTTTCCTTGTCGCTTATTGAGTCTGTTTTCCCTTCCCAGCGCCATCAGCTTTAAGAGAGAAGGGTTATCCTGTGGAAGAATATGAAATCTACATCCAGACACATGCTCTGGGCAGTAAACAAAATGACTGTGGGCTACAAGTTGTACCTATACTTACACACCCAGGAGTTAGTTCAAACTTCTCAGCACTCAAATACGCAGTTTTATGGAGCACTACACTGATTACAGTTACTGTTACCACCTCCTTCTAGAGCTAAATTTGCTGCTATTTTAAGGTCTAGTTGCGTGATTACATCTTCTGACACAATGAAATCATAATTCAGCTTTTGGGATACGTATTACAGGAAGGTACAGTAAGTACAGTTAGGTTTCATTTGTGTAATTATTGAAGATTTTTGGCATGGTAGATACAGTATTTAAGAGAGCAACAATGCCATTGGGAAGAAATACTCCTCCACTGTCAAATTCATTTTTAAATGGAGACAAGTGCAGTACCACGTACACATGCACGTTCATATGCAGAGCCTGGCTCTGTATTGCTCTCTGTTGTAAAAAAAAGTGATGACAACTTTTACAAGCAGAGGTGGCTAATTGTGATTTGAGCTGTGGATATATCATACTCAGCTATAAACAGACTTTGCTGAGGTAAATGTCACTATTGCAGTGGCACAGGACTGACTTTGTGCGCACTGGAGCAGCAACTCTTCAGTGAGGGGAACAGCGAATGCTGGGAACTGATTTGTTAAGCACTGTTGCAGGAGCACGGCAGTGATGTGGGTGTTCGGTGCTCCGATTTAACAGCCATTTCAAATGAGTATGAACAGACAGCATCACAAACCAGCAGGTGTGCCTCAACTGAGGAACTATTCAGTGTGTTGTGATTTCTGGAAAGTAGCACTTACTTCAGTGGACAGAGAACTGCCCCAAAACAAAAGAGGGGAAGGGAGAACCTCTGTAGTCTAATGTCTGTCTTGTCACTCACAGGGGGAAATTAATGTTATTTTTATTCCTTTAGAAGTATTTCAAGCAATTAAATCCCGTTTACTTTGGTGCCAACCAGTGCTTGCTAGCATCAGGCCTCCTCTACTGCAGACAGCAGTACTCTTTAGCTTGCAAGTTTCAAGGTCACGCAGCACTAAACTTACAAACGCCTTGGCACAAAGACGGTAATAGATGTTGTCAACAATAGTGACATGTCTTCCTGAAATAATCCATCCTTTAATTTTCATATTCATCAGAAAATTCAAATGATTTCTAAATGTGTCATGACACAAAACAGAACCTATAAACCTACACATTTCTCAGTTAGGGAAAAATTATTCTCATCTGTGAGCTACTTAGAAATCTGATAGCAACTAAAATAAGTACTGTCATTTGACAGAAACAGGAATCCAAGACATACAAATGAAAAAAATCTTCTACCTTAAACAGACAGAAGATATACTTGTACTGTACAGTTTCTGAGATCTGGACAGTATGCCCACATCCCTCTGGCCTTAGAGGGTCAGTATGCAAAGGTCAGTATGGTGCATCTGTACACCAGCCAGTTCAACATAGTCGCTTTCTTAAGTAGTCATGGTTTAAATGCAGATTTATGTAAATTTTTTAAGTGAATCTTTTAATATACATTCAATACTTCCTTCTTCTCTACTTTATGTGCCCCTTGTGGTGCAAGTAAATCTAACTAAACCCATCCTCAGTTTTTTGGCATTGTGAGGTCAGAGACTATGAATTCAAATCAACGACAAGCAACTGTTCTTGAAGTGAAGCAAATCAGTTTCTATAATTATAGCTCACTGATTTCAATAAATTTGCCCTGTCCCTTCTGAGTGCACTTGGTAAAGTTTTACTTCTGTTTTCACTTTAAAATAAATTGTTTTGCTTATATACATTTTGGGGCTTTTCCCTTTATTAAATGAATTGTAGCTATCTAGAAATCATTTCATCTTGAAGCTGGAAAAATATAAATCAGCGGATTCCTACCCTCAGTATCCCATTGTTCTTCAGAACAGTTAAAATTTACTTCTGTTTTTATTTGGATGTTCAATATATTAAATTAGCACTTTGTTTCGCAGGAATAGAGGCCACTGGACAGAGGGAAACTTTTTGGCTTACGCAACTTGTTTGATACCTAAAGCATTTCAAAATATTTCCTTGCCCAGGAGGTCTGGGATGAAAAGTAACTTTTTATACAGATGTACATTTAACCTTAAAGTATTGTGGATAGAAAGTGTATGCAACAGTAAAAGCAGGAAAAATGGTTCCCCAGTTTTAATCTGGACAAGACAAAATCCCACTCAGTCTCCAAAATGTGAAGTTACCCAATTTTTACTTACGGTATGCGCTCAGGGACTTCCATATCCCAGAGCTCACTGCTGGGCTGTAGTTTGGGGAAAGAATTCCTCAGAAAATTCCAAAGGATGGAGTGAAAAAGGCAGCAAAATTGTAACTAAATAGAAAACACTGAACATTGCAAGAAGCAGCAGAAATACATACAGCTGGGTTTGTGTTTTTAATACATTAGGGCTGGCCACTTTGTCTGCTTTGCTAAGTTCCATTTTTATCCTCTCTCACTGCAGATTTGGCTCTTTTTCTATCTACTCCCCAAATTAAGGCTAAATGCCAGTGATATTTGATAGCTGAATTGCAGTTCCCAAGGGCAGTCTGGATATAAATTCAAATCCAAAGTCCAACCCAGAATAGTAAAAATCTTGCAGAAGTCTCACAGAAATAACTGATTATTTCAGTGTCTCTCCTTTCTAACACCATCCTTTCTTATCATCCTCTTGTAAATTCATCTATGTTTACCACTACTCCACAATTAACATCATCTTTTGCAGAAGACCCACACAGCCCAGGTTCCTCACAGAAAAGCATCAGTCAGTATTTATCATACCACATTTGTATTATAAGTAGAATGGATGCTGCTCTGAGATTTTAGAGACACAAAAATCCTAAAGGTAAGGATATTAATAAACATTCTACACAGAAGAAAAACAGGCCAAGATTTCTCCTTATTATTTAGTTATAAAATTGCAACCTAGTCTTGTATTCTGAAAACAGGAGTCTTCATAGCCCTTAAGAATCTGACTACAAACACTATTCTTCCAAATCTGATAGACACAAGAACAGTACAAAGGGCTGAAAAAGGGAAACAGAATCACTCCTAAGACCCACTCCAGGCAGGAAACAACGTAAGGAGTTTTCCTGCAGTAGCTTAGGGCATTTTTTGTTATGTGCACATTTTCTTTGATTCATCTGTTCTAAATGGATGATACACTATACAAGCAATGCCAACGTTTTGTTTGCCCAATATGGGGTCAAACAAACGTGCCTGCATGGAGTTTTTGTTGAAAATCTCACTTAACTAGAAGTGTTTGCATGGCAGCACAAAGATACAAGGCTGACTACAGAGACTCTCTACAGTTTATTCTGCCTTACTAACCAACTACAACAATGAGATTAAGGAGGGATTGTCATATAAGAATATGTTAACTCTCTACTAATAACGTTACTCTCTACTAATAATGTCCAAAGTTACATTTCAAAATTATTAAACAAATAGTTTAGTAAGAGTTGTGCTCTTACAGACTCAGAAAATTACCTAGTTTATCCTGATAGACCAGTTTACTTTTTAACTATCAAATAAATAGAAAAAATAGAAGATAACAATTGGATCAAATAAGTTGACTACTCAGTAGTTGGTAAAGGACTGAAGAATAGGTTTTTTTAATTTGCCATTTTGAGCCTGGGCTAGTCAATTCAACTATTTGGGTTCGTATATTACTTGCCCTTCAAATAAATCTTTAAGGAATTTTCCCCATAATTAAATTTCCAGCTCCCATTTCTCAAACTTTTTCAATCATTGATGTATTTTTCTATACAAGAGTATTAAAGCCCATAATAACAGAACAAAGCTTGGCAGACTCATTCTTTCTTATTGCATTTTAGGTTATAATTTGATGGCTGTTTTCTACAAATGCCTTTAACTCATGCACATAGCATCTGCCCTGATTTTAACTCACTCAAGTTATTGAACTTTAAAATGAGGATTGTGATCTGGGATGGTTTAGCTTTTAACTGAAAAACCATCACTTCTTGAATAAAGACATTGCTTCCTGAACATAAAGAGTTATGTTGCTCTTGATATCTGTTGCAAACAGAATTCAGTACAAATCCCTTGACTGAGTACTGCACCGAGCTAACTACTAAAAACAGGTAAGTTACAGCCTAAAAATGGTATCACAGTTTTCATTAATGCTTTTTCAGAAGAAGAGATTATTAACTATAGAGTGCACTATAAACATGATGGCAAACCATGAAATGCTTGCTAAATTTCTCTTAAGGAAAAATGTTCAGTTTCAGTAAGATTTATGAACAAGCACAGACAAAGCAAAACCTAAATGAAACTTCCAAATTGAACTATTCACTGATTTTCATTTTGACGAGGACAGAAAATACCAACCTTGCCTCTCACCAGGATGTCAGTCACTGTTTTGTCTACAATATAAATGCTCTGCAGAACCTAGAGTGCAGTCAGTGATATTAAATCAAACCCACAATTTTTTTCAGAGAGATACCAGTTTATGCAGAGAAACTGAGAACTGCAAAACGCAGTAAAAAGCAAATTTCTATTTGTGAACATTCCTATAAAAGTTCTGATAGCATTCAAAAAACGCAAAAAAAAAATCATCTGATTCAGGTCATGTTATTAGGTTAGTAATTTTGTATGGGAATCTTGAATGGTCTCTCTGTGAGTGTCAGGATTACTTCTTTCATGTTGTACTTACGATGCCTTTGAGGAATGCCTCATTCACTGGAAAACATAGGTCTAGAAACAATGTCTTGTCTAGCATTCTGCCCCTTGTCACGTTGCTTTAAAAGTAGAGGAGAGCTGAAGCAGATAGGGATAGCTTCCTAGTACATTTACTTTTGATTAAAGACAATATTATTCCATTCTATGCGGTAGGCAAAAAAATCTGCTTTATTAACTGTCTATAGCACCCTAATGAACTCTGGCAGAACACAGAAGAAAAACCAGGTCCCTACTGAGTTCTCTGAAGGAGTCCGAGTCAACCAAATGAAAAACATGGGCAAGATGTTAAGCAGGAAAGCTCAGACATAAACCTGACTACAAAGAAAAATGAAAAGCTTATGCTAAGGGGGAGAAGTTTTCTATTATAAATAATAATAGGACACTTTCAGTACAGGCTTATTAAACATGTTTTTTCTGCCCCATTTTTGAGTCAGATTCTATTGTCTATTACTATAAACATAGTGTCATCAGCTAGTTTTGCCTAAGTAGCCCCCACTGGCTTGTTTAAACTGGAGCATTCCTTTTTAAAGACTCATTTCTTTTCTAGTTACTTTGCATGCAGTGCGAAACAGTGCACGCTCTGCTAAAACACAGCACTGCACAGGAGGAGGCCAACTGCATAATAATTCTTGAAGAGACTGACAATAGCTGGAATTAAATTATGCTTTCATTTTTCTTATGTGTTTCAATCTGATTTGTCTTAATAGCATGTTTGCAACATGTTAATTATCAGGGCTTGACACTGTACAGTTGGTATTTAGTAGAAGAGTGATTTGACTAGGAAAGTGAAATCTTCTAAAGAAGTTATATGCACACAAATGCTTGGCAAAAAAATAGATTTGCAATTAAGCAAACTTTACTGCATTACCTACAGACTCCGTATTTCTAAAAATGACCATCATAAACCACCATGTCCCAGGTATCCTTTATCTAGTGGTCCTACAAAATCACTAGAGAATAATTACACTGCACAAAAATCTACCCATTACATAAAAGCCAAATGAATGGTTTAACACACAAAATCCACAGAGAAACCTCCGATCTGAGATGAGACCTGTTACTGTGCTCTGTGAGAATCCTATCATTGGCCTGTAGTGGGAGTGAGACCCAACACCAAAAGCAGCACCAGGATTTCTCTGAAGTCAGTGAAGCTGCAACTCTTACAGCAGCTCTGGGTTTGGCTCACTTAGGTACAGAATGCACCAAGGAGGTGAGAGGAGCAAATCTCAAGCACTGAAAGTAACATACTCACATATTCCTCAAGTAAACAGAAATTAGACTAAAATGTTACTTAAAAAAATAGAAGTGAGAAAGAACTTGCTGACACCAATTTGTCTCTGAAATATCTTTAGTTAATATAAAAGGCTTCCCATGATACTTCTATGAATTGTCTCTCTCACTCAGATCTCGAGTGTTGACTAGTCTCAATTTCGATCATACTCCAGAGGAAATGCTTTGCACAGCCTCCCTGGATGTGTTCTTTTTGGGGTGGGTGTGCTGGGCAGCTTGGCAGAAGGCATTTAGGCATCACTGTAATTAGACAAACACTTCAGGAGAAACAGCTGAACAGGTTTTCACTGAACTGCTGCACCTAGTTAGATTTGTGCTTCTGCTAGTAACAACCTCTACTGGCTTCAACCCTAAAGATTTGAGATGCAAAAGACAGCATGAATAATTCAGTGAGCACAGGGTCCTGAACCCACCTTTCCTTTCATAAAGAGAGAAGTAATGCACCTCAGGTATAAAGTTTTACTCTAACATGGCTTAATCTTTTTTTCTCTTTCAGTGCTTTGTGACTAAGTGCTGTGTAGGTGTGAAAAGCCTTATTACCATGTAATTTTGTTGGGATCAGGATTCCAACTACCTGCTTTGCTTCGTGTTCATTTACACAGAATGATCAAAATCTGTTTTATTTCCTAACAATAGCAAATTTTGCTATAATTATTTTTAAATGGCAAATTTAAGGAATAGCACCCTGGTTAATTCACACATGGCACCTATCCACACACGAATAAAATACCATATTATTTATTACCTTTCTCATAATGAACTTTGTAATAAATAACTGAAAAACTAATTTGTTTTTTGACAGTGCTGAACCCTTGAATAGAGAAAATCACAGAGTCGAACACAGAGTGCAGTCCTGTGTGGTAAGTGGTCTCCATAGCAACCAATAGATTTTATGCTAAGTCTGGCCTTTAAAAACATTTCACGTTTACCACCGAGAAAAAGATGGCCTTGATTTAAAAATGATACAACAAGTATCTTGAATGTGCATGCTTTCTCTTCTCTCTTGCAAATAAAATTAGCAGACGTCCCTTTAACACTAAATCCTCTGAGAGCTGCGTGTCATCGTTGACGTATGTGTGGGCCTCCTTTAGGCTTGGAAATTTTTTTTCCTTGCATATCATTGCAAGACTTGAAGCCCTCTCCCCCACCATTTACCCCTCCTTGTTTTTCTCTATCCTGAACAAAAATAGAATATCAAGTCCTTATCTCAGTCAGTGATCATGGTGAGAGTGAAAATATTATTGCATGCTTATCTATAGCAGTTTCAATCATGCAAGCTTATAATAACTTGCAATAATGGAAGAAGTAGTAACTATAGCTGCAACGCCTGCTACAGCCTAATTTACTTTCACTCCACATTCAAGTGACTGAAGCCCCTAAAAGGAAATGTATTTTTAATAAAGAAAGATTCCAACTTAAGAATGTGTGTATGTAATTATTGACAGCGATATAGTATAAAGAGCTGTATGGTTACAATCATTAGCACTCAATGAGAATTTTGTTTGCAGCACTGGAATTTGAGTAACAGGACATGAAGGTAGATGTAGAGAATTTTAACTGAATTTATCACTACCTTTTCAATTCTTATAACTTGACAGCATAGGGTACATGACTTTAACATTTAATCCAAAGCAGAGCTTGCATGCTCAGGTTATTCCTCTTGGCATGGGTGTGGGATGCCTGCTTTTCACTGATTAGGAATGCAGCCTTGAGAGCTTTGGATGAGTAGGAGGGGAAGATACAGAGATAATTTATTGCTATTCCTGTAAAGGTAATTTCAACATGCATTCAGTCATCATCGGGACAGTAATAGCACTTCATACAAGGCCTTTCACATCATTGAATGTTTGGTCTCTGTGTCCCATTCCATCACAAATGCAGTGTAAGTGTCACTCTCCTACCACACTGATTACTATCTCCACAATTTCCTTTGCCCAAAGTACACTTCCTTTTCACTTTAACTTTAGAAAGGTCTTGTGTTGAGCCTCAGTGAAGAAGGCACCAAAGAGTCAAGTTCTGCTTGCCATGAAATAAGACAATATAACAGAATTTACTACCCTGTTTCTTTCACTATGTGCTGTTGGACTTAGACTTCTCCAAAGATGATCCAATGCAGTAACAAAAGTTAGAGCCACCACTGTGAAGGAAATAGGCAACAAAACAGAAGCTAAAAGCTTCTGTATGAAGCAGCATGATCCCCAGTACATCTCTAGGGAAGACAGAAGTTTGCCCCGTGTAGAAAATAAGTATGCTACAAATCCAGCAAAGATACACACAGCACAGCCCTAAGAGGGCTCAGGTACTATGGTAAGGAAAGGCAGGGTAAACTCTGCCTATCATTCATTTTATTTCTTGCATCAGGATACATTAAGCGCACTGAGGGGAATAATTAATCACAGTAACAATGAGTTAAGGTATGTCAACAAAATCTTGCTTATGGTGAATGTTGTAGTGTTAGTGCATCCTCACCACCACCCCCTCCTCCCATGCTCTTTTCTTCCACGCAGATGGAGAAACACCGTGCCAGAGCTATGATTAGCATAGGGTTGGAGTTATCAGAAACAACTGAGCAGTTCCTGACAGACCACTTTTCGTATTTGGAAGAGAAGTCAGAAAGACACGTACTGCAACTTCGTTGCAAAAGGATGGAAGATGCAAGCAGAATGCTCCAAGGGAGGGTCCCACCGGTCAGATGCTTCCCTTGGTTCCTGATCTGCAGACGCACCTCCACAGAACCGGTAAGAACCACGGTAAGAACTCAAGACCCCCATTCCAGCCCAAGCAGCACCACAATTTCCCTGGAAGCTGTGCTCTCACTGCCTGCCTTCATGCCTTGTTTTGACGGGAAAAAGCAAGCATTAATACTACTGGATGCAGCAGTATTTCCAACAAATTAACAGGCAAACCTAGGGATACCACTGCAAAAAGACATCTTATGGAAAACATCGGATAAAGATGATGGTATTGTATTAGCATGCCTCCTGTGCAGAATCTCTTTCCTTCATATGCTCCTAGAAACTAATATTTTTCATTTTTTAGTTTTCTTAAAAGCACTTATTCTCTTATCATCATATGTACTTTTAGCAACTCTGTTTGGATTGTACAGACCTTTCATGTTCCCTAAGAGAAAATATTTCACAGGGACAACTTTAAAATGGAAGAAAATTGGTGTGTTCTGAATTAAATATCTGCTCATGTTCTGTATTATTTAGAGAGACATACATACCAGTCAGAAGTGTTCCCGTAAAGTAGGAGTTTATAACATTGACTCACAGCTATTCCAGTGAATAAGCCTGAAGGTCTGTGTTTGGGGCAAGTGAAACAGGTAGAACACCTGAATCTTTCGTAAGGCAGATTCAACAGCCCTTTTTTTTTTATTGTTTCTAAATGGGGATGCAACGAGATCTTTTCTCAAGCATGACAGCATACTGATCATATTTGAAAGTGGCAACTTGTCATTAAATACTTGTCAAATATCCCAGCTTCCACAGTTAATTACAATATAATATTCACTGCCTTCAGAGAAAAAGATGTCAACATAAATTTGAATTGAGGGGTGAGAGGGAGCAAGACAGTAGGCACAGCCACTAAACATCGAAGTCTACACACTATGTGGGCAGACTAAAGGTCCACCAGCTGTTGTCCAGGATAAAAATAGTCACTCAGAATATGATAAATATTATAAAGTCTTATAAATGGACCCAACTTAGAAGTTCTAGTTTATTATGCCACTGCCTCTTCCACACAGAGAAAATGTTGTTGTTCTAATAAAAACAGTTGATTGTTTTACATAACGAAGTATTGTAGACCTTATTAACTTTTATATATAAACTGTTTTAATGTAGATGTGTCAGGAATCTGAAGATAATGCCAAGTGACAGCTCTAGGATTAAGCTCTTCTCACTTAGTTAGAATTGCTAACTTTGATTGTAAATTGCTTTTAAAGAGCAAAGCATATACTGTAAGTCCTCCCAATGCCTCCTACGAACTGACATCAACAAGGCATCTGGGACAAGTGTGTGCTAGTAATTCATCTTAATAATCTGTCAGCAAAGCTGTCCTAATAGGATGTGTCTTTCATTTTGATTAAAATGACCCTTTGAAATGTGGTCCTCATAGAAAGTTGACAAGCAGAGGCAAATTTTGAACAGTCTGGCACTTCTAATTTTATCTCTGGAAACTGAAAGTGCTGTTTAATACCCTTACATAACTACTCCCTCTGCCTCTCTCTGCTTAGCTTCCACATGAAGAACCTGTTCATAGCTCTTTGATGATCAATAATACCCTTTTTTGGTCCATGGGACATTCTTTTTATTTTTTTAATTTCCACCTCCATGGCATGATTTCTAGTATTACTTGAGAGTGTCAGCAATACCGTAATTAAATGAACTACATGTGTTCTTAAACATATAGCCATGGCTATGAAAACACTTCTCATGCCATCTGGAAGGTTTTAATCTTGGAATTTTTTTAATGTATGAGCTAAAGGGATACATCATGTTGTCCCAATACTCTTACACATTAAACTCTTTAATATTAGATTTTTATTCGGCTGCCATGACATGGTATTTCTTTAGGAATCTCATTTTTCCTATGTCCTAAGACCTATCATCTTGAATTGGTAACAAAAACAGGTCTAACATTTACTGTAAAGATGTAAGACCACAGATTTGATATTAAAGTTGTCAGTACAGACATTCGTAAGTTTTCTCATTAGACCATATTCACTTGATGGTTCCTGACAGACATAAAATGCAATTTCAATATTACTATTCTGGATGAAGTTGCATGTACAATAAGAAAACATTGATAGTACCTTTAGGAGCTAGTATTAGGTATCAGATAGACCAAAAGTTGCATCAAGGAAAGAGCCCTGACTTGAAAAGGCAGCTGGGGAGAGAAAATGTTGCCGGTAGGCTGTCAGTAGGAGACAATCACTGAGTAAAGGGTAACACCAGCTGAAAAATCCATTTTAAAAATATCCACCAATTTTTTGCTTTTCAACTACCTCTCACAAATTGTTAGAGAGAAAAAATAGGTTGTAACACTTCAGCTAGCTCAAATGGAAAAAAAAAAGCAGCAGATACACAAGTATTTTTGAAGGGTTTATGCAAATTTCTTCCTCCACAATTTTGTAAGGGCTAGTTGGTAATTTCATTCATGCTCTACTTAAAATAATGGAAGAGTTTGGGCATGTTCCAAGACAATGTGATATAATGCATAACATATGTTTTATCTTGAACATACACATGCTGTATTCCCTTTTTTTACTTTTCTAGTCCCATATGTATATCCTGTCAGCATCAGCCTTAAAAATAAAAATGATGAGACAAAACATTATCCCACAGATTCTGGTTTACTGTCTTGGCACATGAAAGCTAATGATTAATAAGGTTTCGAATAATAATTCAATATCACGAGCATGCAAATGTGGGAGAGAAAAAGAGAAGAAATTAGAAAATTCAGGTAGCAGTTTTAGTACAATTTGCCTTCCTAGATAGATTACCTAAAGCCAGCTTGAAACATTTTCTTTTCTCTCTTCCTGTTTCTGTGCTAAAATTTGAATTGTTCTCTCTAAAGTGCAAGACAGTTCCTTAACCATCATTTCATCTTTGATTCAACTGGAGAGAAAGGGTTCACGTGTATTAAACACAGGGAGTTCTGGATTCTCCAACTCTGTATTAGATAATGACACATGATTCCCAGAATCAGGCTTTGTACATCTCAATCTTCTACTACAAATGTAGTATGTTACCATTCTCCCATAGCGTAGCTTTCTCTGGAAAGAACAGGGATCTTGAGCTGCAGTTCTACGTAACTATGCAGCATAGAAGGGGATTTCTGCCAGAAAGCAAACAGTATTTCCTTACATATCCTCCAGACTCACCTTCTTGTTCTAGCCTCCACTCTGTCCCCTTCCTTTTGGCCAGACCTTCAGGATCTGAGCTGAAATATGCCTGGGAGGGGTGGTGCACGTGTGTGTATTTGGAGCAGGGTTGGGGCAGATAAGGATGTTCAGCACATTACAGTTAGAGGTGTACCAATTAACGGAAAAAGGCTGTGAACAAAGAGCCGAGGTGAAAGCAAAAGCAGGGACCACTACCTGTCATAGGAACACGCACAAAACTGCATCAAGGACAGAGTGAGCAAAAGAATGGAGCAGAAAAGAGCATAAAACTTCCTTTTCTATATTTTAGGGTTTTTTTAAATGAAGGCAGCAGTCTGATATTAAGCTGTATTTCCATATCTGTTTCCAGTCCTCCAATTCTGAACGTGTGCTAGGATCAGATTTTAGGTGAGTACCTGGAGTATTCAATGGAATGTTCTACCCCTGCATGGATTCCACTTACTTTGTCTGCCCTGGGATCTGAAAACCTGTCCTGAACACCGTGTGGTATGTTTCTTGTCATAAATCACATCCAGATACTTGGAGCAGTAAATCAATACTGCTCTTATCCGCTGCAAGAGGAACAGGAGGCTTACATAACCTGCAGAGCAAAAGGGGAAACCTGCCAGCTTGCTCTGAACAGCACTCCCAAGCATCAGATCCACAATCTTTTCTTCACTTGGCAGGAAAATAAAATTTAAAAATTAAAAAATGCGTCACTGATTCCTTCCACCTTCACAGATAAACTAAAAGTGCTGGTTGTCACAATTGCTCCGCAGAAGTTGAAAATTTATAACAAGGGAATAGGCAAAGCAGAAGGACTCCTGTTCTCTGAAGTACCAAGTCCTCCAAACACCTTGCCAGTAAGTTAAACAAAATTGTGTGAAATTGTTCTTCATCAGCTTAATATATATATTAAAAAAATAAAAGGAATAAAATCCCCCCACTCCAGGTGATATTTAGCAACATTGAGGCATTTTTCTCTTTAAGTTCATCAAATGGCTTAGGGGGAAAAAAGCACCTTAAAAAAAAAATCGTAAAATCTCAACTGTTTGAACAAAATTTTCTAAATGTATTTTTATTATTATTCTGATTGACTTATTTTGAATTTTTCTTCTATTTATATTAAAGAACACTTTCAAGTATTAAAACCCAATCAAACAAGAAATAAAACAACTTACTAAAGGTTCATTTAACCCCCTAAAAAAGTGAGATAGATTTCAAAATTGCAAAGAGATTCAATATTTATCATTATTCCACCATTATTCCAGGATTATCAATCCATGAATTGAGTGAGCAAGAAGATGCTTGGTCCCCAACCCCAAAAGCACAGAAACAAATTGTTCTTTACATTTGAGAAGCTGAATCCCAGAAGAAATATTCACTCTAATAGCATAGCATGTAAGGGCAGAGACAATTCATGTTTACTTCAGAACAAAGCATGTAAAGCAGAAAGGAAAACCTTTTCATCAAATAGAATGAGCCACACTGGAGCTCAGAAATCAGTTTTCTGGTTTTGGCTCTACCTTCATGTACCTTGGGAATATGAGCAAGTTCTTTGAATTTCTGTCTGCTTCTATTTACCTCCATTTAAAAAAAAAAATATGATCTTTCCTTGACAAAACAATTTGAGATGTACAGATGAAAAACTCTGTAACAGATATTAGAAGATTTTCTACATTTTGCCTAAGATCCAGAGTCTTAAAACCTTCTTTAATTCACAGTTCAGTGAATTATCCTGAAACATAAAAGTCTTTGGATAAAAACATTTGCATTTAGATACATTTAACCTTACATTAAAACCAAAAGATGAATAATCCTTTAATGCTCCTGTCATATTTATTAGCTCTGCTCAAGGTGAGCAAAAGCTCTTGGGAACAGCTGTGCCAGACATTCTTTCCCTTCCCCCATTCACCATTTTTTCCCTTCTTTAACTACAGGAGTTCAGTTCTAGCACTGTTTTTTCATACTAGGTTTTTTCCCTCCTGGCACAAAAATCAGAATGCAGCAAAGACATAAGGGATGAAGGATAAAAGAAATAAGACTTACACTAAATTAACTAAATTATGCAGAGTGAAAGAGACACTAAACTCATTGTTCAGAAATATATTCTGACCTATTCTATCATGAATCTCTACATCATTTTAACCCGAAGATCCTCTCCCAAAGCTCAGCCTAATTATTGCTTCTATTTGTGTTCACAGAATCATTTAGGTTGGAAGGGAGATCTTCAGAGCATCTAGTCCAACCCACTGCTCAAGCCAGGTCACCTAGGATGCTCAGGGAGGTGTCCAGAAGAGGTTTGAATATCAACACGGCCCCACAATACCTCCAGACAACCTGTTCCAGTGTTTGACAACCTGAACTGTAGAAAGGTGTTTTATTGTGCCCATTGTCACCTGTTTTATCACTGGGTGCCACTGAGAAGACTGAATCCCTCATCTGTATTCCCTCCCATAAAAGTATTTATCTAGGTTTATGAGATCCCCTCCGGCCTTCTGTTCCCCAGGCTAAACAGTCTTGGCTTTCTCAGGCTCTCCTCATAATAGATAAGCTCCAGGCCCTCAATCATCTTCACAGTTCTTGCTAGACTTGCTCCTGGAAGTCTGTATCTTTTTTGCATTGGCAAGCCCAGAACTGGACACAGCACTCCAGCTGTGAAGAGGGGAAAATTCACCACCCTTGGCTAGCTGGCAAGAGTCTTCCTAACAGCCCAGGATGCTGTCGGCCTTCTTTGCCCCAAAGGTGCACTGCTGGCTGTCACCCTGCCATCTATCAGGATCCCAAGGTGCACTCCACATCAGAGTTGTTTTTCAGCCGTTGCACTGGTGCCTAGGGATGTTCCTGCTCAGATGTAGGACGTGGCATTTGCCTTTGCTGACTGCAGCTCATTTCACCAGCCTACTGAGGTTCATCTGAATAACAGCATCATCATCTGGTGTATCAACTGATCCTCCCAATGTTGTACGTATACTCTGCTAATTTGGAAAGGGTGCAAATTTGTCCTATCACCCCGGTCATTTACAAAGGTGTTAAACAGCACTGACCCCTGTGTATGTCCTAGGGTACTTCATCTTGCTGATTGCAGTCCTCTAGTCAACCTGTTTCCCACCTCACTGACCATTTATCTAACCTTTATTTTGTCCATTTTTCTACAAGGAAGTTAGAGGAAACATAGTCAAAAGCTTTACTAAGGTAAGAGAAGGGCAACAGAACTGGTGAAGGGTCTAGAGAGTAAATCACATGAGGAATGGCTGAGGGAGCTGGAGATGTTTAGCCTGGAGAAAAGGAGGCTCAGAAGAGACCTTATCACTCTCTGCAACTACCTGAGATTTATTTGCTTAGAAATCTCTTCCCCACCATAATTCCTAAGGTTTGATGGTGCTTAAAAAAACATGTCTGGTAGTTTCATGGATATGATTATTGAAGGGACAACTAGCTGTGCCTCTGGAATTGAGATGAGTAACCAGCACTTTACAGTGCATTAATTGTAATACTGTGCAAGCAAATGAATAATGCTACTACTTAACCGTGGCACACTGATGGCAACATCTGTACAAGTTGCCACCAGCTCCAGGAATCCATGGAAGAGAGCCTCAGTATGAGCCTAAAGTTGCAGTATTATCACTAGTAAACTCTTTTTGCAGCAGTGAAACCAACTAGTTTGGGGGGTATCAACATCCAGACAAATGTTTATTTTAGGAATTGTACTTGTTCACTGATGCAGCAAATGAGAATACTTGGAACTGCAACTCATTTCCCATACTCCTGAATATCCACAGACAGGACACTGGTGATGCATCTCTCTGTTTATCTGCTGGTAAAAACATAAGCTGTCCAGACAATTGTCAGAAGCTGAATGGCAAACATAGATCTTGAAAAAGCTGTATCATAAAAGCCATTGAGGAACAATCTATGGAGAATACATAGACACACAGGTTAATTTTATTTCCTTTCACAGGCCTCAGAAGATATTCAAAGGAAAGAGTCTGCTTGTTCCATTACATTTACCTGAATCCCTGTAAAAGCTTTATGCATGTCAGCACTACAGAAGGGAAGGAAAGAGAGTAAAAGAAACAATTATGAGATTATACAACACTGACTTATTGGTGGGCAACAGCTCTATTTATGAAAAAGAAGTAGAAGAACTGAGGAAAATATTATGAAGAGAATGAGAAGAAACAAAATGAGAAAAAAATGTGGTGGAGTACAGAAGAATGAGCATGTCACCAGCACTGGAAAGGAACAAGGACAACTTATCATCAGCACAGACTGTCTTCTGTAGTTGTGGTCTGCCCAGGTCTTACAGCCCACTTACTTTCCAAAATCCATTTGTTACAGCTATTTATCTTTCTTTTATAGCTCAATGATGACAGCTGCAGAGCACTGCTAAGACAACATCTACACCAAAAAGCCTTCAAAATACTCCTCATTCTTTCTTCCTTTTTCCCTTCTGTTCTGACTATCGATGTTCAGAGTTTCACAGCATGAATGCCTTTGGTAAAGTGGGATCCCATTTGTGACTGCAGAGAGCATATCATCTTCTACTGAAAGCTTTTCATCAGCTGCAGTGTACTAACATCCGTTATGACTAATTTGTTTCTTTGCCTCAGTACTGTAATCAAGGTTAAAGCAGCTCATAGTTTTACTACTGTTATTGCCAATTGAGCCAGTAGTCTGAAGTACCATCTTCCATCACAGAAGTCCATCTGCCTCTAATCTATTACCAGAAATGACTAATAATTGAATGTTTAACACTTTCTACCAAGATGTGTTAATTGAACATTCATCACCTTCAGGCTTTCCTCAGGCTGCTTGTCATTGTCCCTGCCTCCTTCCCACAATCTCCCTTGATAGATGATATATGTTTCTAAGAGCTTCTGGTACAATTGTACCTTGAGTTGCTTCCCGACAAGGCTATTCCAGAATTATCTGGGTTAGTTTGGATACACAGTAAACCAGTTTTTCTATTCTGAATAATTTTGATCAAAAAACATTATAGAATATTTACCTGTTCAGTCATGGAAGATGATGAGACAGGACTGAATCTTATTAAACTGTCCCGAATTGGGTAAGAACGTTATCTTTAACTGCAATCTCACTAGCACCAGGAGTAACCTTCTACATCAACTCATCCTCGCCATCTGCTAGACAAAATGCAAAAAGGATTATTCTAGCAGGTATTTTTGTATGATGAACAATGGGAATTTAACTTCTGCATACCCCTTAAAAGCCCATTCTCTGTATAATGAGCCTAACTTCAGCATTTGATTTGCTTATCTAGACTTAGTCTGAGTACTCACCATAATAGATATGTTTTAGCCACAGCATGATTTCATCTTTAAACTTAAGAGGAAGAGAGCAACTGTTGGCATACTGGGTGTAGGTACACTGCAAGTTGCTTTGTATTTATCTCAAAACCTTGAGTGTTTCCATCCTGCTGCTGAGAATGGAGACAGATCACTTGGATGGGCAGCTGGCTAAGGCAAACCTATCACTGAACCAAGACTGGCATGGAAAACACAATGATGACAAAGATGATATCAGAATATGTAATTGATACCAGCAAAACAGAACACTGGCCATAGAGCTTAACCCTGACTATAAGCACTTAAAAGTATTAAGGACTATAAACAATACTTTTCATTACAACTGTACTGAAGATCTATTGTTTCACATGGGAGAATTCAGAGCTTGCTCTTTAGTGGGAATATTTGGATAGCATCATGAAACCCATCTCAGTGGGCAGTTCTTGCCAAAATTCTCATTTGACAGGAATTTATTTCTGTGGAAAAATCTTGAGGTTCACTTCTGTTCTTGTCAAAGAAGCCAAAAACTTAAAAGTGGGCAACATAACTGAGACCTACTCTGAGACATGAAACCATTTTCAGCAAAGAATTCTTATTAAAAAAAAATTAAAACTTTCTGCTGCAATGGCAAGTACAAAGAAAACAAAAACCACATGAGGCTTAGCTGTTACATAATAAATATACATTCCGCTCTCAGTTATGCTGCTCTAAAACCAGACTAATCCAATGGACCAGCAGTGCTTCCCTGGCATGTACTGGTGTGAGAGGGATGAAGGGGAAGGGCAAAAAGAAATGCAGACAGATGGCTAAACAGTATCATATGAACTTAATTCCAATTCTGTCCTTTCTGCATGGAATAAGATTAAGATATATAATTTTTCTGCAACCTGGCATTAAATTTAACTACACAAATTTTGTTAGTCAGTTTTGCTAGTACAAAATTCACTACATTTTTTTGACATACAAAATGGAAGACATTGAAGGTCCTTTATTCTACAGGAAGCAGCTCTGCCAGCTCTATTATATGAAAGAAATCCTTTCATGATTATTCCAGAAAGAGATATTCTAAGTTTGCCAATCCCAAACTTACCTGTTATTTTTTCCATTTTAATTTCAAGTGAAAAGCAACACACACACCCCAAAGAAATATAACCCTCACACAAAACCAGAACTCAAATCCAAACCTAAAATATTATCAGAAAAACCCCAAGCCCAAGGTTACTACTCCCTCCCATGTCCTTCTCAAGAGGATTAAAGATATTTGACACTTTTACTGCTGCTTCCTTTATTTCTAATATAGTTATATGTTTAGAGTTGCATCAAGCTGATTTCAAGATGAATGACATCAGGATTTCTTTTCACATTTTGAATTCTACATGTAGCCATCTCTGTGAAGCGCTCTAACAAAAAACAGACTTCCAGAGAAGAGATCTTCTGCTTAGAAAAATCTTTGAGGTTTGATATTCTGCGGCAGAGCATTCTGTTTTACATCTGAGACCCAGAATATTAGAAAGATGCAAAAAATATATTACATCTTATAACTCTCTCTTGAGCAGAAAATGTGTTTTTCATTATATTGTCCTACCCTAAAAGGTTTACCTCTTACAGATGTTAAAATGAAGGGAAATGAAGGCTGTCTCCCTTTCTTCCTCACAGATACACAAAATAATCTATTGTATCCCTGAAAGCTGTGAATCAGAAAAAAATGTATAGTAATGGGGGAGAATTTATTGAAGAGACCTAATGAGATTGAAGAGTTGCAACCGGAAGGTTGCAGTTGTTGAGCACAGACTCCACTGCACACATATCACCAGTAGGTCTTATATTCCACTACTCACAAAGCAACTACAGCATCAGACAGGAGGCATGGACCCTGCTGCCTTGGCAGTGGCACTCCTAGTAAATGGCTCGTGCCAGAAAATTACCTTTGCTGGTACAGAAAATAATACCCCATTCTGACTATACTTTCAGGGGTTTCTAGGTGCATTAGATCTCAAAATATACTAAATGTCTTTGCTTACTGACAGAACTACACATTCAGCTTAGGATTTGAAAGTCATGCTAAAAGTCTGTTAATTGTAATAGTAAGGTTCTCTAAGTAAGGGCAAGCTGTCACCTGGAAACCTGTCTGCATTCAGCAGTAACCCTGGTGAGCCTCATAAATATTCAGCTGATCATCAGGGGACAGGACACTGAACACACCCCAGCACAGCACTAGCGAACAGCCATGCAAATTTTACAGTTGCTTTACTTCTACATACTCTCTAAATACTGTTGAGACTCAGTTACCCTATCATTTAATGAACCTTGCACATGGAGAATTTACTGTGCTATAGGGAATGGTATGTACACAAACACATGATCGTGTCAATCAGCACCTAACATATGCCAGATCACAACATTCCAGTATTGTAATAATTATTTCATTTGACCATACCAACTAACAGTTTCTAAAGCTGTTAGTAACTTTAATTAGTAAAAAAAAAAAAACTGGAGACCACCGATTTCAGGTGACATGGTCTAAAAGGTAAAGCGATTTCCTCTTCTTAGTTTGAATTTAAGAAAGAAAATAAGTTTACTAATTTTTTTTTTAATAGTAACTCTTGAGATAGTAGCATTTTCCAGGGATTAATAACATTTTTATAGGGACAGGTAAAGACATAAAAGATTAATTTGCTGAAATATTTGGTAACATATGAAAATTAAATTAATCTGGTATAATTGATCTTTCACTTTACCATATATTTAGCTGTCCTATCCATCTGTAACGTGATGAAATATTATCCAAACATCAAATGCTGCTTTGGTGGATGTTTTGGCTAAATAGCTAAGGATAGTGTAGCACAGAATTGTATCATATATCCTGTTTACTACAGCCCGAAGACAAAATTACAGGTCCTGGTATTTCAATTATCTGGTATTCCTGTGCTCAGGAATTTTCCCATGGCTGTTTCTAATACAGAGGGATTTTAATCACAGTCTTTAGCAAGTTGGTCATACATTACTCTGGACTCAACTACGCCGAGTTTTCAGCTTTGGCACAAGAATTTAAAGTATCTCTATGCAACCCCTGCAAAAATGAAACTTGAAAGGAATTGCAAGAATCAAACCCTCACATTAATTTCATTAGTTTGAAAAAATACAAGTTCTTTGCTTACTTGTTGAGTATTTAGCTGGTAGTCTACGTCTCCAATTATGTTCTTTAAGAACAGTTGTTAATGGCCTTCCACAGAGGAATGCAGCAGTCTAATGAAGGATTTGCACTATGCAGAAAGGCAGAGTTTGCAGAAAATTACTAAGAATTAACTAAAGAAGTGAATGCAAAGTGTATTTTTTAAAATTACTTCAAACTGCTGCGTCGAGTCTCTCATTCAGAAATGAAATTGCTTCTTAACTCATGTCCAAATTTTGGCCAAATTCTCAGAAGAGTGGTCACATTAATTGACTAAAAGCCTGATATAAGAACAGAACCCTCAAAAACTTGGGTAATTGCTCAGCAAACCTGAGCAAATTAACGTAGTTGAGACCAAAGACTCTTATTGTTCTGTCACTTGCCAGATATGTTATTCTTCAAGTTCTCACAAACATACACAAATACTTAAGTGTTTTGCTGAAAGATACATATTATAGCAAGATGAAAAAGCATGTTCTGAGACACTTCAGACAGATTAGTATCAATTCTCCTTCATAAAGACAGTGAAATAAAGAATTAGCCTTAGCAGTGGAACAAGATAGAATTTCTATAAAATTTTTCTGCTTCATGTGCTTTTATTAGGGATCAGCTGTGGTCTGTGATCTTTCAGAAGTATTTCACACATGCTGTGTGGGTATTAATATTGAGGCCAACAACAGAGAAATGCAAACTGGGTGCATACTTCACCCTGTGTATCAAGCCAATCTAGAACATGCAATGTCAGCAAAACAGCAGTTTCATTAGATTTAAATTGTCTATATTCTGTAATTTCACATGTAGTAGCTTAATTCTAAAATAAAGCCTTACACAGAAGAAAACAAGTCTTAGCTGTGAATATAACACACATTTATTTTGAATACTAACAACATCATATTTCAAATCATAATTTCTAAAGGCAGGGCTGAATTCATCTATGCATGTCAGAATTCATCAATATAAGGAATTTGCAATATACACATTCAAATAAGAAATGGCAAGAAAATCAGAAATAGTCAGACATGAAAAGACACAGCAGACATACTGTTGCCCACAAAGTAACTATGAACGCATCATCTATTCAATTCAAGCCTTAATTATATCAAATGATATAATAGATTGCTTTGTTCTTTATGAAAGCGTCAGACTAAAAGGCCTATGATGAACCAAGACCCTTTCTTAACTAACTAGCTATGTGGCTTCTCACTGTGTGTGGGAGGAGTTTGAAATCATGATACATTGAAGCTTCTAAAGGACTTGAGCTTTTACCATCCAAGACAAAGCAAAGAACACTCTAGAGATTTGGGTTATTTTTAGTCAGTTACACTCTCATACTGATATAAAACTCTGTTAATAGAGAAAGAACCAAATATGCTACATAGTACACAAAGCTTTCATGTTTAAGAATTACAGTCTATAAGACAATAAGCAGATGATCAGGGAATTAAAAGATCAGTAGGACAAGCAAGCAATTTAATAAGCAATACTCTTAGTTCAGTGAGAAAATGTTACATACTTTTTTTATAGGCATCCTGACAGAGAACTTAAGACTGGATTTGAAATGTGATCATAAGGTAGCTTTGTGGATAATTATATGAAGTATCTTCTAATCATAAGAAACACTTGAAAGAAAGCAGAAAGGTGCCTGCGTAGAAATAAATGAGTGACAAGGCAGACCAGCAGCACCTGACAACAGGTGCTTCAAAAACCAAATTAAATACAGTAGGTAGAGAGGTGGATAGCCCACAAGGCCTTGAAAGCAACAGCTTTCAGGAAAATGATCTGGAAAATTATTCTCTAAATTAGTACTAAGAAAGTAAAGTGAGTAAAGTGTTATTTTTCAAGGAATTATTATTTCAGCTGTACAAAATTTCATAAGAGTATCACATAGCTTTTTCTTTCCACACATCTCTCTTTAAGAGGCTTAGAAAAGGGAGATAGCCACTAGTCACTCACTTCCTTTACTGGACTCAAATCTTTATGATTTAAAAGAGAGATAAATGGAGAAAGGCTGAAAGTAAAGAATTCTCTCCTGCCTCTAATGACAGCAGTTAGGACCTTCGAACCATTCAAGTTGCTGTAGCCTCCAAAATGCACTTCCACAATCACCTGGTTTGACAAGAAATGGGTTTAAAAAAAAAAAGTGAGAAATGTTAGCAAGGCAATCCTCTAAAGTTCTGATGTGGCTGAAAGCAGACAACAACAATAACCATCACTTTCACACCTGTAGCACATCTATTGCAACAACAACATGTTAGAGCAGAACTCAACTGTGTTGAGTTGTAAGGAGGAAAAGAACTCCTTACAAAATAATTGTGATGAGAACTTATCTATTACTATCTTACTCAAATTCCAGCTAAATTAGAGGCTAAGCCTACTGTGGAGCAGTATCTAGCACACCAAACCTTCCAACACACAAAGTAATTACAATTTAGTAATTAATTAGCTTAGGTGTATCTTGGGGAAGGTTGGGATTGAAGTTTTTTTTGTTTTAGAGATTTTGGCTGTCTTTTGGTTGCTGTTTTTTGCTTGGGCTTTGTACGTATGTTTAGTTTTTGGTTGTTGGTGGTTTTTCATAATTTTAAATTAATTGGAACTATTTTAATTATTTGCCACAGCTGGTTTTACTTTTTTTCTCCAAGATCAGTGGAACTGATGCAAAAAGTACTCAAACTACCAACAGCAGACACGGTCCTTATCCAAATGCAGAGGAAGGCATGAAATATATCTGCAAACACCATGGGGGCATGGCAGCGTACACCCACTTTCCACGAAATTAATGTCTGAGGAACAACATTTGAAAGCTAAAACCCCTGCCACTACGCTCTGCACCCTACACCTGCGAAGAGATACATTACTGAGATTACCTCTGAGGTCTCCTCCCAAGAATTACACTAATTATTTAAGAACTTTCAAAGGATTAGGAGAACTCATCTCTTTTGTTTGGCTCTTATTTTTCTTTTAAAAACTTATTTTATTACCCTTAGAAAATGGTCTACCAGCAATGCCTCCAGATGGGAATAACAGTAATTCGCACACTTTTTTGTATATCAGTAGAAGATTCTTGTATTAATGCCAAAAGATTTCACGACCAAATATATTTCCAAGGAATTAATTACCCTCAAGTATACAGAGGGAATTAAGAGGTACCAAGAGCTTCAGTACCGCCAGCCTGGTGAAAACCAATGGTCACAATATTCTCTCTTGCTTATCAGCTTTTAAGGAAGCACCCAGTACCCTTCTTCTTCTATATTCATATTTTCCTGATTTCCTTGTTCCTTAATGTGACTAATGTGAAAGTACCTATACTGAAGTCTTAATTGATTTGCTTCAAAGATAACAACAGATCTGGAAGCTTAATGTTCCCTAAAATTTTGCCAGAATTTCTTTGGCACAGATGGGCAGGACAAAACATGACCGATCAATCACCGTTATTGCTAAATAGGAAAGGGCTAATTTAATTTTAAAATGAATTCTGAACTTCATTTCTCTTTACTGCAGTTCCAAATTCTTGAGTCACTTTACGGTTGGAGACGTGTGTGTACGTGTGTGTGTGTATTATTTTCATTTTACTCCAAACTTCCCTAAAGGAGAGGACTAATAAAAACCTGAAAAAAACCAAAACCAACTAAACAAAAACATCCCACCAAATCTACTTCGAAACTTTAAATAATATAGGTTTAAATAAATGCGCAATTATTAACCCACAAAACAAATGCGTATTCAGTTTTGCTGTCATGATCAGTAGCTATTTTGTAAGTGTAACAGGGACACTTGGAAGTGAAAAGACCAAAATGGAGAAATTAGTCTTTTGGGAATTAATCTTTCAGGGTCCATAACTAGTTAAAATGTTCATTAAAAGTTTAGGGAATAATCCCAAACACCTGAGAAAGCACTAAACCACTCTCTGGAACAGCCTCCTTCTCTTTACACTGATTACAGACACCTATAGACTGGGATAGGTGAATAACATCCACTGTACCTACTTTTACATAGAGTGGGATAGGTGAATAACATCCACAGTACCTACTTTTACATAGGTAATTTCTAACCCATAGGCGTTTTGAGACTGAAATTCACATTTCCCTATTTTTATACTGAAAATATGCTTCTACAAATAAAATGATTTTAATTTAATGAGAGAGTCTAAATTCGCCTTCTATCTATGCTGAAACTGATTATCTTCAAACATACATAATAAGCCAGAACTAAACACAGAGAGATTGACTCGTGCTTTGTTGACACCTTTTCTTCTGTCACTCGAAATAAAGATAAATGCATGTCCATCTTTTGGTGTTTCTTTGCCAGGTTTTTGCCACTTCTGCATTGTTCTGAAATGCACATTATGAGATTCAAATCTCTTTGCTATCTCCATTTTCAAGTCTTGACAGATAGACATATATGAATTACCAAATAACTACAAAAGCACCCAACACTTTGGGTCCAGATTATTAGACACATTCCAGCTGCTTTGCATTTTTTGTAACTTTTAAGTCCTGGTATCTATCCCCCTGGAATTTCCTCTTTTGTAGCATACGATTACTGTTGGCAAGAGATACCTAGGATTGTGCTTGTAACGGATTTTCCTTTTCACAGCCAGTGTGGAAAAATACACCAAGCAGGTATCTATGTATCTCATTCTTCTAGATTCCATCTGGATCACACTGAGCACTTATTTCTGAGAATCAAAACAATGTGGGTGACTCCACTGACTCCAAATACCTCACTGCATTGAGGTAACACATTTTCCACAGCATTAAGAGATACAAACTCCCTCAAGATAGATTAAAAAACCCCAGGCTTATCTTGCTGCATCTTTTATCCACTGCATTCACAATAGACATCATTGCCATTGGGCACTTTTCTCCAAAGACTGTCCACTGAAACTGTTGAGGGATGCAAATAAATAGCCCACCCTGAATGTTACAGCTGTACCAACAAGTTAAGAAACGAGACACTGCCATAGTGTCCTCATATCAAAGAGAAAGCAATATGCATGCAAAGGTAACCCTGAGGGCACACTAACTTGATAATATAATAAGAAATGGCAGAAATAAACGTGCTGTAACAACTGAACAGGGTACCAGCTTATTGGAATTGCTAACCCTGGCAGAAATTACCTGGGCAATGATACCTGAAATACCAAAGGTGTAAAACCCAGGAAAATCAGGACCAATGGGAAAAGAGTAAGTATTTACTTTGGAGAAGACAAATGTGGTAGACAGAAAGCATTTGGAAGTTGAAGCGGGGGAAAATGACTATAAGAGAGCAAAATCATCCAGTCATAATTGACCACAGTACCTGTGAAGCAGTTCTGTGCTTGATCAGCACAGTATGCACAGGTCAATAAAAACACTGTTTCCATCATGCCTGCCTCTGACTTACTCGCAAACTCACAAGCAAACACACATACTTTCCTCGGCATCACTGAGGGAATTCTTGGGACACTCTACCTAACATCAGCATAGAAACACTTCACCTTTTCTTCTCTTACGGGAAATATATGCAAAAATTGACAAATATAGGTCAAATTCACCATGTCACAACAATTTTAAAACACATATTTAGCAAACCTAGTGTTTAGCAAAAATAAAAAATTAACTACTCTACATACAGTAGTCCTCCGAAAATTCTCAGTGCATGAAGCGTTCTACAGAAAATGTAAGCTTTGTTACACAGGAAGTTTTGGAAAGCTTTTTTTAATAAGCTTGCTAAGGACATTGTTTATTAGATTCTATAAAAAGAGAGTTGCTTTAGATGAGGGAGAGGAAATGGATTGCCAATTAGATCCTTAACAGCAGATCTGTCACAGACAACAGCACCAGTCTCAAAATATTGACACCAAATCCCACTCAAAAGGAAACATTTTCTTCTAGGATAAGAACTTATAAAAACCCAGGAACCAAATCCAAATGTGACTATAACATTCTAAATATCTGAGATTCACAAGAAGCAGATTTTTAAATCTCAGCTTGCTCTTCCACATGACCTTTTCAGCTTTCTTGGCTGGAGAAAAGCTTTAGACTGAATGATTTGATCTTCAGGGATTCTAGACCCTTCTGATTTTAGATAACTATAAATCTTCCATTTTCTTCCAGAAAGATAATTTCCAGTTCAATGCACACTTTAGGCACTTTAAAGCTCACATGAGGTTAAGTCAACACTCTCAGCAGAAGGACCACGGACAGCTGTGGTCCCCTACCTGTACAGCTGCCACTCTTCTGGCACACGCATTCAGGGAGAAGGATTTGGGAGCTGTCCTAAAGTAACACAAATATCTTAGGTTATTTGTCAAGTTTTTAAATCTCCATCAACTCTCAGATCTCATCCATTCCATAGCCCCACAAATATTTTTTTAGGTACAGAGAAGGGGCTCCTGTTTTTCAAGATCAATGCCAGTTTATGTCAACTTTTAAGGTCTGAGAAGCCAAAAATCAAAGGCTTTTCAGGTGTTCCTACTTATATCACATCTAAGAACCTTTAAGCTGATTTTCAAAGGGTTGACACTTCAGTTTTACCAGGAAAAGGTGAAGAGACTTCAGAGGAGAAAACCAATTCTTGGAGACCTGGGATTTTTTCCTAGAGAATTAAGTTTCACCTCAAGCATAAAACACTCATTTAGGAATACTTTTTAATACCACTACATTTAATTTTTTTTTTAAATCCAGGCTTGGTTACATAATCAAACTAGAGCTTAAGCATCTTCTCAGCAAAGACAAAGAAATTTTATATATAACATAGTCCTACATTTAATAGAATTTAACCATAGTGTATAAAACTGAACACTCACAGAAAGAAATAATAGGCACAGCAGAATAAAATCCTGAAGAATTTTTAAATGCTTTTATATTTTCTGCCATATTGTGGAGAATATCAGACAGAAAGGCCATAAATAGCAGATTTCAGTTTATATAAACTTGTTCCAAAAGACACAGATGAATTATGTTCTAACTTACCACAGAGGAACTGAAGGCCTTGCTATTGAGTTTGTATCAGGAATTACTGAGAGCATGTACAAGAATCTCTTATAACACTTCTCTCTGGAAAAAGTGTTTTCTTATCTGATCAATGTGTCATAATAGCAGGCAAAAAAAAAAAGATTAATTCAGTCTGCACAAGATATCCAGAAATCTCTCTCCAAATGTGTGGGTAAAAATTCCCAGACTCATCTAGGTTTTGTGCGCTCAGTTCTTGCCATAAATCACAGCAGAACTGTGCCCATTCTCACCTATGTACAGCTACTACATATAGGTTGAACATACCACATGGATCCTTGGCTTTTTTCCTATTTCAGTTGCTAAATACCATCTACAAGAACATTTATGTAAAAAGGAAACTCTTGGTCTTCAGATCCAGAGGTTTCATGGCTTCTTTCTCAGAGAAAAAGAAGTCTGTCTCTTCTGAACAGAAATAATGGTAACATTGCTCAGAGAAAGGAGATGCCAACCGAGCAAAGACTTAACATGAAAAGGACAATTACTCAACAGTGTAAAATGAGGCGGGTGAAAAGTTCCAGTCAAATCCTGAGGGAGGAGTTGGGATAGTCACTCTTATGCATCTCAGTACTCCTGATCCTTGGCTGACTCCTGCACATATAGCTCAGAAGAGTAGCCTCTCTCTCCTTTGTGCAAACACACAAACCCAGGCACTTTCATGCTCTACCTACATCACTACATCAGCAGAAGTTCACATTTTATGACTCCTTAAGGTAACATTAAAAATACACAAATCTCTAAAATACAACACTCCTTCTGTACTGCTATACTACAATTGAGAAACAAACCTTACTCAACAGAATTTTTACAGTAAACTTTACAGAAACAGGTGCTATTTCATACACAGTGAAAAGGTTTCTAAACAGTATCCTTAAGTAAGGCATCACCTCTTGTAAATCAACAATCGCACTTTGTATTAGCAATAGATATCTAACTTTCAGTCAAAAACAGCTATTAAACCTCTACTTTCAAAAAAATACAACTTTTAACTGGCCTTCAGAATTTATTCCTAGGCACTAACCTACAGGAATAAAACTCTCTCCCACACAAGGCAAATACTGCAGCCTTTTTACTAGTGCTGATAGATGCTTTCCTGAAGAATGTCATCCATGACTCAGACTCCCTTCTTCCAAATAGGAGATCTTAAGTTTTGGCATTTTTGAAGCCCTGCAGCCATTAAACTACATGTTTTCTCCAGACACACACACATACGCTCCTTTTTCTTCTCCCCAGAGTTTTGAAGTGGAAAAATACTCTCTCAGCAGCAGCAGCTTTCATATGGAACTGGGCCTTACAAATAGAAATCAACTAAGACACAATACAAAAAAAAAAAGAAAAATAAACAGGAGCTGGCAGAAAACAAACCACAAGCTAGACAACACTGTTTCAGTGACTAATATTTAAACAGTATACAAAGGACAGTAACAAGGACCTGCAAGAATTACAGTACCAGTAAACTCACAGAAGTCATTGTTCATTGCGGGAACCTCACAGCCAGCTCCAGCCTTCTCAGCAAGACACTGCCAGATTCCTCATGCTGAGCTGAAAGGAATTTCCATATTTTAAAAGACCTAATTATGGAAATCAAAATACAGTAATTATATGCCCTTTAAACAGCAAACACAAACCTGCACACAGAAGAACAGGTTACAGGTACGCAGAAACGAGTGAGTGACAGGATGTGTGACAGCTGCACCTTTCCTGTCAGAACCTTAAACATGGAAAGGCTTTAAGAACCTGCCTGGAAAAGAACAAGAGCCTATCTTGGATTCCAGTGCCCAAGTTGAGATAAGACAATCAGTAATTTTAACTACTTGCTTGACGTAAATCACATAAAAGTCAGCTGATTAGATCCAACGAAAATTCAGACATCCTGCAGATGAGGAACTAAATAGAGAAGAGCCATTTTCCACAGGTTCAGAGTGCTGCCACTGCAGGGAGGCTGAGCTCAGCCCAGCTGACAGCCCTGCTCGGTGCTGTTACAGAGACCTTTTTTATTGGAGAAATTTAGGACAACGCTTAGAGTCATGTCAGCTCTCTTTATTAAGGTCCTCGCAGAGATTTGTTTGACACAATATATTTTTAACAGATCAAAGTATTCTATATGTATGTTAGGCAAAGTAGAGAGCATGCTGTACTTTTCCCTGTTCTCTTAGAGTTTGAAACAAAGCATTAAGAGCCAAGGTATGAGCCGTTTATCTGTCAAATAAAGATCAAGAATGATTAAGAGCCTCTGGCAAATAAAGATCAAGGATCGTTAAGGGCCTCTGACAAAAGCTGATGGTGCAGTCTGTCCCCATCCAGCTTTAAAGAGGATTGATACAGAGGCCCTTACTGCTATTACAAACCAGAATTTTGTGGAAGTTTTTAAGTCATTTCCTACAAGATCCATGAAGTTCAGTAACTGTTCATCATGCCTATGCTTTTGCTTTTTCTTTTGTCTGATCTTCTATAATATATGAATTAAAGTATCTGTAATGGCTGATCACTAGCAGGATGACATTAATAACCATATTGCTAATCTGAAATGTTGTTTTCTTGTTATTAAAACAAAACCAACAGGCAAAAAGCCACAATAACGCCCTGAATGAAATAATTTACACTTTTGCCTGCCTCCTTATATTTGCAGCTTGATCAAAACTCAAATTCATAGTTGGAAGGTGTTTAAGAAGTGATGAATCCAGCTCTATGGATATGAATAAATAAAACTTGATCATAAAGAGTTGATCATAGGGAAACAAACAAAAAAGCCTATCAACTTCAGTTTTTACTGAACATTTGGATTGCACTAGAAAATGAACACTATAGAAATGTCTCTAGAGACTGCAGTTTGGGGACCCTCCATTACAGCCTGGGATGTTTTAACAGATGACAATTAGACTGATTAGAAGTTACCCAGTTGAACACTTTGCTGTCAGAAAATGGGATTAGTGAAAAGTGAAATAGGTTATAACTGACACTTTTTTCTAAGAAAAAAGAAAATAAATCAAACCAAACAGGGAATAGGATTTTGATTCAGACTTTTAAAAAAGATAGGTCTCTTAGGGATGCATGTAGAAATTCTAGGATTTCCTACCTCTTAAGAGCTGCAGCTGTGGTCCACTGAGGAGGGTGGAAGCACAAAAACTTCCAATCCTGCCCAGACCTCAAAAAGTGCACCTCCGATTTAGGATTCCAATACTTCAATATACACCTTTAAGTGAAAAAAAAATAAGAATCCATCAGAGCATTTCTCTGAAATATCTTCAACATTTTTAATCTACTGAATGACATGGAGTGCAATTTCAGCCAGAGGTAATTTCTTTATACAGAGTCAAGCACAAAAAACCAGACATCTCCATATAACTACATTTGGATATTCATTCCAATAAAGGAAGGTGTCCTTCAGTTGAAGGCATTATAGTCATTGCTGCTTAGCAAAAGTTTTAAAAACTACCCAGTCAACAAGTCTGTATCAAAGTCATGACCAGCAGTGCTCCTCAGCACAGCAGAGCAGTGCACAAACCTGGTTATTCCACGCTAGAAGAGGAGAAAATTTAATTGAATTAAAGCTGATTGTAGTGTTTACTGATATTATCACTGAAACACCTACCACTGCCTCTCTCTTCAGATGTTTCCTCTAGTTTAGCACCTAGGAACTGTGTCTCAAAGCACACTGAATGTTGTCATTCATCAAGACTTTTTTGGAAATCTATCACAGGCATGCAAGAAACCTTGGCATCTGAACAACAATTGTCTTTGCATTTGACCCAACGAACCTCATTTAAAGTTTCCAAAAAGCCTTTGAATGACAGTGTCAGACTTAATATAGTAAGAACTCTGGATGAGGTACTCGCATCTGAGTAGAGTTTGCACACAAAGAGTAGAACTGTGCCAAAATAACAGTAATAAGGTTTCACTTTACACAGATGCAATAGTCACTGGTTCAGCTAGTGATGACCTGAATTAGCAGCTCAAATATATTTCTTATGGAGTGGCTCTGTATTTGCCTGAATTTCTTTTTCCTCTGTTTTTGATTATTTGGGGATTGGTTTTTTCCATCTGTCCCACTCCTTGTTTTCTTTTTACCTCTAGTCTAGAGTAGTACTTAGAGGAAGAATCACTGAGCACATATGGGAAACTACCTTTAATAAAATTGCTCTGCAAAATCTGCGATGGAGCCAGACAGTGTCTTTATGGACAAAGGCCTGGAAATAAAATTTTGGCATGAATTATAGAATACTAAAGTACATTGGAGTAGACTATGTGTATCATAATTCAAATTATTCATATTCTAATGCATTGTACACTAGTACGGAAACTAATTTAAAGAACAGGTAAAAGTCATCCAACTGTGGAAAGAAATAGAAGGAAATGGACATTTCATTCATTCTCAAGGAGAATAAAACTGTTTTCACAATGTGGAGTGTTCTTCAGAGATTTTAAAGATAAATATATTTTTATCAAACAAATAAATACAGCAAAATTGAAAATCTTTACATGAATTTTTGTTAATATTTATTTTTGGACCTTATAAGCCATAATTTACCTTAGTTAAGACAATAGCATAATGTTCAGAAAAGTTTTGGAGGGTTTTTGGTTTTGTTTAGTTTTTTAAATGTGATACTCTGTGCCAGAACTGCAAAGCTTTTTAGGTTCCTAAAAATAAACTCATCAAACTGAAAAAAAAAAAATTTTGTGTATTTTTAATTCCTATCTTATAACAAATAAATTTTTCTAAATTCTTTGCAATAAAACAAAACTAACTGGCAGGAACCTCTTCATAAAAAATTATTCTATTTTGTAGAAAACAGACAGCAAACCGCCTTTCTTGGAGCTGCTGAGGCAACTATGCTCTAGAGGAGAGCAGAGATGAAGATAAAGTTAAAATAAAGATGGAAAATACCACAGTGGTTTCTATTTGGTCTAGATTGCTCCTTACACTGCATGCAAGTTTCTTTACATTGCCTTTCAGAGATGTTCTATTCCTGTTTTTTGCACTCTTTTTCAGTGACTTAAGCACCTTACTCTAAATTCTGAATTCTGTTTCTTATGCCAGATGTCTAAAAATTAGGCCTCACAAAACATAATTCAGAAGCTCTTATTCAAACAATTAATATTTTGTAAACACACCCCTTTAAGTGGCAACAGAGGAGCTACATTTAGAAAGATGGGGAGGAAGAGAAAAAAGCTATTTAGCAGTCAGTATATGTCAACATTTTGTACACTAGAAGTGACAATACATCTTCCTTCATCTACAAAAAGAAGAGTCGATGATTTAGCTCTTTATCCAGAGGCAAAAATGATTTAAAAAATCTGGACACTGCTTAAGTGAAGTGGTATAACATTTCACTTAGAGAGCATATATATATTTATAATGACTCAGTCAAGCTTCACAAAGGGAATATACACATCTACCACCACAATGAAGAACTTCTACAATTCCTTTGGTAATTCAACAAAACAAAATCCCCTTGAGACAGCTAAAATACTCTCTCAATAAATAGTGAAGGTTTACGTTACACCTCTGAGACGTCATTTTGTTGAATCAAATAAATACTAAGCCTCAGAGGTGAACTGAAACTTCAGAATAAGTGCAGATGTCTGGGATACTCTTAGATTTAAAAGGTTTTAAAGTGATTTAGAAAATCACAAATGCTTGTATGATGTTGCAGTGTCCAAACTGAGCTTGAGAGGAAGTGAATCGCAGTCTTTGTGACATCTTCAGAGGCCTCTCAAAACACCAGCAGTACACAAAATTCAAATGACATTAACTCCTCTCAGAAGGGAGCTCTACAACTGCAGTAAAATCCATCTCCTAATCAAGTAATCTAGTTATTGCCACAAAGACTCCATTCATCCCAAGATATGAAATTATACCAGACAGAAAGCCTTGCTTCTTTAATTTGCTTCCTGCCTGCAGGCGGAGGTCCCCCCCCCACACACACACAGACACAGACACAGTGCCAGTGACCTCTCTTGAGCCAAGGCTTGTGGACTGCTTCTGCTGACAGGCCATAAGACAGCTACTTCTGTAGCTTTCAAGTTGCTACGTTGAATGTAACACTAAAAGAGGATGTTTCTGGTTAGGGCAAATTTAATATACTAATAGTATTCTGCTTCTGTAAAATTTAGATGCATATAAATAACAAACCATTACAGTGACAACTACCAAATTTCTATGTCTATAGAAAACTGGCAGTTCATAAATATTAAAGTATGCTGTTAGCAACAAAGTACAACATATAGCTGTTATTTTTTCCTAAAGATAAGGAAACAGTAACCATTGCTGAAATAATTCATTATTTATAGACCTTTGAATTTTAAAGCCTTATGTCTGCACTACAATTTTTTCACTAAAATGCAGAAAAGTATCTGTTTGTTATCCCTTTGATGAATGTGCTGAAGGCATGGAAACAAGTAACTATTCCTGACAGATTTCCCAATGATATAGTGGTATTTGCCACTTAATCATCAATACAGTTTTTAAATGAGCCCTAATATTGCCAAATAACTATCATGTAGCTTCATTAAAGCTAAAACATAGGAATGCTGTCACAATTGGAGATTGCAATCATGCATCTATAATTTGCACCATGGAAGATACAGCAGAGAAATACACTCCAAGGCAAACTTCCCTTAGGGCTTACTACAGGGAATTTCTAATGCTTCCAGAGTTAGTAAGGATAACAAACAAATTTGCTACCTAGTCAAAACATGCCTTGAAAGTATTATGACAGTTCCCAGAGTCCTTCAGCTAATTCATTTGACTTTTGTAGTCAGAATATTTTCCCTTTCAATTTCTGCAGGTACTACCCACCTTAGTTCTTCTGCAAATAAATTCCTTTTTGTAATGCCAGAAAGATCCTGACAGCAAAACATTAATGGACTAATTAAAAAATTACCCAAAATAGTCAAACTAGCTTATACAGAAGAACCAAATTGGAAAACTAAAAATATTTTCTGTAGGCAATCTTCCCTTGCTGTAATAATTTTGGATGTTATAACAACAGGGATTGGTCATACTGGAGACTTTTTTCTATTCAAACCGTAGGAGATTCTCATATGAGCTTTTAAAATAGGAAGTTGGGAGGAAAAAGTACTTTTACCAAGGTTTGTTCAAACAAGAATTTTCCATGTTATCTCAAAAATGACCTCTCTATCAAACCCCAAGTTTTCTTGAGAGCTTTAATGATGTTATAGAGATCTGGACTAATCATGAGACTGGAAAAGACTTAAAGTTTTATTGGCAAATAAATTCCACTAAGACTACTCTATGAGGCTTAAGCAACTCTCAGACTGGAAGCTCTTGATCCAGCACTGTTAGCCAAGGGCTAAGGTTATGGCCACAACTGCTGAACAATCCAAGCCTGCCCAACAACCCAGCAGCATCCCACAGATGGTTCACTGGATGAGGGTTTGTAGCTTTTGTAACTACAACACCTTTGTGTGAACCAGCAAAATAACACTTAAAATCTTCTCTGAAGTTTAAGTCTCAGAACAGAAGTTGTTCATAGTCCCTCCTGCGTGGAAAGCAGAATCTGGACACAGGGTGAGCTGAAGAGGATGCTTTGTTTTTGGTCACATGTGCATCCAGAAATCACCTCCACTATACAGAAGGTGTACATGATCTATGCCTTCCATATATGATATGTTAACAAGACTCTTATTTCCCCACAGATACAGAAGACTGTGGAGAAAGGAAGGTCTTTCAGGCTAAATAATAGGGAAGATTCCCTCCATATACAATTAGGATGAAGACAGATGGACAGCATACTGTTCCCAACAGTTACTCTCCTGTATTTTCACCTAGTGGGTTTTTTGTTTATTTTAGTAAGAGCATCAGTAAAGTTCAGCTAATAAGGAAAATCAATTTGCTTCCAGCAAACAAATATGACAGCAGCAAAGGTGAAAATTCTCATTAATCTCTCAAGACACAGTTGAGACTTCGAAAATACAGCTTATACAGTCCTTTATGTCAAATATATGAACTGTGTGTAGCTTCAGAAGCGCTTAGAATGTTCTTTTCAAAACATCAAACCTTGTCAAAACTTGCAGTTTCAAATTTTACAATAACCTTGAATCTCAGTCTGGGCTGTCAAAAAATTTTTAACCCAATTGTGAGAGGATCTATGTTTTGTTAAAACCTAAGCTAGTTTTTTGGAAGGGGGAAGAGGTTGGGGTTTGGGTTTTTTGTGGCTTGCTTTATTTTCATAAAGCTGGAGTTGAACTCCTAGTTCTATATATGTGAGTCTAAAAAAAAGGCTATAAATTATTTTAAAATGCCAGAGAATTCGTAGCAGGAATCTAGAAGCAAAATCAGCAACTTGTGGTATGTTCAAATGCTACATTTTTGGGAATATCCTCTAGTGAAATCTCTGAAATACTGGAGTATTTGTACCTATTACAAAAACAGCACAATGTATGTTGTCTGTGTCCAGATGTACTGTCTGAACAGCTAAAGAGCAGGGCAGAAGAAGAGATACAGCCAATGCAGTACTTCTACCACATCATCCTCTTTCATGTAATTTCCTCAGATTCACATAGACCTCAGGAGATCACTTTCAGAGAGCACGTACCTCTACCTTTCTAAAGGCTGTTGCACAAGGCCTCTGTGTGTAAGCATTTGTATACTAAAGATAACTGGTGAAGTTCTTTTTTTTCTGCATAGGAGATAATGACGTGCTTCAACAGCAAGCATGGAAAATTCTGTCAGAATCTGGATTTGTACTGAACTGCAGTCAATATAAGGAAGATTTACTTGTACGAAATGCAACTGTGAGCTGCTAAGAGAAAGCGTGGTGGCAGTTGGTAGCATACAGAGCTCTAAAACAGAACAGGTCAGAGCACATTATCATTTAAATATCTCAAAGGAACTTCCATAATCTAAAGCAAGAGTAAACTGCAGAGTGTGCTCAGGAGACTGCGGTCACTTAATTAAATCAAGAAGAGCCTCTGAATTAAACTGCAAGACCAACCTGGCAGCCTCAAAACCCAAGAAAAAAATTAAAATGGTGCAACACAGGCACTCCTCTCCTTTTCTTGGTGAGAAATATTCACGATATTGAGTTATAGACATAGCCTGCATTATAACAGGTAAATATCATTTTAACAACAGAGATTGTTACTTTAGTATGGATTTATCCTTTCCCACTATTCAGATTAGCAGCTGATTATAACTCATTGGTCTGTTTCCTCTAAATCAGATGCAAAGACAAAAACATGAGGACTGCAGTTATTTTTTTCTCTTAGGCCTATGTCACTTGCCTTTAAAATCTCACAATATATTGCAGCACACAATATACTGCACAATTTGCAGCACAGAATGGTTTAACCACCCACAAACTGAAATAGCACGTACCATACACGAGTTACTTCACCTCTCACTTATTTCTTGCAGATGTAGGTTTGAGCAAAGTTTTTAAGTTTTGTTCTTCAGTTTTCTAAAGTTCAGAGAAGATTCAGAACAAGGATATTTGTCCTGAAGACACCTCTGATATATCTAGTTTCAAATTTCTCCAAATAACTGTTTCTTTTCTCAATCTCTGAATGTCAACAAAAACCACCCAAAAAAACCCCATAATTTGAGTCTTCCAATTCCTTAATGATTCTTAAAATACACTGTTGTAAGAGAAGATCGAAAAACTTCTGAAGCCAGAGATAAGCTAATGTCAGTAAAGAGAGAAGCAGCAAGATATGCTACAATATTTAGGTTTAAACTGAAGGTGCCAACTATCCCCAGCTCAAGAAGGCACTCACAGAAAGTAGTTAAGCCCTAGATTAAGATTTTAAGTGTTACTTTGCCAGTTCATACAAGTAGTTAAGCCCTAGACGTCAGAAGCCTCCCTTGTCGGAGATACTCAACGCTACTGAACAAAGCCCTTACCAACTCGATCCAGCCTTTGCATTGGCTCTGGACTGACCAGGAGGTTTATCCATTTGACATTCAGAGGTGCCTCCCAATCTGAATAACTTTAAGATATATTTTCTCAATGCACAAACCTCCATTAAAAACAAGTACAAACCTGAAGGATGATGGATGACTAGAGATGCATTCACACACTCACTTGTTCTATTCCCTGTCATAATTTTGTGTATTAAGAGCCTTGCCATCTACTCTGTAGTTGACAGCTTGTAACAAACCACAACACACAAAGAATATTTTAGTGATTTTGGAGAAGCTACAGGATAACCTATAGCTACATCTAATAGTGATCATATGGACATTACTAATACCTCACCTTTGCAGAGTCAGAACAACTTAAGAGTGCTTACTGTCAACACTGATTTCAGAGAAAGACCTTCACTGCCTACAGGAAAATCTGCATTTATGTATGCATGCAAAATTAGCATTCAGAGGACACATGAGACTCTCCTAGCTATTTACTAGCTAGCTACCTTGTTTTGATTAATCATGTTATTGTAGCAGAGCTTCCCTGACTGTGGGCAAAATCTGGTCTGGGCAAATTGCAGATTCTTTGCTTTTCTCAAGGCCAAGCCTGAATTCTGCACCATAATCTCAGGACACTATACAGTATAAAAGAAAAATAGTTTGAAAATCATCCCTAAGGAGGGATGAAATCAGTAACTTTAGATTCACATTTTTACAGAACTTGCGTAAATTCATGTCAGTTAATGAGGCTGAGCTGGTCTAAATCAGATGAGCAGAATCTGGTCCCGAGAGTCTCACTTTCAAGATGTAATGTACTGTATGTTTATCAGAGCAGGACTCTATTTTGCTAATGTTTGTTTATTCTGTTACCACAGCATTTAGCAAACTGTTCTCCTGTACAAGACATTTAGTGTTATTGCTTGTTAGGGTGTATGTATATGGAGTTGCAAGAGAGCTCAGAGTTTGCTAAAACTAGTTAGGCGTGTTCTGTAATTTTAGCATAGATCTCTCAAGCAATCTCAGGCTGCAGTCTGTAAGCTTGATTCAAAGAAAGCAGTAACTGTATAAAATGAAAATATCATAAAATGCTGGATAGGTGCTGAGAAACTGCAGCTCCACGCAGGGTTATGGCCTTGGGAAAACACCCGTAAAGGCCACCAATAGATTTAATAACATTGTCTCCGATTATCTCTTTTTCTTCTAAAGATCTGCCAAATTGGTTTTTCTCTAAACTTTTTAATATTGGGTCTTTCACAAGAGGTCCTTTCAAAGGACAGCCATTTATGTCACAACTTTTCCAAGTCCTCCAACGGCAAAACCTGCTAGACAAAGGTCTGTCAGCATGGAGGCTCTGTGATTCCATACCACCTCATATGTCCACCTCCCAGAGGTATTCATGCATACTTCACTTATTCTCCTAGTAACTTCCTTAGTTTGTGATTACCTTTGGAATCATAGTCTCCCTTCACTTCTGGGGAAGATGCTAAAAAATATCTTGCTTTTTCTAAGCATTTACCAGCATGTAATGAGTGGTATTTGTAATCCCTACTTTTTATCAGGTGCCCATACAGAATCCCAAACTCAGAAGACAGCTAACTACCGGGTTAGAAAGTGAGGGAAGGGGGCTTGAAAGGTGCTAGCTCCTCATTCTTCCCAAGCATATGGGAAGATCAATCATTGTCTACTGGAATTTAGAATACTCTTAAGAAAAAATGAAAATGGTACCTATGTACTCATAGCCCATTTTGTCAGCTTTGTACATCAGCTATTTGTGCCTTCTCCCCTTGCATAATTCTTCCATCCCTATTAATATTTTTTAAAGTCTACTGTGACTATTTTACTGAAAAAAGGAGTATATTCTTATAATTTAAGTCATATAAGTTGCTATGTTGTACGAAACTAAATAGAATTCATTAGAGACACATATTTACCACTAGCTTCTGATCTTCCTGCAATTACCTCTTTTTCAGAAAACCATAACAAGAGTTTTCATAAAAACTGATTCCTATATGCTAAAGCTAACTCTTGTGAAATGGAAATCACCTTATCTAAAAGAAGATGAATGGAGTGTAGGACATCATGAATTACCTTTGGTAGAAAAAGCCTCTTGCAAAAGCATCAGGCAACTACAACGCTGCTATAGCATCTGCAATATTTTTTAATGAATGAACTTATTCTATTGGTTTAATTTTCTTTTCCCCTGTTTCTTTTATAGCATAGAGCCCAATCCAATAGGAAAAAGACATGTCCCGCAGAACTCCAAAATTCCTTCAGCTTTTCTTCAGCTTAAAACCAACAAGGATTAAAGGTCCAGCACATCTTAGTGCTCATTTGCCTTCTTCCAAGATGAATTCCATATATATTTTCAGCATCATGCCAATAATTGTATGGAACATCAGGAAGTTAAGAACAAGAGAGAAGTCTGAATGAGAAACCTAATGTCAGGTTTCTCTCAAGTCTGGATACATGTTCAAATTTTTTAAATTGTCAAACGTTTTCAATTAATCAAAAGAAATCTTACAGTAAATTCATGGCAACTCAAACTTGTTACAGATGATCAGGGGACAAGCTCATGCTCATTTAAGCACTTTTTTGTTACAGAGCACAGTCAGGGCTGTCTAATGTCAAATAGGACATGCAAAACTCAGGAATGAATTTAAAAAATACAGGAAGTCAGTTGTGCAATTCTACACCATTATTAAAAACCCGTGAAAAAAATCAAAACTGAACACACGTATGCAGCAAATTGAAAAATAAATACAAGAAGTGTTTCACACAAAAAACTGCATGCTTCCTTAGTCCTTGTGAATTAAGGTAGTTTACAGTCTGCTTTGGAGCACAAATATCTAGCGAGTACATTGTCTGTTTAGAGTTCAAAATTATGGGTGTTTAGAAACATAACTTTCAAAGTCACATTGCTTTATGACTGTTCATACATCTAAAGACTAATTAACTGTGACAAGCTGACCATTAGGGAAAAACGTTCATACACAAGATGACAGATGTTTTAACACAAATAAAATGCCAACTTAATAATATATTAAAAAAAAAAAAAAAAAAGCTTTGACAGGTTTAAGTTTCAATTCATTAGAGATGTTTCAGACTACAGTAATCATTTCCAAACTGATGAACCCTGTTAAACAAGGAATACAGTATTCCTTATTTTAAACAGTGGTTCTTCTCACAAAATCAAGTGATGTAGTAAGAAGCTATTACTTCTGTGCACTGCAACCTGTTCCTTTCTCTAGTCAGCCTTGACTGAATGGAAGTTTTACTGCTTTACTTCCATTTACCTAGAAAAGTGAGAGACAATAGGAAAGCAAGAACATAAGATTTAATTTCAAATATTTTTGCAAACAGCCACATACAATAATCAACCTTATAATCCTTAATTCTAATGACACACAAAATTCAACTCGTATTTATATTTCAGAGCACAAAACCTAGATTATTTGAGGGGAGTAAACCAAGCAAACTACACCAAATACTTCCCTTTCATTTGTATCCTTCATACCAAGAAAAATGAAGGCTTTCTGTAGTATTCATCTATCTTGTCTTACTCTATTATATTAGGAAAGTATTCAAATGTGACTTATCCCTTATCAAATGTGGACTATTCTGAAGCATGAGTGCTTCTAGGACAGGCTGGTGGGTACATCTTTAAGATGCTTCTGACCTGACTGTCACAGCTTGGCATCTGTACTACCATAGGCCCAGCTTATGCCGTAAATTTCAGTAGCTTTCTAAGGAAATATTACAGCACCCAGCAACTATTTTAAGAAAGTCATAGTTGCATATTTTCTTTAAAGGCAGCAGCTAAGCTCATGTCCAGAAACTACACGCATGACTGCAAAAGTGCCTTGAGTAGCCTGGGCAGCCTTGCACTGTTGTAAAGATGCATAAGGAGGAGCACTTTATGGCTAATGCTTCTTGTCTGGAGCACATTCTGTTATGATTTTGATTTAGATGGATTTTTTTGTGGGTGGGGCTTTTGTTTGTTTTGTTGGTTTTGTATTTTTTAAGATAAAATTGTTTTGTGGCCAACTAAATGAGAGTTTTCCACCATGAAAAACTGCCCTCACCTTTTGCCTGGGCAAGGAAAATAAAATTTAACAATCGAGTTTCGTTTGTTGAACCGCTTGAACAGACTCCCAGCACTGGTCTGTTACCATGCATCAGAACATAATCTGAATCTAACAAAATTTACTTCCGGAGTAGTATTTATCTACAATTATCTCAAGCCTTGAACATACAAGCATTCTACAAGATTTCTAGTCACAAGTTTGTACCACAAACATCAAATTTTGCAAAGCTTCCCTTCTTGCAACTGTTCTTACTTGATAAGGGCTCATAACACCCCTACAAGTGCAGAGAAAGAACTTGGGTTGCCACACCATTTTTCTTACTGCCCCTAAGCCATATCAGATATAGATTAAATTTCAGTACAACCTATAGTGGTTTTTTGTTTGTTTGGTTGGTTTTTTTACAAACACCTCTGAAGTGAAATCCCAGCACCATCTCCTTTATGGGCCAATGTGCAAAACACAGAACAGGAGAAGATTTTGCACTGTGTGAAGACTGGCACAGTGAAACATATTCTAATAGACCACTGGTGGTCAAGAAGAGTAATTCTTCATATTGATTTCTTGCATTGAGATTACTCTAACCTAAAACGAAAGGAAATTAGTTTTCTTAATTACTCTGCCCCAAACGCACATTTTGTTCAATACAGTACCTCCTGCTTTTTTTCCCCACTAAGGCTAGACTCAACCCTAAAAAGTCCATGTCCACAGGCATATCATGCAAAGTCTAGTATTTTTGTTTAGGTCTATAAGCCTGTATCTAAAAGACACAGGAAAAGAAGGACTCAGCTTAGCCAATATGAGTTTATCCTGTGATACTTCACATTGCCATTTTAATCCTTCTAAAAATGCTACGTATTTCAGGGTCTGGAAAAGTCAACTGTAATAACATCAATGTGTAGTAAGTAATATTATTGTCATCTACGATTTTGTTAGTTCCTTAAATATATGTTCCTTTTGTGGAATCTGGCATCCATGTAGTAAGCAGGGACTAGCTAAGTACTACACAACAAAGTATGAACCATATTATACAGTAATAATGACAGTAACAACTGCTTACATAGGCTCAAATAAATTTTAAAAAGCCTCTTTACACTACGTAGTAGTTCGAAACAGTGGAAAGCTAAGGTAACTTGGCAAGTTCTGTACACTGCAGGAGTGTTGAGGCTCTGAGCTTGGAGAGCAAAATACATGCAGAAGTAGAGTATGAAAGGAACAGAAGCAGGGCATAAGAACAGCTCCTCTGTAATGTTTATTATAATTAGGAGTTAGTTATGGGACTTTTCTGAGTAGTTTACTTTCTCCCAATCATCATGTCTAATAACATTCAGACAGTCCTTCCTAAAATTCTCTCAACATTTTTTTAATCATTCTATAGATTTTTTGAATTTTAGAATATCCTCGTTTGGTTGATGAAACCTAAAAATGTAACTACTCATTGTATTTAAAAAACCCCAAATCAATACCCACTTCCTTTTGTTTGTCTTAAGTGTTCAAATCAACATTTTTCTAATTTGTGTGCTATGCAAAATAGTGACTGCTCTTTCCCTGGCAACTTTTTATCTTTTTCTAATTTTACACGTCTATGTCATATTCTCCGAGGTTGACTCTTTTCTGGGAAGAGCAGCCTTAGTCTCTGTTCATGTAAAAACTATTCCATACATCTCTTCATCTACTCCGGTTTTACTGCATGTTTTTCAAGTTTAAGGACACTTCATTCCATTTCCAGCTCATTCATAAATATGTTAAATGGTAAACCCTCATAATCAAGGTGCTGGAAGGAAGAGTCTCAGTTACCTCTCTCCATTGTGAAAGCTGACTATTTTTACCCCAACTTCATTTTCTGTCTTGAAGTAAGTATTTGTCCACAGGAAGACTTTTCCACTTACTTCATCAAGCTTAATTTCTTCAAGAGTTGTTTATGAGAGCTCTTTTCAGAAGACCTTTGAAGAATCTCAGCACACTATACTCAGCAGAGCACACGCATTCATGCTCACTGACACAATTCTAAAACTCTAGGAAAAAAAATCTAGTTGATTAGTGAGGTATAATTTTTCTTCGAGGTGTGTATGGGATGAAACAAATCCCTTTTATAAGCATCTTTAATCCATGTTTATAAAATAAAATTTAATTTAATTTCTTTTCTACTAATACGACCAGAGCAGAAGTCAGATCTTCTGGGTTTTTTTTTTTGCTACAGATCTTTAAAAATTTGCATAAATCTTCATTTCCATATTCTGAGGCAACTTTAAGTAACAGATTTCACCTCTTCATTCAGTAATTTCTTGACTGAGAGATCTCTTAAAACTCTTGATTGGATAGCTTTCACCCTGGAGATTTGTAAATATTAATTTTACCTTTTCTTAATTTATAAATTACATATCACTGCTAAAATCTCTCTCAATGACAGTTCAAAAGGACTAGTTTCTCAGACCTGCCTCATGTAGGCAAAGGCTTCAGTGTGAGAACATGTCTGTACTGTCCTGACAGCAGAAGTGAATTGTGATGCTCCTCAACTTGGCTACAGACACTGGAATGAGAATAACATCATGCTGTATCTTAGATTAAAACAGACTGCATCTCAACATCCTCTTACTTACTGGGTTGCAGTTTGTTCTCTTTGATCCAAATAACACAGTATTCACATATTCTGTAGGGTATTTTTGGTATATATAGGTTTGGATGGGTTGGTGTTTTTTACAGAAGGCTGGTGTTTGGGTTTTTGGTTTGCTTTTTGGGGGAGTTTTGCTTTGGTTTGAGGAGGAGGTGTTTGTATGTTTGGGTTTTTTTGTTTTGTTTTTTGTTTCAGACAGCGTATTTTATACACGAGGCAAGCAAAATGACAATAAAAATAATGCAACCACACTTCTGACCTCAGTTACAGTTATATTGCTTTAGAACAATATTAACTCCAGTAGAGTTTCCCTAAATTTTCACTGGTATCCCCAAGACCAAAGTTTAGTAGCATTAAATAAAATAAATAATAATTTTTAAACTCCAACCCAAAGCAAACAACCAAAACCAAACAAGAGTCATACAATGGAGTCCAAACATTTACACATTCTAATCAATTTATCTTTGTATTAAGATGAAAATTCTGGCCTTTTGATTTTAAAAGCATGACTATCTCATGTCTTATCTACCCATCCATCCATAAAAAAATAATTGGGGCATTGCTTTAAAATAAAAAAACATCTACTCAATCCTATAGATAAAGTCACAACCAACTTATGTGTCAGTATTCAAAAAAGTACTTGACTGAAGCCCTACTCAATCAGGCTGGGAGAGCTGTAGAACTAACATAGAAGTCCTACACCACTGTCCCATTTCAGCCACTACACAGCTGAAGATTTCACAGAACCACACAAAGGTTTGGGTTGCAAGGGACTTTGGAGATCATCCTGTTCCAGGTCCCCTGCCATGGGCAGGAATGCCACCTGCTAGGTCAGGTTGCTTAAAGTCTCCTCCAACCTGGCTTGAACATTTCAATGGTTGGGACATCCACAACTTCTCTGGGCAACCTGTGCCAATGTCCAACCATTCTGACAGTGAAGAACTTCTTCCTTACAGCTTTTCTTCCTGTTATCTGAGGTTTATATCTATACTCGTTTTTTCAGAGCATACATCCCAAGATGATGACCCTCCAGCTACAATTCATTCTATTTTGCTGAGAATTAAGGATAAGGAGGAAAGAAGGTCTTACATACAACCTAATTCTTGCATGACCAATAGAAATAAAAGTTATAAACTCAGTAGAACTTGCAGGTGTTCTCCCCCGAGATCAGAACTTTGGCTGTGGGAAAAACATAAGGATCTCCAAAGTATAGGAGGTATTTTCTTCCTCCTCTAATTTTGTTAGCACTTCTTCCAATGCAGGAGTACTGTGCCCTCGGAGCATAATTATTTCAATACTCTTTTAAAATCACTGCAGTTATACATCTTTTACTACACTGAGATCCTCATAAACTCTCAGCTGTTACTTTTGCATAGACTGCATTAGGAGCAAATACTTTGCTAGGAACTATGTTAAGGCACATCTGAAATTGATGTCAGCATTCAAAAGAGGCTGTTTACAAATTTCTGAATCACTGCATCAAAAAACTGCTTCCTTGTTCCTGTTTTTTACCCATTACTGTTTATTTTCTAATTCTACCAATTACATGTACTGAAAAACATTGTCATTTAAAATACAATGGCTTAAATTCAATTGCATCGGCAGTTGAATGATCTCATAAAATTCTGGAGCCAGTTTAGGTATATTTTCAGACAAATTGGCAGGGGATTGACTAAATTTCCAACATTTATATTTCCTTGTTTTGAACCCAGTTAAACTTTTGTTCTTTTCAGTTGACTTTCTAGCACTCACAAATGGAAGAAGAGAGATCAACATCACTTGCATTCTTTGTACCTCAACCATATATTAACACATTTTCCTTACTATGTGTACCGAATTTTTATATATATCTCGAGCATTATATAGTAGTACCTGATATTTCTGCATGCGTTTTCTCAAGGTAAAGGCAAATAAGAGGAAGTCAACATGACTTACTTTCATTATTGCACAGCATCTTTGGCAATTATTTTTTTTAATCCTAGATTTTATTGCAAAAATTGGTAACAGGTCAAATCCACATCCCATTGTGGCAAAATCAAGTTTTTGCACTAACATCAATAGGAATTGAAGTGTTGAATTTTGTTTAAGGATATTTTATTAAAGGTCCTTGCTTATAAACATCCTTTAAAATTGTTCCTTACGTATTTGTGCTCAAGTTTAGGAAGGATTTTGTCTTTTTATGTATTCATTTATTAAAAAATACCAAACTTCTGTGGCTTTTCTAGTCTGGAACATTTTGAACTTTCTATCAAATCAGTACCCCAAGCTAGTTTTGCTGTACTAGCTATAAATATTGTACTCTGAGCACTACACCTATTGCATAGTCACAGCAATAGGACAGACAGAAGGAAAGAAGGAATTTACACACCCTCTAATCCTCTTTAATTAAGAAATGTAGCCAAGTCTGCTTTTCCAGAGTTGCTTGTGTCTCTCACCCTCAGCGGACAAAATAAATTCTTGTTTTTCTCAGACACTGAAACAAAATCTCAACACTACAGAACTGTCTGAAATTCATGATGCTTTTTGCTTCTCAGGAGCTTTTTCCTGTATATGTGCAACAGAGAGTAGCTCTTCTTTCCACTCTCTCTGGCAAGGCAGGCATTAAAAGACAATTCTGAACAATTCTTCATATTGAATAGCTAAGCTTTTTAGCGAAAGGAAAAGCATAAGCAGCTCACAAAATAAAATCTCTAAGGCAAGTGTCTCACTGACTAGGTATAAAACTATATAGTGACAAAGGCTCTCACTGCAGAACCTTTTTTGCAATAGTGTGTATGTATATAAATGCAGACAAGACAGAAACGAAAGCACTAAGAATAGAGAACTATAATATCTGCAAAAATAAACTACATGCAGCGTGTGTTCTGAGTATCCGAGTACTTCATCACGTAAACACAAGGTTAGCTGAAATAGAGACGAGGATCCTCAGAAGCTTTCCCTACAGACCAATAATTTGTCAGCACCAATGACATTACTGCTCAGCGGATGCTGAGGTTGATATTTGTCATTCTCCAATGGGCAAAGCAGACAAGGTTAATTCTTGGGATCTGGTCCTGCACATAAGTACTCTATGCTCCCTCTGCAATATCCTGACTTAACCCATGGAGTTTATGACCATGTTTGTCATCTGTTTCTGGGCCTGAGCCTTTTAATCTTGAAGCTAAAGGAACCCTCTCTGCCTGCAGTATCTGAGGCACATTTATTTCCATGCTATAAATACCAAAATTTACTGCTAAACTTACGCCAGTGTCTGTGAGGACAAACTCTGCCTGGAATTGTCTGGCTCCATGACCCTGTTGGAGCAAATCCAGAAGAAGGCCAAGAAGATGATCAGAGGGCTGGAGCATCTCTCCTATGAAGACATACTGAGATTGTTCAGCTTAGAGAAGAGCAGGCTTCAGGGAGACCTTAGAGCACCTTCCAATATCTAAAGACCAACAAGAAAGGCAGAGAGGGACTTCTTAAAAGCACTTGTAAGGCTATGACAAGGCAAGTGGCTTTAAACTCAAAGTGGGTAGGTTTAGACTAAATATTGGGGAGAAATTCTTCACTGTGAGGATGGTGAGGCACTGGAACAGGTTGTCCAGAGAAGTTGTGGATGCCCCATCCTCGAAAGCATTCAAGGCCAGCTTGGACTCAGCTTTGAGCAACCTGATCTAATAGAAGGCTCCCTGCCCGAGGTGGGGGTGGTTGGAACTAGATGATCTTTAAGGTCCCTTCTAGCCCAAACTATTTTATATAGTTTTATGATTTTATGAAGGAACCAAAGGATGGAGTTAAGGAAGACACTTGTAAAATAACTCTATCTGAGTATTCAGCCTGAAGCCTCCCCATCACTAGTAAGGCTGCTAAGTACAAGGGATATACTGATGTGACAGGTGCAGACCATACAACATAATTTCTTACCCAATATTTACAGCATTTAGTATTCACTATGCCACTGCTGTACAACTCTCATGGGTTTATTAGAGACAAGAAGTGAATGTTATACCACAAGCAAAAAAAGGAATACTTTCAGTACCACAAAAGGAAGCAGTGTTTCAGAAGACACACACAGGACTCCTTTTCTGTAGCACATGAGAATTCTTAGAAATATTAACTAATATTTCAGCATATTTTCCAAGGAGTGTCAGCAAAATGAGCATCTCTCCTTTCCTTCACCCTGTACGTCAAGAAGATTCCTGATAGACAAAATTCACACAAGAATTCTGATGCTAAAAATCTCTCCAGAATCTCAGCCTGATGTGGCAAAGTAGTAACTTCGGGTCACAAATTGGAATGCCTTCTCTAACTGATCAAGAGTGAAAAGGGGTTAAAAAGCAAAAGAGTATCGTACAAAATCAGGTTGCTTTGTACTCTGAGTTCTTTGAGTATACTTGTGGCTACAGACATTTAAACTAAGAGTATTTTCCATTGCTGATAGTGTCCTTTTCCAGTGCTGTTCAACTGTTCAAATCCTTTAAGTTTTCACAGTTTGGCTAATCCTATTTCTTTTTAAATCACATTAAGCCCTTCCATATGTCTTATGAATAGTGAAAAGAATGAACACACACCTTGCAAAGACAGCAGAGTAAGTCTCTCACATGAGGAGAAATGAGCTGGCGAGAATTCAAAACCACACTTACCTTCGATACCCAGCAGTGAAATACATGGTTGAAGGATTGGGCAAGTGTCCAGAATACTTTCCAACTCCATTACTATAGCTCTTGGTTATGCTAGGTCCCAACAACTGCCTAAGCAATAGACTTTGCACAACACCATTCTTCCAGTGTTTTGACATCAGACATAATAATTCCTTTACTAGGTAGAACACAAACCTTTCAAATGCCACTGCTGCTGAAAACTTAAAGAAAAAAAAATTATAAAACATAGAACCCTCGTGGATGTGCTAACAGGCTTCAGCTGAAGACAGTTTTGCTTGCCCTACACTATTCTGCTAAAGCCATACACTGCTGCAAGCTGAATTATTTCTTTTTTTTTTTTTTTAACATCCAACCAAGCTATTGTGAACAGCAAACACCTGGATTTTAAAAGCCACTACTAACAGACAGAATTTAATTGAGAAGCCTAAAGATAAAGATAGCCATACTCCATTTTCAAACTCCTAAACTCCCAAAGCTATCACTTTTCAGACACTGCTTTTATTTTTGCTACAGCAAGTAGTACCTATTGTTACTGGCATAAGAGACTGAACCCTGTTAGTTTTTTCCCCATATACAGCTGTCTTGTACCTCCTCAAGTCTCTCACTTCACCTGCTGGCAAATGCTGGGTTTCTGTACATGTAACACAGCATATCCCAATCTGCTATTAACTTCTCAAATACCATGGAAAACTAGTTTTCCTAGAGATTATTTTTCCCTCCCAAACCATAAACCTCTTTTTTTCTTTGAGCCACTTAATGGATATGCTTCTCACAGCTCTATTCAATACAATGTAATTTTTGTACATTTCAAGATTATAAACTTCTCCTTTTTGTTCAAAAAATCATCACAGAAAAGTTTAGTATGATATGCTGGGACAAGTCTATACTATTATCTCTTAAATCAGTAGCACTGTAGTTTTTACTGTGCAGTGCTCTGCCTGCTAGATTCCAGTTATGACAATCAAATATGAGTCCTAGGAAAAGGACGCTCTGTCATTAAAGCTGCACTGACTAATGCAAAACCATCAGTGCTTTTTTAAATAATTGCTTACATAAAACCCTCCCCTACAATCTGTTCTTTTTGGGTTTGTGTGCTTATTTATGTTGTTTATTGTAATTATTGCATGGGAAGACATATTAGACGAGCAAACAGCATTTGAAGCCACACTTCAAATTTGCCATGATAGAATTTCCTCAATTTTAAAGATTCCTATTCTCAGAATTACAGAAAAAAATACTAAGAATGTAACATGGATAGTAGTTCTCTATGGGCCAAACTCCTCTTAGACTGAAATAAAGCTATTGATACAAAGGAAATTCAATCTGCAGAAAGCTTGAACTGGATTATCTAAACCTACTTCCATACATTTAATTAAACAGTTAAGACATTCAGCACCTTGCACAAGGCATTCCATCCATATCCTGAAGGGTCAGACATTTATTTATAAACTGAAACTAAATGTCTCCTGGTGAGAAGTAAGAGTTAAGTGGATGTACTACAAACAAGCTGCTAAAGAAGTGACATCCAGTTATACCTGGAATAAACAATTTAGACTAGTTAGAATGAAGACAATCCAGAAAAGACTATCACAAAGTAACTTAAATAGGGGTGGCTGGGATTCAGACAGCATACACCAAAAGCAAGCAATTTTATAATTTACGCACATGATCAATGGAACAGAGATGAAATAGAAATTGGTTTATTGAATAATTACCTTCACCATCAGCATGTTTGAAAAACACCCGTGATTTCAGAGATGTCAAGAAGGGGCTATACGGAGTGTGATTTATAAACAAGCCATAGAATAGGTTTTGTTTGCCTGGACATGATTTGTTTAGAATTTATGGGATCAGATTTTTTTTCCTCTAAGAAAAGGAATAAGGAGGTGACAAATTAAAATACATAAATAAACCAATGTGTTAATTAATGATCACATTTATTGTCCATTTATTGTCTGATAGACAGCGTTGGGCTCTCCTGTAGATAACACAAAACTTGTGTCCATTCTGAGATTAGGTTGTACAGTCATGTTTTCTTCTTTTTTGCCAAAATTTACTGTTTTAATAGACTTCTGCAACGAGAGAAAGCCCTACCCACTAAAGTGAAGACTGAGGCATTACCTGTATTTTAAGTATACAACATGCTGTGTGTTTCAGTTTGACTTCCTTATTACATTGCTAGTCTAGAATGATATGGGACAAATAATTTTTAAAAAAAAATCGGAAATAAGGCATTTCTTTGAAGCAGAAATCTGTAAAGGAAAAAGATAACAAGAGCTGAGCCAATAGTTGAGGAGATGTTTTCCTCCAAGCTAGGTAGAGTCACACTACTGTCTTTAAAAAATTTAGGCATTGAAAATACATCCTGAGAAAAAGGAAGGGAAACAATGGAAAATCCCCAGAAGTCCCTTTGGGTTCCTCCAACCCCCATACTGCTAAGGATTAAAAGAAGATTAAGGCAAAGGAAGTCAAAATATGCTAATAACAATCAGAAATTTGGGTTAAATAGTAACAACCTGTGTACCCTCAAATTAAAAAAAAAAAAAAAAAAAATCATACCTGCTTTGAAAAAGTTTCAGTCACTCTAACCAGCTACAAGTCTCTGGCTCCCAAAGGAGAAGGATGTAAAGGTGTGGGCCACTTTCATTAGTACAAAAGGCCAAACTGGAGGGCTACTCTCTGTGACTAAATTTAGCCCAAGAGGAATTGCATTGTTTCACCTAGAGATGAGATGTTGGCTGCCCTGGCACCTGATGGCTGCGCTTAAGAGAGGTGAAGAGGGAAGGGCACTGCCACTGTCACTGTGACCACAGCCTATGCCAGCTTCCTGGTTCAACCTAGAGCACACTGAAGTCATCTCAGGAAGCTGAAGGGACACACCACAGGTCAGATATGCACTGTAATGAGCATATAAATATAAAAATAGCTAAAATAACATTCCTAAATCAGCTAAACTTTGAACTTCTTCCTCATCTTACGGCTTTCAGCAAGTACCCCAAGTCACAGTGGTGAAAATGAGCAAAACCAGTATTACTCTGTGTCAACCTGAAATTCAGAAGTGGAATGAAAAGGAGGGTGGGGGGGGGAAAAAAAGAAAAGAGCAACTCAGGAAGAAAGCAATTCGTTCTAGAGATTGAATGCACTGCCAATCAAATCTAAGAGCTCTTCAATCTGAAAATTACTCCATCTAATAACACAAAAAATGCAGAATTAATTTAATTTTTTATAAGTTGTTATGATCTAAGTGATATTTACTTTTTTTACTGTGAAATATATGTATTAGCTTAAGCGTGTTCCATGCATTAAGCAATAAAAAAATTTGAGAATTAAATTCTGAAGTGCAATAAGCTCCATTCAATTATTTGAAAACGTTTCTGCATTAAAGACTAACTTATTGCAAACTTTTAATGATACTGACAGGCAGGCATAGCTCCACTATAAGTATAGGGTATACACTATGTCCAGGTGTCACCTTTTTCAGCTCCATTTCAACAGTAGCAACATTGCAAACCTTATCTCACCTACACAAACCAACTCTGACACACCTTCAGTTGCCTATAAAAGCACATTTATTACCACAGAATGAGCAAGAGATTTAAACCACATCTGGCAAAAGACACTAACAATGCTTCTCCCATTTAATGTAGCAGATGGTGAGAGCATAGATGAAAACACATTTGGCAGGACAAAGAGTCATCTGTCCAGCTATTGAAGCCACACCATAAGTGGCTAGCTAAATTCAGTTTGATTGTGTGAAATGAAAGCAAAACAACTAATGCTTGGGAATGGTTTGACTGATGGACTTACTGATTATATGATAGCAATTCTGACTGTCTAAAATTCTCAATAGTATCCTATAAATCCTTCTTCTAAGATACTGGTTTTCTTTCTGCAGTTTATTTGCTTTATAAGCGATAGGCTTGGATGTTCACTCTTGTCATTTTATTTCCATTGCATCAGCTTATAAAGGCCCCATTTTACAAGAGCAACTTTGTTCTACACTGGCACTGTGCTTATATTAAGCTTCACAGTGCAATTATTTCTATAATCTACTGCCAGTGCTGTCATCATGCCTGGGGCAGCTATAATGTACAAAGTTTCATATAAGGGATTCAAAGTACCATGAAATTAATGGAAGTGTTTTCTTACTGGACAATATAGCATGACAAAACAAGTTCTAGAGGTATGTAGTTTGTTACATATTGTCTTTGACTTAGCCGTACTTAATTCCATGTAAAAATCATCCCTTTCATAAACAACAATTGTCATTTAAAAGTAAAAATCAAACTTTGCCTGATTGCACTCTAACCCAAATAATCTCTCTCTTAACAGCACCTCTGACTCTGAATGCTTGTTGTCTCCCTCTCTTCCCTGTCCCTGCAAATAACTTCCTCAGCTGCCTCTGAATCACTTTCTCTGCTTCAGTAGTTTACCTTCTCTCTGGATTGCTTGAAGATGAAGGTTTTACAATACAGCACGTACATGAAGTATTCTTAAGCACAGCTCTCCTTTAATAAACAGCAACAAATTATCATTAAATAAACAGAAAATCTTTTTGATTGTAGAACAGGCTCAAGTCCAAGCCCATTCCTGAAATACAAAGTATGATCAAGAAATTATAAATTCCCAGATATTTACACAAATCTGAACCTAAAAAATATGGATAATATGTCCAATCTAGATGAGAATACAGCTGAAGGATTTACTTTTTATAGCTATTACATGACTAATACAGCAATGGCAGGCTAGACTGCTGATATTCCTTGTCAACATCTTCCTGAGCATGCTTCATGAATAAAGAATGTGAGAGCATTGGGCAATGCTGTTACGATTACATCACATGCCTCAGTTTTCCTACTTTTTTTGGTACCATTTCTAAGACGAATGACTGAGTCAAAATTCTTGTATTAAAATTAAGATAAATATGTGAAAATGTGCATGTCCTGTTTGATGTGATATGCAATCCGTCCCTAGGAACAGAATGAAATTCTCCCACTCATAAAAGCATACCTTGGCAGAGAATTAAACACTTCCCTCTGCCCACACATGCACATACACAACTGGACATCAACTTTCAAAGTCAGGAACACTCTCTGCAGCAAGGATCAAAGGAACCATGTGAACAAAAATGCAGAAGATGGAATGAAAAAAATTCTTCATGAATTTCAGCAAGAAATATGAGTATTCCATCACTCTATTTCTGAAATACTCAGAAAAAAACACTTTGACCTTCTACAATCCAGAGCAGTAATAGTTGGTTTGGTTGTCAAAAAACACTTTGTCTAGCTTGGACTCTCCCCTAGCTGTCTGACCTTACTTAAAAAGTAGTTCCCACACACCTACCTCATCTGTATCATGGGAAATGGAGACATGCAAGGTGCTGGCCTACAGACCCAGTCCCACAGCCAGGGCTGCTAACAATAACAGGGTGTCCCTAAGCTTGTATGCCAACATTGCCTTTGAGAAATATTTGGAAAGGCTATGTGAAAAGGCAGAAGATCCTCAGGAGACATCTGGAACTCCTTAATGGTCATGTAATTCCAAAACCTAAATCAGAGACCAAATCAAGTGGATCTGAAGTTTCTAGCCATGTATGCTTAACCTGATTCATCAGGTTTCCAAATTGTATCTTTCTGCTGTTTCTTCTTACATTGCAGAATCTTAAAGTACACAACTGGTTTAAAACACAGACAGACAAATAATCAAACTACTAATCTATTGTTTATTTCTGCCTTCCAAAACCTGAAAAATAACTACTTGAATGGTCTAACAAACTCTATGATTTACCTGCTAGATAATTTATTATTTCATATAGATGTCTTTTCTGGTTTGTTCAGAGTGCATAAAAGATGCATAAGCCCTGAGTGTCTATATGCGCTCATTAGATAACATAATACCAATCACCCTTCTCATGAGCAACTAGAAACCTAGCTGGATTTCCAGGGTGAACACCCAATGCAGCTAAATGAGAAATCAATATAGCTCAATAGCGTATTTTGCAAGACAAGTAGTGTTTCTATTCCTGACCCCATTTACCTAGCTTAACACAAGGATATCCTACCCAAGCAGAGAATGTCTCACCTACAGTCACAGCAGAGAACATGCTGTACAAGCAGGATAAAATGTCAACCCAGTCAGATATTTAATTGCATGTACTTGATAGAAAGACAGAGTTTAATTTCCCTGCAGCAAACAAGATATTCTTGAGAAACTTGAATATGCACTCAAGTATCAGTTAGCAAAGATACCATAGCTTATATAAAATGAATCACAGTTCAACAGTTTAAAATGGGAATATTCATCATTTTAAAGCCAAAATCAGTATAGTATAGTGTAGTTCTTGAAGAATTATTCCTGGAATATAGTATAACTAGAAACAGAATAAATATTCCTGGAAAATAGCTAGAAACAGAAGTATATACATTATATATAAGGACTACATTGATCAAAGACTTTCTGCACTAGAGTGTTTGTCAGATGTAAGAGAATCACAGTGGTGTACAGATACGGATTTTAGTTAATCTATCTTTAGAAAAGATACTTATTTCTTTAGACTATATTATCAATATGATGATCTGCTCTTGAGATTCAGTGTGCAATGTATCACCAGGGAACCCACAAAGTACACCCACACGGCACATCCAGTCTGTGATGCAAGGCCTTTCTCGTTGTTTCCACAATTCCAGCATAGGCAGCTACCTCTTTGTATGTTGTGCAGAATGAGAGCATCTCATGCTGGAGCAATGAGGAAAACACTCATTTCAATACTGACTTCACGTAGTTTAGGAGGTTTTCCTACCTTAACACAGGACAGCGTAAAGATGACAGACTGGTTTTATTACAAGCTATAGTCTCTCAAAAATTACCAGACTGTTACAAAATAAAAAGCCTTTAAAAATATCTTCTATTTGTGGTTTGTCTGAAGTTATTTTAACGTCCTCTCCTCATCCACAGCATGTGTAACAAACATAGTACTAGAAACCCTCACAGTTATAAACTGAGTAATGCGATTTTTGACCCTTGTGGCAGCCATCTTGACATGAATCTCAATGGAGAGGACAACACGTGTATTTCTGTGAAAAGTATATGTTCGCTCATAATTTTTTTCCCAAACTACAGCCTCTCCAGCATAATATAATACACGTCTTTGTCCCAGTTCAACAGTAACATGCTTATGCCAAACCCATATAAAATCTGCACTCATATCAATAAAGTTTTGTACCCTCAGCAATCATCTCGAGTCAGTCAGGCAACACCAACATTGCCACTTCCTTGCCTTTAATTGCTCATGTTGTGAACTCATGCTTCCCCCCTTGCATTCTGCCCCCACATGGGCTTTTCATACAGTTTTCATACACTCATCTTACATTTTTAAGCCTGGCAAAAGGCAATTTAAAGGGATTTTTATACTCCTGGGATTTTCATGGGGGAAGCTTCATTAAGGTACTTCATTTTTCAGAGGTTACTGTTATTTATCTAGAAGAAAAGTCTGGGAAAGAGTGACGATCTGAGGGACAGACCTGGTTTTTACCCAGTAAGCATGCAGACAATCATCAGGCAAGGTTCAGCATTCAGTGCCTAATGCCTTGAACACTTGAAGAAATGTGTAACAAGGCAGAAAAAGGAAAGGATGGATGGAGGGTCATCTTCATCACAACACATCTTCATGTTATACAAACATATCTGGAACATGCTTCTGAATAACTCAGAAAATTTTGTCCAGTCTCTAAAACTGTTCTGCCCTAACTGCAACAGATTTCAGTGAAATTTCTACCTGCTAGTAATCTTGGGATGAAATTTAATTTGGAAAATATCTAGGGGCTTGAGGTGGGGTTTTTCTGAGGTGAACTTGTTTTGTTGGGTTTTTTTTAATTTTTTTTGTAATGGATTTTTTTGGTATTTAATATAGAATACTCAAATTTTAAAAATTTATTAATTACATAATATAATTATGTAATATAATCAGTTGTCTTCAAACTTCATTGATTTAATTTCTATGTTTTTTTTAAAGCTGTTTGAATGTGGCTTTAGGGCAAATAACAACGAAAAGCTGGCAGTAAGGAAATGCTTTCACAGTCTTACTTAGCATCGCAGCAAAGAAATAGCTACACTGGCATCCTTGCCAACTAGGTTCATATGTCAACTGCTACTCAGATTATTTGGAGGCAACAGCCCAAAGACACTGTCCTAGTGAGGACTGCAAATTAGTGGATCCTTATTCCTCATTTCAAAAATACTTAGGAGTACTGTATGAAGTATCAAATGAAATATAATTCGGGAAATACCACTGCTACATGGGCCTGGAGCAATGTAGCATCTATATTTAACAGATTCTGTTTTCTTGAAAGGGTTTTATCTGAAAACCATACCAAAAAATCCAATTTAAAAAATCTGCATTAAGAACAAAAACTACAAGATTTGTCTCTCTGCTTCATCTATCCTTCACAGCTCCAGAGTACATAAATAGCTCTGTTCATGGTTAAAATACAAACACGCAGGTTCTCTTTTTTGGACCTGTTTACAAAAAAACATACAGATCTATGTAAACTCTTTCACAAATACTGTTTGAGAAAAACAGGACATCTAATTTGAAATCAAACCAAGCTTGTGTGTGGCCAGCTCTGAAAACGAGCAGGGCAAAGTTGAGTCCGTTTGTACCTTACATCTATCCCAGAGGATGGCAAAGAAAGGATTAGAAGAAATGCCATGCCAGCTCCCCCATCTCAATTCAACACTTTCCTCCTGTCCTTTATAGGATCAAAAAGATGCTATTTCAGATTTGACAAAAAGATATGTATATCCTTCTTTTGATCTCTTTGGATTCTAACTTTCAGTTCCTGTCCTCCCACACACACCATTTCTGCCTGGTGAAACCACGCCAATACCACTCAGAAGACTTTTGCACTCCTACAGACCAGAAGCTAGACATGCGTTTTATAAAGGTTAAAATACTGAAGCTGAACTCATCTTAGTAGTAGCAAGACAAATACAGTATTCCATATCAGATTTACTAGGATTTTTGAGAACAAACAAAACCCAGTTCCATCCCACTAGGGAAAAGAAGAATGAATGTTCTGGGACAAAACCCAGCAAGGGCACACTTCTAAATTAATGGTGCTATGAGAGAAGAGTAGCACAGAAACCCACATACTCTACACAATTGAAATACTTGCAAAATATTCCAACCGAATTTGTCTCAGTATTTAAAGATCAAAGATAAAATTATTTCAGACAGGATGCTTCTTTTCCAGACAACATGCTTAAGAAGTAAAAAAAAAAAATAGCCTGTTTTAATTAAGATTTTGGCACTGGCTTTTGAACATCATAAGTTTGTTAATTTTATGTAAAGCAAAATAAAATTATATTCTCAATGGACTTCAGCAAATTAAATGAAAATATTTCCAGCAGCTAACTTGAAAAGGGGTATCATTAAAGCATTGAATTCAATCTTATCTGTAGTTACCACTTAAACTTCTAGTCACGACACACTCATTCAAAACAAAATAGCAGATTGTAATGTGGGCTGATATCTGAAGGCATTTCATAAGCATACTCATGCTGAAGTCTAAATTTTACATGATCACTAGAGAGATTACCTTTGAACTACTTACAAAAATGTTTAAATGCCTTTGTTCTGTCTCTAAATTAGCATATGGCATTGGAAAATTCAGTGTGATTTCTTACCATTTACTTCCCTTGACTATTTAGCTAAAATAAGATGCAACACAAAACTGGAGATCGTTTTCCCTTCAAATAGGAGTGGTATTAGAGGCAGAAAAAAGATCGTTTAGCTATTCAATTTACATAGCTTTCAAACTTAGTGTCCAAAAATCCCAGGTTAGGGACATAAAGAATGGATATAATTGTCATTTACTGCATTAGGATTATGATTTTCCTATTTGTACTGGGTAACACTGATACTTCAATATGTTGTTAAATTAAAGAATTGCTCTGACACTTGTCACTGTATCTTAAGCTAGAAAATGAGTGTGGTTCTTAATCAGAACAGACAAAAGTACTGTACTGTTTGATGAAAATTATAATTTCTAACTGGCTCTGTGTAAACCATTCTAACCTAAAGCCAAGTCCTTAATGACAAGTGCTGCTAGGAAACATCATTGGACAGCTCAGTGCATGCAGTCAGTTAATTATGACTTCAGTGGAGAACAGTTCATGAGATTATGTACAGTTACAACACAATTAACTTGTTTATCATTTCTTGCATACCTGCAATGTTTGTCTATGTGTGGAGTACAGATTGTTTGCATATAATTTTAACCTTTGTTCAGAAGGGTCCAAATGTCTAAGGATTTGTATGCCTTTTCTTTTTAATAGGAAAAAAGGCTAAATCACAATCAGTTTACAACCAAGCTTTGTCTCTGTCACTTGGTTTTACGATTCCATATATAAAAATTAGCTAGATCCGTGCTTACTACAGCCACCTGCTGAAATTTCAACACCAAAATAAGATCTATAATTGGATATACAAAACCAGAAGCTCTGAAATCAAAGCACAACAGGCCTAAAATTTGCAGCAAGGATAGTGAAATTCTGCAGCACTGTTTATATGTGGCTGTCAGTAGTTGTACACCCACAGAATCTACTATTATCAGTTTAAAAAAAGCTAAGAAATAAAAAGATCCCTTGTACAAAACCTTCTACTTTTAGCAGGTTTGTCTGTCCTTGCAGGAGCTTTTTCCTGCTCCATCCCATACTCTAAAAGGAGTTTATGGGCCCTGTGCTGTACAGAAGAAATGCTTGCCATCTTCTCCATACCATGTTTAGCAATCTTGATAAAGGGTAGGTAAGAACATTTAATTCTTCAAGGCTTCCTCAAAATACATCCAAAAACTACTGTTTATAGCATGACAACAAAATTTTTAGCTAATATATTTTTAAATAGAACACACTTACATGCCATATTAGCATGTCATATACTTCTGCAATGATTAAAATCTTTATACGAGGCAAAGGTAGAGAATGCTCTAGTCTCTTCTTCATGTATAGCCTTAGTTTGTAGTTTTATTTACAGGACATCTCAGCACTTCATTTTTTCATCTCCCACTGAGTATAATCCCAACAAAGCTCCTTGTACAGAAATATCGGCAGAAGTGAAGGACAGTCTTAGGACTTTAGTCACAGCACCACTTAAATTCAGCCAAATCTTGACTCAACAATACTAGTGGTTAGAATAATAACAGCTACTTTGCTTGGTAGTCCCTGGTTCTTACAACACATAGGAGTTTTAAATTCATTGGAGAAGAATAAAATAGAATACTTCTACTATCAAGTCCTCTCATGGCATGGCTCTGGTATGTCATGGCATACTATGTTTGATACTGGAGACATGTCCAAAGCTAAAGCATGTTCTAGATTTTATACAGCCCTGTTCCAGGGGGCCTCAAAACTGTAAGAGCAAACTTCAAAATTCTCCAGCGTGTGTTCGGGATCCAGTCCAAGTCCTCAGAACAAGTTTCATCCCCAATATTGATGGTAAGCAGAGAATCGAGATTGAAACATCTAGAAAATACTATGTTGACCATGTTCAGCTATGATATGACTTAAAAGAGAAGGACAGATCTACTGCAGGCTGTCTTGAATTTAAAACCCTAACAGAAAACACTGTGTAGAAATGATTGTACAACTTCTCTTTCTGACAGTCTTTTCATCTGGGAGCAGAGAAATCAGTCAGAGCTGTTGATAAGGCAAGGTAGAACTGATAAAATTATTAATGGTGTTCTCCTTTCTGCCTGCTCAGACAAAGAAGGTGTTGACTGGGGAGCTGCTCACACCATTTCCACAAGAACTGAGAATTGTTTTGTCCCACAGAAAATATAGAATGCTCTGGTGCTTTTCCTTCTCTCTCTCTCTGGCCTCCAAGAGAAGCAATGGCCCGTAGCTGCCTGTAAAGTTACAATAGTACAAGGAACATACAAAATCAAAGAAAACCAGTTAAATTTAGGGGGGACTGTGAAAATAAAGTTACTAATTAGAGGCAGGAAAAGAAAATTACAACCTCAGAACCTGAGTGGAACTGCAAGCTGCATGGGGCAAGGCTGCTTGACATATGAATGTCTGTCCTATGGCTCAGTTACACAGTCCAGAGAGGACTCCTGTAAGCATCAAAACCACATCACAGCATCAATCTGAGAGGCAGTAACATTAGCTAACTTAGGAGAAGCCAGGAGGTCAAAAATGGAGGAAATTTCATTTTATATTTTTCATACACGTGTCAAGCACCACGTCAGTCAATGCTGTGTCTGTGAATTAAAGGGATTGCCGATTCTGTCACTGACTGGTACTCGTGAGTCTTTCAGAATAGTGTGGGACCGAACATCACTTATCTTGGGAATCGTAACACAGCAGGTGTGCTTTAGCACAGACAAGTGCTATTAGGAGGTTCACTAGGCCTGCTTGGGGCCCAGATAAGAGACTATTTACATACTACATCACGTTTCTGAACAATCTGATTTTCTCCTTCATGGACCTGCTTTCTGAATGCTGCAACATTGCCCTCACACCTCAAGTCGGACCTGATATAGAAAAGTCAGCTCTACCAGGCTCATTAAACTACTATTTTAGCTTTGGTTTTTTCTTCACTTAGGAGCATTTAGAAGATTTCTCATGAATCTTCAGTCACGGTAGCTTTTATATCATTTATACGGAAGCTTAAGCCTCTAATCTACTTCCTCACCTTTGCATCAGTCAGATGGCACAGCAACTGTCACTTACTGATGCTTATAAAAAGTACATTTTAAGCTATAGTAACAGACTGAATAATTTATGAGTCCTAATATCTTAGTGGTAGCAATGCAACTTTAAAAATTACTTTTTTTCATTTCTAGGGAAACCAAAGTATTATCATGGTCATGTATCAAAAATTGTATATTAGCTTAGAGATTTATTGCACTGCATTTTTATTCTTTCTCTCATTTTGGACCTTACTGGACCCATTCTATGTGTCAGAAGGACAATAAGCACCGTTCACAGCTTATTGAGGATGGTAAGTTCGATACCAGCATATTTTCCACTGCATACATTCACATCTTTGGCCTACCTTTTCTTCTTTCCCCCTTTCCATCCTCCCAACTCACAAAACAGCACTCTCATTCCCTACCACTGTCCACCATGACATTTGTGCTTTGCAGCATCCTGTTTCTCATCCTTTTCATCTCTCAGTGCTGCATCTGTTCAGTCACCAACTTGTTCTAGCTGTCTCTTTTACCTTTGCCCTGCTGCATCAGACCATTTAACACATGATCCTATCTCTGAGAGTGACATTAGAGAATGCTATTTAGAAAACATTAGAAAATCTGACGCTGCCTGCAACTCATTCCTCTAATATTCCTTCAACATCAGAAAGTGTTGCATAAGAGATGCTAAAGAATACATCGCTGCCTAATCAGTATCCAATTGACCTGTTGTATGTTATTTAATGTAATCTCTTGCAAACCTGCTGAAATTGTCTGCTTCTGGAACATGCTGAAAGGAGCATGTAGAAGTTCACTGCCTGCTGTGTAAAATACCAAGGCTCCATATAGTGCCAAGATCCTGCCCTCTGTCTTATTATGATGACCTCATTTTGCTTGTTCTTTTGGCTGCTGCACATTCAGCCAACAATTCCAGCAATCTCTCAACTGACTCAGATATTCCTCTTGTGTTGCAATTGCTTGTTCTGAGCTGGCTTTGTGTGGGAATGGTTTAGATGATTTTCACTTTGATGCATTAGATCACTTATCTGTTTTGAAGCTTGATCTGCCTTCTTCCCCCGCTGCTCCCCTCCTCCACCCCAGCACTTCCTAAGGTCCTGCTGGAGTTCCTCACCCTTAGTATACCACATTTGACTTCTGAAACTAGCTTAGTGATTGCACTCTTGGAGACTTCTGTGTTTACCTCCTATGATTCACTGCTAGTGATTGCTGAAAATCCCTCTCTTGCCTCTTTTTCAACCCTAGAAGAGACCGACTACTACTACACTCAGACCCTGTCACAACTTAGTTTCTTTAATCGTTTTTGTGAAACCTTCACCTGAGCCTTTGCTGTTCTTTCAATCCTAGCAGAGCAAGGTGGGAAGACAATACAGAATTTTTTTCTCTCCTTTTGGATCATGATACTCAGGTTTCCTTTGTACCCTTCTCACTCAACTTACTTGAGCAAGTGAAGTGCAGAGCAGCAACACGACCAACCTGTTGCTTCCAAAGTGAGATTAAAACAGTGAGATTAATAAAGACAGAAAAGTGACTACTCAGATCGATGCCTAGAGGCATCAAGATTCTTGCCTCTCCCTGCACCGCAGGAAACTTTACTACATTGTTAAAAGACATCTTTTCCCAATGGCAACTTTGATCATTGGCTCTATTTCAGGCAAATGAGACAGGCAGACAAACTGAAACATTTATTCTCACCATAACTGAAACCTCTGCTTCTATAACAAAACTTGCATCAGTTCTCCCCAAAAATACTCCTAATATCGGGCAGCACTACACATGGATGTCAATCCCTCCTTGTGAGGGCACATATGGTAACCACACACTGCTCAAGGAGTCCTGACAAAAAAATTGAGTTCCTTCACGAAGAAATTTTTATGAAGTCAGGTCATGAAGACACAGTTCTGCACTGCATGCAATGGAACCAAACACTGTAGTGCCTTGTGGGGAAAAAAAAAGACCCACAGAAGCAGGGTGGGAAAGAAGCAATTGGGTCAGTATTTACTGCAAACTAGTAGGTAGAAATTTGTTAACCTGAAAGAGCTACAAATGTGGCTTTTTTCCCCTCACAGTCCTATATCTATACAGTCAAATTGTATTTGATCCTTTTTCTGAAAGGAATGAACATGTCATCCAGACACACATTTCTTTATCAAACAAATTCCTGTATAAAAGACCTTTCCTTTAAGCTCAGAGAGAATCACACTACGCCCATGTCATTGTTTGACTTTTGGTGAAGTAAAATTACAGCTACAATATTCATTGAATGTATCCAAATACTTTCAGTGGTGTTGTTAGTAAGATGGTGAAATGGGTGAATTCTTTGTAAAAGCAATGCTTAAAAGAAAGCAAAAAAGAATGAAGAACAGTGTTTACTTCCTTAATGAAATTGTGGCAGAGCCTTGAGGAGAGTCATTGTTTTCTTCAGTGGTGTCTCTTATCAGCAGCCTCATCTGTTTGCTTAGTTTGTGTGACGGTTAGCCTCAATTGGGATGTGCACTTGCTGCTTGACTGGCTCGATGACCTCAGCTGCAATAGCTATGGGCAGCAAAGGGTCGGGAGTTTATAATGCCTTGTTCTCTTTCCAAAATGCCAGCTTCAATTTGCCTAGAGCCAGCGGTTCATATACATACAGCACATAATTACATTTTAAAGAGTTATGGTTGAGAGGCAAGGAAATGCGTGCGTTTCAAAAGAGGAGGGAACTATTCCCATTAAACAGTCACTGCTTTCAGTTTCCACTGGGAAACAATAAAAACATCACCTCTGCATCACACAGAGGCAGATGCTGAACATCTTGTAAACTAAGTCTCACTTCCTTAATTCACCAGATATTCAAGCAGGTAGTGTCCTCAGCTCACCTGATTTTGTACAGCCACTACAGAACCTGCCCGTCACACCACTGTTACTGCACATTTAATTTCCTTTAAGTATTTTCTTTCCCTAATAACTGTAATAAGGTTCCTTTGGTTGAGTCGGGGTTTGTACTTAAGCAGTTAAATGAAATTTAAGATTGCAACAAAACCTACAATGCATCAGAGTTGGCATTCTTAACACTGTTTAACAGGAACATTTTTATTTATGAGGAAATGGTCCTGAAAATAAACTCCTACGCATGTTTAATGTCTTCTTTCCTTTATTTTTATTCTATGCAGCAGGAAAGATTTAGAAAAAGAACACAACCCAAAACAATGAAAGACGACTTAATGCCCTGTAATGACTAACCATATGCAAAATTGCTTTAAAAAACAAAAATCAGTTCAAGAGTTCTTCAAGCTACTATATATGAATAGATAAAACGTGACGAAAGTGTTCATTCAGAAGAACCTTAAATTAAATTTCAATCTAATAAGGGCCAATTGTCTTCTTGATGACTCATATCCAGGAATGAGGAAAACACAATGTAAATTATCTTCATCACGACCTCTTTTTCATTTATTTGCTGATGTATATCACATTACTGAATTTTAGAATATTAGGAGAAGAATTGGTTTATGCTTCACTCTGCAAACTTTCTTTTTTTTTTAAATTGGCATATTTGAATACGCTCAAGTTTCAAATAAAGTTGAAGTATTTCTTTAATTAAACTATTTTAGCTCTTAAAGTTAACAGAAAATCACTTGTAAAGCCCAGTCTAGGCTGTGTTTTCATTTTTTGTCCCATAAATCTGCAGTTATGTGCCTACAGGTAACCCCAGAAACTACAAATTGCTCTTCTATAGAGCAAGACAAATGTGGAGAGGTATCGAATACCACACTGGTTTTAAGAGGAGGTGCACATCCTGATCATGAGCCATGATCCCTAGTTCTTCCACATACAAGTATTCCCTTGTATTTCAGAATGCAGTGGAATTCTGGGAGTGTGAGCTCCTTGAATTTGGGACTGGAAATAATTTGACTGTCAATCAACACAGAAGCCAGAATTCACTTCACCTACACATTGCTAATCATAAGGAACCCACCATGGCTAAGATGCTGCATTAACAGGGATGCCAGGCACTTTTACTGCCTTACTGCTTTCTGTTTATGTGAGAAAAATAGGACTTGTTTGGATATGGGACTTGTTTGTTTACAGTCTGTAGAAGCCCACAGCCATCATTTTGAAACTAACAACTGGTAAGAGCAGCTAACTTTTCTGCTGTTCAACTTGATAATGCCATTATATGAAAAAATTGCAATATACTGGGCATGATTCTTGTGGGTCCCTTCCAACTAAGGATATTCGACGACCCTGTGATTCTAACTGGTAAGGCATCTTCAGTTAATTTAGCTTGCAAAAGTGCCAACTGCAGTTAAGGCCATCACAAAATTAATTCTCAAATCAATAATGAACTATGGAAAAAATTACACATTCATCAATATGAAAGTTAACCTACTTGACATTTATATCCTTAAACAGATAGCTGGCATGTGCCTTTTCTATGAATATTGACAAGTCAGATGGAAAGCACAGTTACAAGACTTTATGGTTAATGTTATGACAGATGATTTTGACTGATAAATCAAGTTCTAGACATGAGATTTATTTGTTTTTTAACTACTTGCTACCACGTCCTGTGATATGTCACATCTTTCTGCCTCAGTGTCCCTGGAAAGAAAATACCTACTCACCTCACAAAGCACTGTGAAACTGAATCGATTTATAAGCCTCATATAATCTAGAGAGTATCAATGTAAGTGGAAGACATTCAGCACCTCACAATATGTAGCAGTGCCTTGCAGGATCACATCTAACTGTACAGCTCTTTCAAGATCAAATACATAGTGACCAAATGGAATCTATTTGAAGGCAAAGTTTGCCCTTAAAACTTAGAAGGGAAGTGTTACCCATACTTATTAATAGTAATCAAATCATCATCTCTGTCACTGGTTTACAGAATAGCAATTGTGGTAAGAACTCCAGATTTTCAGATGATACTAACATTAGAGTTTGTTCAAATAACGAAGAGTAACACCATCAGATTTCAAAGGATTTGGATCATTTTGGTAATAAGGCCAGCAGATGGCAAATGCAATTGTGTAGAAAAATGTAATATAATTGGTCTGGGAATATGTACTAAGAGGAACAATCATGTAAGAAAATGCATTATTTGGGGGAAAAAAAATTAAACCAGAGAAAGAGGCTATAACAACAGTTATGGTTTAACCCCACCCAGCAACTAAGTACCCTGCAGTTGCTTGCTCACTCCACACCCCACCTGCCCTGGGAGGAAGAGGAGAATCAGGGAAGAAAATAAACCTAATAGGCTAAGAACAGCTTCATAATTGAAACAAAGTAACACATAATAATACTAATGCTAATAAAATATTATAATAAATACATAAAGCAAGCGTGCAGATAATATCAAAGTGTGTACAAATATTGATGGCTACAGGCTGTTCAAAAAAGACAGGGGAGGAAGGAGAGGTGGAAGTGTTGTCTTCTACATCAAGAGGTGGATTGAGCGTGAACAGCTGTCTTTGGAGAACAGCCACGAGCAGGCTGAAAGCCTGTGGGTAACAATCAGAGACCAAGGCAACAAAGGGAACCTTGCGGGTGGTGTCTACTACAGGCAGTCCAATCTGCCTTCTCTCTCCAGCTACAGCAGGCATCGCACTCACAGGCTCTTGTCCTGCTGGGGGACTTCAAAACCTCTGGTATCTGGTGCAAAAGTAGCACGGCAAGGTGTAGGCAATCCAGGACACTCCTGGAATGCATGGGGGATAACTTGAGCCAGGTAATAGACCGCCCTACCAGATGGGATGCACTGCTGGATCTGTTGGTCACCAACATAAGTGACCCAACCGGAGACATCAAGATTTGAGACAGCCTGGCTGCAGTGGTCATGAATTGGTGGAGTTTGCAGACCTAAGGGATATGGGTGAGGTAAGGAGTAAAGTTAGGCCCCTGGATTTTAGGAAAGCAGACTTCCAGCTCTCCAGGGAGGGAGTCAGTGGGATCCCCTTGGAGACTGACCTCATGAACAAGGGAGTGGAACAGAGCTGGTGGATCTTTAAGGAAGTCTTCCACAGAGCGTAAGAGCTAGCAAACTCCAGGAAGAAGAAATCAAAAAAGGAAGGCAAGAGACTGACATGGCTGAGTAGGGAACTGCTGGTCAAACTAAAGGGAAACAAGCAAATGCATAGTCAGATGAAGCTAGGACAGGTGATCTGGGAAGAGCACAGAGATGACATACGGTTGTGTAGGGACAGGGTGAGGAAGGCCAAAGTGAAGCTGGAACTGAACTTGGCAAGGGATGCAAAGAATAATAGGAAGGGGTTCTGCAAGTACGTCAACCAGAAAAAGAAGGTCAAATAAACAACAGCAGACATCTTACCCCTCCCACTATGTTTTTTCCTAATCAGAAAAAGAACACCCTTCTCAGAAGCTAGAGAGTTCCTCTCCACACCCCTGGCAATGATGTGAGGGGGTTTTGTATAATATTAGGATGCTGGCCATGCCCCCTTGCCACATCCCCCTCTGGGTTACTGCAAAAAAATTAACTGGTTAGAGGGTAGCATCCAGAGGTCAATGACTGACAGTCCTGATAGACATCAGTGACAATGGGTGTCCCTCAGGGTTCATACTGGGACCAGTATTATTTAATGTCTCCATTAATGACATAGATGAAAGGATGCAATGCACCCTCTGAAAGTTTGCACACAACACCAAAGCTGAGTGGTGCAATTGACACACCTGAAGGATGGGATGCCATCCAGAGGGACTTGGACATTCTCAAGAAGTGTGCCCATAGGAATCTCATGAGGTTCACTACAATCA
>WBMZ01006174.1:0-414770 GCA_013400975.1 Atrichornis clamosus | reverse complement strand
GGCCGGGGCGGGGCGGGGCGATGAAGGGCCATAAAGGGCGGTCGCGGGGAGCTGCGGGGCTGGCGCGGTCGCTCGGGGTGCGCGGCGCGGTCGAGGTGAGCGGTGGGGCCGGGGCTCCTCTCCGGGGCGGGCGGGCTGTCCGGCTGGCTGTCCTGGGAGCGGGCGCTCGGTAGCGCTTTTGTCATGGCTGTGGGTGTTCCAGGCGATGTAACGCGGGCTCCCCGTTGCAGGCGGCGCCTGGCTGAAGGGGTGAGCGTCCCGCGGGGGCAGCCGGACCTGCCGCCCGCAGCGCCGCTGGGCTCTGAGGAGACCCTGCGGGGCCGGGTGCCTGGAGGTTTTTGGGTGTTTTGTCAAATTGTATGTCTTATAGGGGAAAGTTGCTGCTGCAGGGTAACGCACCTCATCGTGACCAAGGTCAAGGTGTGTAGTGCCTGCTTTTTCTGCCTTTGATTTGAGTGCTGCATTCAGTACTCTTTACACTTGGTATTAAAGTTAGTGTCTCTCGCCTCCATAGTGGTTTTCTCCCTAGGGAATGAAACAAGAGGCACGTGAACTTTTAGCATCCCAAATACACTGGAGTCACTAGGAATCTGTTGTTACTAACATAAACCTTGCCGAGTAGGCAAACGCAGGTGATTTGGGGTGGGAGGCTTTGGAGATTGACAGCCTGAGAATTAAACTGTCCACTGAACTGGAAACGAAATACTTCATCTTCCTCCTTCAAGGGCAGCAATATGCATTATCCTCCTAGGTGAGGATCACCACGCAGAACCAAGTGTGCATGGTGGGGTTGGAAGCACTGGTCCAAGTCTTTTCTGATCACGGGGTGAACTCTGTGTGTTGTCCTGGCTACTGAGAGGGCTACAAATGGAAAGGAGGAGAGGAAACGCCTTCAGAGGTGGTAGTTGAAATCACTTGCTACTTAAATTAGAAGTCACGGGAAGACTCTTATGTTCTTGAGTGATCTGAAGGATAGAATAGAAATACAGTGAGTTTACAATTGAAATATCCTTTACTGTGCTTGAACTGCTTGAGAGCAAATGCTGGCAGGCTTGATACTTTTGGTTTTAAACTGTGTTGGATCATTAAGAACTGAGCTTGAAGAACCTCTTGATTTATCCTAGATTAATCATCTTGTGAATCACAGGTTTGTTTTGTGCCTGCTGGTGCTGATGTGATCCATGGCAGCACAGTTTGTAATGCAGCAGCTCATGCTCAAGGACGGAAGCTATTTCCCTAGGAGCATTTTAACCTCACTGTGTACTTGATCTAGGATTTGACTCTCTTCTTTTCAGGAGGTGACTGGTCAAATATGTTGCTCAAAAATCAAAAGCTGGAAAAAGAGAGGCCTGAGTTGACAATAGTTGTTCTTTGAAACTTGCTTTAAGAGTGTTCTGTGTATTGTCCTGTTAGGGTTTGGTTTTTCATTCTTGGTAGGCAAGAGTTAATTTGCTGAAGTTTGAGTAGTCTGACCTTGGCAGCTGCAGTCTTCAGGAGTACTTGGGGCAGAAGAAGGTGAGGCCTCAATTAGTCTGCAACTGTCAGGAAGCACCTGGCTACATAGAAACTTGGAACACTTAAAAAAAGAAAAGGGTATTAATACCAGTTGGAGGTGCATGACTGTGGAACATCTGTGAGTATCTACATGCTACAAAAGACAAGGGACTTAAGGAGTCATGACCCAGCTAATCAGATCATTCTCTTGTGCTTAAAATGTTCAGACAAGGCTGTGACCAAGTCTGGTTAGTGAGATTCTCAGTGTTAAAAGAGTAACCTGATCTTGATATGCATCATCTGAATTTATCCCAGCTCTTACAAGCTTGTTTGCCCTTCACAAATGAGCAAAAGTTGGGGCAAGTATGAATATTTCGGGAAAGCTAGTTTGGCTAGGTAGTGCCTCTGAAGAAGTGTGATGTGTTGCTTACAAAGACTGGAGTGCAAACTGAATGTTGTTACCTGATTTTGCAGCTGAAATTCTGTCCAGGATGCTGAAGTGCTGCAGCTTTTTGTAGGAAGAAGAAATCCAGAGCAAGATATTTGTAGGAGCCTTTGTTCTGTGACTGTTAGGTGCTGGATGGTTGAGAAAGGAAAGACTTCTACGAAAAGGAAAAAAACTTCTCTCTGACATAATTTAAGTGCTCTCAGTGAACTGGATGTGTAAGCCCTGAAACTGACACCTGAAGGTCTTCTACTGCTGTGTTAGTCGGAGACAGAAGTTTCAGCTTTATATGCATCATAAAACAACTTCAAACACTAACTTTTGAAAGTGCTTTGCAGCTCATCTGGCTTCAGCTGGTGCTGCAGATTACTTTAAACTTAGGTAAAGCTTATGTGTTGTCTTTGATAATTTCCACTTGACACAAACTACTTTTCTGAAGTAACTCTACCTCACCAAAAAAAAGGACAATGACAACTAAAATTTTTTTGCCTGCACAAATAGGGAAGCTGTGTATCATTTCAGGTGAAAGGCTTGCTGATAACTATTAATACATAGAATTACTTCTTTCTAGTTTGTGTCTGTGTGAATAAACAGAAAAACAGAACCTAGGAATAGATTTAGGAAGCATAAATAGAAAGTCTGACTTGCTTTTCTTCTTTTTATATTCTACCTCCCTACAGTTTCTTTGGAGAAGAAGGGCCCTAAGATGGCAGGCAAAGCAAGTAGCACAGCAGACTCCATGTCTTGCAGTGTACTGAACTGGGAGCAGGTCAGCCGTCTGCATGAGGTTCTTACAGAGGTGGTTCCGATCCATGGGCGAGGTAACTTCCCCACACTGAAGATAACTCTGAAGGACATTGTTCACACAGTTCGGAGTAGGCTGAGCGAAGCAGGCATCGTGGTACACGATGTCCGTCTGAATGGCTCTGCAGCTGGGCACGTCCTGGTCAAGGATAATGGGCTGGGATGCAAAGACCTGGATCTCATTTTTCAAGTTTCTCTTCCACATGAGACAGAGTTTCAGTTAGTCCGAGATGTGGTCTTGCGATCCCTCTTGAATTTCTTGCCGGAAGGAGTGAGCAAGCTAAAAATCAGTCCAGTAACTCTGAAGGAAGCCTACATCCAGAAGCTAGTCAAAGTGTACACGGAGACTGACCGTTGGAGCCTGATATCCCTTTCCAACAAGCATGGCAAAAACGTGGAGCTTAAGTTTGTAGACTGTATACGACGACAGTTTGAGTTCAGTGTGGACTCATTCCAAATCATACTGGACTCCCTGCTCTTTTACTATGACTACTCGGAAACACCCATGTCTGAGCACTTCCATCCGACTGTGATTGGGGAGAGCATGTATGGAGACTTTGGAGCAGCTTACGATCACCTCAAGAACAAGCTGATAGCTACCAAAAATCCTGAAGAGATCCGAGGTGGTGGGCTTCTGAAGTATAGTAACCTCTTAGTACGAGATTTCAGGCCCATGGATAAGGATGAGATCAAAACGTTAGAGCGCTACATGTGCTCCCGATTCTTCATAGACTTCCCAGACATCCTGGATCAGCAGCGCAAGCTAGAGACCTACCTCCAGAACCACTTCTCCAAGGAAGAGAGGAGAAAATATGACTACCTCATGATTCTGCGCAGGGTGGTGAACGAGAGCACAGTCTGCCTCATGGGACACGAGCGAAGGCAGACTCTCAATTTGATTTCTCTGCTAGCACTCAAAGTGCTGGCAGAACAAAACATCATCCCTAATGCCACTAATGTTACCTGTTACTACCAGCCAGCGCCTTATGTCAGCGATGCAAACTTCAGCAACTACTACCTTGCGAGTGTTCCTGTGCTGTACAGCCAGTCCTACCCCACTTGGTTGCCTTGCAATTGATCGCTTCCCTCGAGGGTTCCTGAAGGGAGGCTACTGAAAGCCAAGATGCTGGGTGTATATATAGACAAGTAATAACTGTCAGTTGGATGTTCTCTAATGGAAACATGACTGTGTGGGACTGTCCATTTCCTGGTGTGCAGTGGGATTATGCAACCAGGTGACCTGCTATGAACCTTCCAGTCTATCTCTGCAAATGCCAAGAAGCCTTATTACCTCTTCGTCTGGAGAACCAGCAGCCAAATGCTAAGAGGAGCAGTTCAGAAACTTTGTACTAGTTTTGGAAGTGGCTATTAACATGTGATCTAAGTGGAGTATTCACTGAACTGGGTTAGTTGATAAGACTGTAAAATGCCTTGAGCAGAAGCTGCTCCTGGAGTAGCAGCAAAACTCTGCTTCTATTGCCTAACCTCATTAGTCTTCCTCAGTTCAAGTTCTGGCCAAATTCCTATTGAACTAATTGTGCCAAGAGTGGACTCATGTTGTGCTTGGGTTGCTTTTACTTTGTGTCTGTGTAGAGCTGGTAACAGTATGAATACTGTCTGTCTTGTAAAGGGCATAAATGTTGTTTCCTGTAATACCTATGGATATGTGGTCCTGCCTCAAGTTCAAGATTAATATCTTGTAAGTTGACGAGAGATTAATAAGTCTATCCATAAAGCATAAGCTGGTGAAATTCTTCTAGAGTACAAAAATTTGGAAGGCAGCATCTCTAAACACGCACCAAAACACAATCTAAAACTTGTTAATGTGAAAAGTCCTTGAAATGAGGAACTCAAGCTTAAAATAGAATTGGAGTCACAGTTTGAATACTTGAAAAATATTCTTGAGTCCAGGATCAAGCTAAAGCCTTTCTGACTGTATATTTCAAATCGATTTTTGGTACAGTCAGAAAGTAGCATAGCTCCCAAGCCACTGTAAGTTGTAGAATGATGTGCCCTCCTGCCACGGTATGACTTCCAAAAGTGCTTCCTAAAATGAATTTGATTGTACAATTTCAGGCAGGTCCTGAAGGTTTGCCTTTCTGTCATCACTGAAGGGTTGAGCTTCCTGGGTTGTCACTATCACCTGGTCACTGTATGAGATGGTATGTTGAGCGGTAAGAGTAAAATTCTGCCTCTTTACCAGTCTTAACCCTCACTTGAAGAGGTATTTAAACCCTAAGCAGAGCCTTTCACTGAAGCTGTATGTGTTGAAAGTCTGGGCCTATGTTCAGAATAGCCTCTGGAAGAGTGTGCACTCCTTTGGAGGTGTAGGGGGCTGATCTTCCTGAAGGGCGTGTGCTGAACTTGCTGCTTTGAGACTCCTCTGCTTTATAAGGAAGATTAAAAATTCCTCAGTTATTTATATAGTGGTATTAGAAACTGGTATATTAACTGAATGATTTTCACTGAATTACAATAGTAAAATACATGTAGCAAATGATCTTGAGTTTCCTTTGCTTAACCTGAGATGTAGACTAAAAAGGCAAATCTTAGAGCTATTTATTATGTACTGGTGCAATGTTCAAGAATGCTTTTTCACTGAATCTTTTTTATTACTTCTACTACTATTTATTATTGTTTTTGTAAGCTTGTAAGACCAAAGTGCCTGATCTAACAAATGATTTAAGCTTAGAAGGTAAAGCAGAAAGCAGGTGGAAAAACCAATATTCAGTTGCTGATCAAGGTGGAAAACTGCAGCAGTGCAGCACTTAAAAGGCAGTAAAAATTGCCTGTTCCTCACAAGACCAAAAGCAAGTTCTTTCACTCTTCATAACTACTTCATAAAGACAGTCTCAACAGAGCAGTGAGGCTACTTCTCTGTTCAGAGTTCTTCATTTACCTTAGGAAGGCAGGCAGGGATGCAATCTCCCAAGTGGGCTGTATGTAGCCAAGCATGCTTTAGCTTAACTGCCTGGACAGTTGATAACTTCAGTAGCAAATAGACAAATAATTTGGTGGATTCTGTTGTGGATTTTTTCATTAAAGGCTTCCTGATTAGTCAGTTAAAGTAGCTAAACTTGAAGGCAAACCCAGCCTTTTTCATTAACTGTGGCTTGGACATGGCATGGTTTACAGACAAGACATCCGTCACCCAAGACTTTGACTTCTAAAAAACTAACATGATGCCAGTGTTTTCATATGTGTTAAACTTAGTGCAAGCTTACTGCTGGAATGCAATCCTAGGCAAGAATAACTTCTGCATGCAAAGCAATACTTGGCCCAGTATAGAGCGTCACTAGAAAGAAGACCTAAGTGTTTGTAATTGCTGTCATCTCTTGCATAGCTGGTTTTGAAGAAACTATGCTATAGCCATTGCAGAAGTAAACCACTGCCAAGAGGGGCATGTTTGATTTGCATATTGCATAGCTTAGATTCAGGCATCTGTCTTCTGTGCTGTCATGGCTGATCTATAAGGACTGTTTTAGTGCTTCAGCTCACATGGAAGAAGTGGTGAGATGCTCAGGAGGAGGCCTCACAAGCTGGAAACACAGACTTGTTTTACTAGTCTTTGAATGCTTTTGCTGGTGAACATCAGGCCAAGTGTATGTCCTGGAAAAGGAAATGCTAGGAAAAAAAAAGGCTGTATGGAATCTTCCTGCCATAGGTATTGTGGTTTTGCTAATATAACTTGATGCTGAGGCCTCTAAGGAAGCTTTACTTTGAATGGCTGCTCTCTGAACAACTGACTGCCTGGGTCTGAGTTTTGCAGGACTCTGTGTGCCCTGTCTGTTTCTTAAGATGCTCTAGCCCATGAGAAGTAGTGATGCTTTGTAGCCTGTTAGATACTAAACTCTTGAATGGTTAAATTGTATCCTGAAGATGCACACTACCTGATGCATTGGTGCTGCAGTAACCAGGGTTTGCTGGGACACTGCTTGTCCCATTGCCTTCAAAATAATCCTGGCTTGGCAGGAAAAGCTGGAGTACTTGGTAGCTTTTCATCACTGTGTTGCAAGCAGTCTACCCCTTTTCAGTTCCAGGTTTTCCTGGCAGCTTGGTGGTGCAGGTGGCAGTGGCTTAACTTGCTGTGTGTTTGCTGGTTCCAGTTCAGCTTTATGGTGACCCCTGTAGCAAGGGGTAATTTGAGAATGAGCTCTAGGTAAAAGTAATGACCCTAGGCTGAGTCTAGGATTCCTGCTTGATTCAGTCACCCTTTGGCACTTAATGATGCCTCTGCAAACCTGTTCTAACCTCTGTTGCCCCTTCATGTGTCATGTGGAGGTTTGAGAGAGACTACTGTACTTCAGATATTACCCTGATACATTCCCTCTGGGCAGGGGCATTAAAGCAAAGCTGCAGTAACACTAGACTGCCAGTCTTGTATCAGTGCATCATTCCTCAGGACCAGGCTTCTGTGAACTAGACTGTGTTGTATAAAACAGCTGGGTTTTTTGTGTAGCTTATGAGCACTGCTGGACAAAGCCAGTCTGAGGTTAAGCACCTGTTGGCAACATTTATTGCCAAGTTCCCCTTGACTTGCAGTTTATTTTTGTGACTTCCTCACTGTAAGATAGACTTTTTTTTTTTTTTTAATAGAGATGCTACCCAGGAGACTTAGTAGAAGACTAGGTTTTAGTCACTTTGGTAAAATCCCTATGCTGATCCATGGTCACTGTGACAAGTTGTAAGCTCAAGCATACTTCATACTTCCTCAGCTCAAGATTTAATTGTTGCTGTGTTTGTCCTCAGCTAGGTCAGTCACTCACTAAGCTGGGGGTTGGAGACTACTGCTTGCTTCTGAGTAATCATTTTTCAAAAGATCCTCATGCTTTTGATATTTATCATCTCTTCTACAAAGCAGTAGGTAGTATTTAAATCTAGTCCAAATACCTAAAGTTTTTATTGAAGTTCAAATTACATATTTTGGATTTGGATTCTGGGGTTAAGCATTTGGTATGTGCCTAGGCTTTTTGTGGGTTCCTGATTGCTGGAATAACCACTGATGTTGGTAGTGATCTCTGTTTTTCACTATATGAGTAGTTGGGGAAAGGTCTCTTGGCAGAGAAACTGGACAAATTTCTTTAATTCTAAGATGTCAGTGTACTGATGGTGCTTGTTTCCTGTTTTCTCACTCAACTCAGTCAGGATTCTGTAATTAGGCACAGGAATAAGCAGTAAGTTAACCAGAGTCACTGACAGCTTCATCTAATTTGGGCATTGGGAGAGCCAAATCCATAGTAAAACTTCTAGCCTTTGCATCTGAGTCTTACTCAACTGTTTTTGAATATGGTCAAGTGTATTTCATATATGTTCTTTAATTTCAATTAAACTAGATATAGGATGGGATGCTCGGCTATAGTAGAAATTTTGGGGGAAATGGTTGGAGCAAGCTGGTATTTCTCACTTAAGTGTCTGTATTGGGCTTGTCTCTCTCTGAATAAAATTGCACTTTTGACATTTAGAAGGTCTTTTTTCCAATGTTTATCTTATGTTTTACTACTTAAAGAAGTCAGCTCTTGGAAAATCTGTGTTGTATCTCTTTGGAAGAAGTGAGGGTTTTTTTCTCCTCCTTTAACCTGGCAAAACAAGGTACTAGAACTACTTGGATTTGTGATGAGCCCAAATGTGAGATTGGTCACAGTAACTTTGTCTATTGTTCTGCACTGTGGTGTTCACTTGTCATTCTTGGAAATTGGGTTTTGGACCTTAATGATGCTGAAATTCTTGTGCAAATAAACTTATGCCAAACAACCCTTGCCTCAAGCAATTTTTGCATTTAAATAATGTTGACAAAGTACTTGTAGAGCTGTTTGACCAACGTGTGTGCATGTGCACTTGCGAGGTGAGTAATAGTGTGGGGTACACAGTAATGCTTGCTTTAGATGTTATTTAAGGTACTTTTTTATATCTGCCTCAACTTACTGAAGATTAGTCAGCTAAGTGAGACATGATTAATCTTTCATTCACATTATAGTGACAGTTTTTCAGATAACAATTTTTTCCCTCTGTAACCATCATCTGGTCTCAACTTGACTTTAAAACCTGCTGAGGTGGAGACCTAGGCCTGTTAGGTAGGGTCTGGTCAGAACTAGAGCCTGTCAAGCCATTCTGTGGCACACTCCATTCCATATGCTACTGCAAACTTCAATTTATGAGACAAGGGGGTGAGAAACAAAGCCAGCAATTGTTCTTCAGGTTTTTTACAGGTTGAAAATCTTTGCTTTCACTCTGTCCTAAAAGCTGAGGCTACTACTCACCAATGGTCAGTGGGAGTTGAACAGGTCAAAGCTAAATAAAAGCTAGGGTCGTGTTGCAGTTTGCTTGCTGTTCTTCCTGCTCTAGAATAAAGAATAAATTCTGTGTAAAAAACATGCTTGCTTCTCATCCCCCCAGAGCTCAGACAAACTCTGGCCTCTCAGTTAAGTAATGCTGGAGAAATTCCAGTCTCCAGGGCCTTGTAACACCTGCAGTGGAAACTTCTGTGGAGGTGAGCAGAGGTGGTGTGATCCCAGAGAAGCAATCATGAAGCTTGTGTAGTCCCTTTGGAAGATCTAATTGCTTCCCTGGGAACTTTAATAGAGAACTGACAATGCAGCTGGGCAACATAAACCATCTGCTTGTCACCCGAAACTCACTTACCTTAACTCCTGTTTATCATGTCATAAAAGCCTCAGAGTTATTTTGGGTACCGCCCTTATGTTTCTGGACTGCCATGCTTGGCTTTGCAGGATCAGATACTGAAACAACAAAATAGCTGTGCTTAGGCAAGTGGTGCTAGGGTACTTTCAGTTCCATATGGAATTTATATAATGCTAGACATTCAGAGGAACTAAACAAATATGTTTGTGCTCTATTGCTGTTGTATTGTTAGTGAAAACAAGCCTCCTGTTGTGTTCTAACTGTTAGAACTCTGCCTCCTCTACGCTGTGCAAGATGAGTTCAGTCTTGTCATGGGCTCTGGGGCTTTAGACACATGGTATTCTAAATTATTGACATTATTCTCTCAGCTGTATTTATTTTCCTCCTTCCTTCTATGATGGAATATTTAGTATTTTTTTGAAATCAGAATATTCAAAGTGCCCTTACATAGGCAGAGTAGCTGGTCCTGTGAGAGAAAAAAAATTTCTGTGCAGTCCTGCTTAGTTTGAATATTGCTTACTCCATTTTAGTATATTTAGTTCATCAATACACTAAATATCTAAAGTTGCTATTTTCAGCAATAAAATAGCAATTTTATTTATCCAGCACATACCACTTGAGTATGGGTGTTAAACATAGCAGTCATATTTTGCTGCAGTAGCAGTGCTGCAATCTGTTCTGCTTCATCTCAAGAAGGACAAGTTCCACATCCTATAGGCAAGACTGCCCAGCCAAGGGAGTACTTAGCCTGCCAAACCTTAGTAATTTTCCTACTAGGAAAGAGTTGAGTCATCATGCTGGAAAAAGTGAGTCTTGCCAAAAACTGTTCAAAGCAGCTGCTAGAGCCTAAACTGGTAGTTTGTGTGTACATTAAGGAAACCCGTGCATTAGTAGTGTTATCCCACTGACTCTTGGCTAAGTGGTTTAATAAACCAGCAAGAAGTAGTTACAAAATGCTGTGCAGAGTTTTTGTCACAGCTAAGTAGATCAGGGGACAATCCATGCCACTCCACTGCTTGGAGAATGGAGTAATGCAAACTCTGGGAGAAGTCTGGCCCAGAAGACAGGACTGGCAGGTTCAGTCTGTGTCAATAACCTTTTGTCACTGATAAACCCCTGTAGAAACTCCTGCACACTTCAGGAGACTGCCAAGGCTTGATTGCACCTCAGACAAAGAGAAAATTGTCTCCCCTACAAGAGAATGTTTTAAGTGTGAGACTTCTAATTCAGTCACTGTCCCCGTGCAGCAAGGCAAGTGTTCTGAGTGTGTTGAATATGTGGAATGTGCATTATACCCACAGGCTGGTCCCTTTGTGGATGCCCTTCATGCTTTAGAATTTACTGTCCACCTGCAAAAATTCCCTTGTCCATCACCTAATACAGATTGCTTATCTGAAAAACTTACTCTGAAACCCATATCTGAGTGTGCCTCCCCAAAAGTTATTGCCCTAAGCTTGCCCTAAAGATAGTGGCAATTCGTCATGCACTTGGAGAACCTGTTCTAATATTTGATTGTGGTTATTACTGAGAATTTCAGTTGCATTTCCACAGTGGGCTTGAACTTCAGCTTTGGCCTGTGGATAGCTGCATCCTTATCAACAAGGTTGAAAAGTCCCAGACTGCCTCCTGCTACCCACTAACCTCTTCAGTTCTTGGATGAACTGCAGAAAATGGGCACGTGAAAATTTGTGTTGTATATGTTGGAAGCTGGAAACATTTTCTTCTGGGACTTTGTGGCTCCTGGGTCTCATGACCCAGCACTAGTTGTTAACCTAGTGCTCTACATACCACAGATAAAAAGTAGTACTAAGATTGCTTCTCAGCCCCTTGATGTTTGCATCCACAAACTCTGCCTGGCATTTTTGCCATGGCATTATGGCATGCCAAGTGCTTGTGCCGAGTCAGTTGTTCACAGTGATTTCAAATTCCATCTGCTGTTTTCTGAGGCAGCCTCTCCCATCTGGTATCAACAACATCTGTGCTCCTGGTTTCCAGATGTGGTATTTTGCATGTGGTGGTATTAGAAAAAAAAATTTGTCTGAATTCTATGTGCAAATAGTCACAAATGGGCAGAGTAACTCATCATCTTCATTATTTACTACAATACTGACCTCAGCCTTGCATAGTGCTCACAGATTTGTGGTGTTCTTGCATATTGAAGGGTACATGAGGTAGTTGTGGGCACTTTGAAACCTGCAGGTGGTTTAAAACCAGTGTCAGCACAAAGTCCACAAAGGTACTGGACACAGGTTATTTTGGGAGTATTTATTTGTTGTGCAAATACGGAGTAGAGACAGCAAAAAAAGCTTATATTCTCTCAGTGCTTAACAGCAACTCCTCAGTCCTGTCCTCTGTGCCCCCACACCTAAAACTCTGCAGTTACAAGTATGCCTGGGACTTATTGTCTGATTACTGATTTTACTTACTGTTAATGAGGAATAGATGAGTAGTCAAAAGGTCTTTGGTTTAGCATGACCCAAGTGAAGAGCTCCATGTTTCTGCTCTTGCCATCACATCTGTTAATCATCACAATCATCTGCCTGCCTGTTTTGCTGCTATTGTGGGGCTCCCTGACAAACTGCCAGGACTGATGTAAATCTTTAGACTTCATGAGTTCCCTTCCACTTTCTCCTTCTGGGCAGCTTTTCTTGAGGCTGGGAGAAAACAAGTTATTTTGGGGATGAGAGCCTGCCATAGATCCCACTGTCCAAATTCTCTGCGACATCAGCGGGGGTTTGTCCAATGCTGTGAGGGATTTGCTCTCAGCCTGGCAGACCTGAGTGACATGGGCTCCTGTGCTACGGCTGTCCTGCTGCCCAGCTGTACTGGACTGTGTTTCCCCAGCTCTGTTTGGTCAGTGGGAGCAACCTGTGCAGATGGGGCTCAGCCTCTGGCAGCAAATTCATGGAGTTACTCCAGAGAAATGCTTTGCATAGAAAAAAGCCCCCAGAGTTTGTTTTGGAGCAGAGGAAAATTTGAGTGTGGAGTAATATTCCAGCTAAGGATGCGCATGCCTTAAATTGTTGGTTAACCTCCTTCCTTGCAGCACTTCTCTGGTAGAAGGAGGATTCCTATTTACTACCATTTCCTGGACCAAAAAATGACCCCTGGAGAAAGGAAGAAGCACACTGTGGTAACAGAGGGACTTGCTGGCAGGGCCAGGAGTAGATATTTTGGAAGCCCTGCCTATCGAGGGGAAGAGGAGGGGAGGGGAAGGAAGGGGAGGGAAGGCAAGGTAAGACAAGGCTGGATGGTGCTGGGACATTTCAGAAATGAAATAGAAGGATGCAGGTTTTTAAAAAAACCACACAGATGTACCAGGGAACCAACAAAGAAGTGTTCCATCTTACAAGCAGGTCTGCCTTAAAATTGCAGCAGCATGCCAGCAGAGCTTGCAGTGGGGCTGTGTTATGCCCATGTTTAGGATGTTCTACAAGTATCATTTGTGGCTTCTTGCAATGCTCAATTGAAATATAAACCATGGCAAATATGCTCTTCGGCTAGCTTGTGTTACATGGGGCTCTCCTCAGCAGTTATGGTGTGAACAATGACCTTCAGAATTCTCAGCCAGGTATTTGTTGTCTGGTTAGAAATAAAAGATTTCTGTATGGGTAAAATTGCAACTATGGTTAGGAGTTTCAGTTGACCAGAACTTGAATTTTTGTTTTAATTGAAGTACCAGGTGAAAACATGGATTTAGTTTGAAAAAAAAGGGAAATTTCTTCCATAAATTAGAGTTCATGATCTAGTGATATTTGACAGACGTATCTTGCCTTTAATTGTAAAACTGCTTGTGAAGTTATGACTTTTAATTCCAGAACATCAGCTTTTACTTTGAATGTTCTTACTGCCTGATTACTGATTTTACTTACTGCTAATAAAGAATAGATGTGTAGTGAAAGGGTCTCTAGTTCACTTCAGGGATTGTTTGACTGATTTGCAGTATTATAACACCAGATCTTCATCAGAGAGTTTATGTCCACTACTGCCAAAAGGTCCAGATCCCAGACCTCATGGAAAAGTACTGTTGCAATGCTTTATACTGGTCTGTACTTGAATAAGAGAAAAACTGCAGAAAAAACCATTTAAACTTGGGGGTTTTTGGATGATGAGTGCTCTTCAGGCTGTTGCAGGCATGCTTGATAGATTGCAAACAATGTTTAATTTTAAGAGGGACCATCTCTGAGGAGGAGGTTCCTTGCTATACATATTGCACTGTAATATATCACAAATAGGCTGCAGTGTAATAGCACTGGCTCATGAAACTCTTTGAAACAGTCTGACCTAAGTGGCTGAATTTTATACCCATTGAGGTGACACTACTTTTAAAAATGATATCAGAGGACTAAGAAACAACATTTAAAGTTCGTGTGGCCAGAGCTGTCTGAAAGGTGGTGGTGCCCTCTTTGCATCTTGAGGAGAGGATTTCTGTGCATGGGTCATTTTAGAGAGGGCCCGGGGTGCTGCTGAGCACTGAGCAGCAGCACAGTGCCCTTCAGTCCCCTGCCACATTCACTGCATAATGATGTGAAGTCAGCGTCAAGATAAATCTCACCTCCAAATGATGTGAATTAAGTGGCAACTTAAACCTTGCCTCCAAATTTAATCAGGTTCCATAGCAACCTAACATACTTTTTAAATTTTTCCAGTGGTTTAATTTCCTTTTTTATTTCCGTAGCAATGGATTCTTGAGAATCCAGACATGCCAGAGTGCTGGCAGATTACCTAGACTTTAACCAAATCTTCATTCTCACAGTATAGAGTGAGCAGAGAATTGAAGAACTGAGAAAACAAGGTGTAACTGCTCTATAAATGTTGTAAACCTATATTTAAAGAGCAGGTTTTGATGCAGAGAGGACCCTTATTACTGAAAATATTTTTTAAAGAGCTAAAATCTTACTTTTATTATATAGTTGCCATTTTAATTTTTCTTTAGGTACGTGCTGGTCGTAGTCTGGCTCCCAGATATCACCTGGAGATTCCTGCCATAGGTGATAAGAACAGCAAAATGTAGTATGACTGTTATTCAGGCTAATGTTTTACTTCCTATGCTCCAAAGAGAAGATAATTTGTTCTTTAAAAAATAGTGGTGAAATATGGCACAGACTCTCAACAATGTTTTTCTTTCACAAAAGAGTATTTATATAAATTCTTTTCTTTAAAAAGATGCATTGAAGCAAGCCTAGGGGTTTATTTTGGATGGGGATTCCTGACATACAGCCACCTAAAATAAGCTGCTGATGGCACTGCGCAGAGTGTTGTGTCCTGCGTGGGGGTTACTGTGAGTCGAGGCAGCCCGTGGTGTCAGTGCCTGGCTGCAAAACCTGTCTGCTGCTCTTTTGCTCGTTGGCACGTTGACTTCGGGTTATCTGGGATCTGAACTCAGCCTCTGGTTAACCTTTACAGCATTGCTTCTTATCCCGGTCTACTAGAAATATGACAAAAATACCAGGAATTTTCTTCCAAGCCTGCTGGAGATGTTTCGTCCTTTCTTGTGGCTCTGTGATAATGACGTGAGTCCGTTCTTGCAGATTGTCCAAGTCTTCTCTGCTCTGTGTCAAGATGGGTGTTAGCAGCTCTTCCAGCCAAAGGTCTGCAGGGATCAGAGTGGAGACATCTCCTGCAGGGATAAGAAGTCTGTCTTCTGCTCTCACCTGAAGCTGAATGACCTGCTTGTCCTAGTGTTTGTTTTTCCCATGTCTGTGTATGTGCCAGGAAGCCCTGCTCCCATGGCAGGAGCAGAGGGAAAAGTCTGACTCAGATGCCAGGGCTTCATCGGAGTACAATTCACATCTTTCAAGCGTGTTTAGCCCACGCTCTTAACCAGTTGTCTCCAATTATCTTTTGTCCGCAGTTGGGTAAAGTTATTGTCAGCCCCACAGACTTCAGTGACTCCCTCATTTCCAAAAGAAATTGACTCCAAACCATTTAGGAGCCAGAAGAAGCAAACCAGTCAGTGCTGAGAATGGGCTGGTGACCATACACGATGGTTCAGCCAGGAGGCATCCAGGGGCCTGGAAGCTGGTTTTGCACTATCCAAGTGAATACCTTTAGGGTATGAAACAGTGTTCCTGCTAGTGGCTTGCTATACTGTGGTGTGTCTCTAAAAGCCTAATATCCCAGCAGGAGGAAATTCTGAGAAAGACAGATAGGAAAAAAACTTTGAGGAGAAAAAATTCATTTTCAAACGGGAAGAGGAATATATTAGATAGACAAAGAGCTGTACATATATGCAAGAGATGATAGCTTCAGCTAAAAGCCTCTGTAATGAGCTCACCCTAAATAAATATTTCTAACAAGGAAAGCTTCTGTTTTAAGTTTCTCATTTTAGAGAAACAAGGGCTCTACGGGCAAGAGACAGAAGAGAAGCAGGCATTTAAATGCCCATTTTAAGGCTTAGGTAAGTCATTCTCCTCTGATTCTGTCTCTGATTAATTGTCTCGATGAAAGAGCAGTGACTCATTCCACTTGTGCATGTCTGCTGTGTTCTTTGGATGAATCTCTGAGTCATTTTCTATTAGTGCCTGCCACCTTTTACACTTATCACACACCTGCTCAGCAGCTGCATGTGCCTCTTGGGGCCAGTGGCAAGTGTTCCACCCCTGCCATGAGTCTCATTTTATGAATTGTATTAATTTCAGGGCAGAGAGAGGCCTGTAAGGAGACCAGCTTGTTGAAAGCTATAAGGGCAACTAACTACGTATTCTTACCATTTTTTCTGAATCTCTTAACCTCCACACTTCCCTCCCTTGCTCTTCGGGCTGCTACAAAGTTCAGCAAGACACCTCAGTGAGCTTTTTCATACTCAATCCATGTTGTGAAGCAAATTGCCTCTGTGACTGGAGAATTTGCTTCAGAATATGGATTGAGTATATCAAGAAGCACACCAGAGGACTGGGTTGTAACACTTTTGTACTTTAGGAGTTGGAAGATGATGACACCCCTGAGCTGGTAGTGGGTAGGGAGTAGTGGGAGAAAGGCATGCATCAAACTCGTTTTCCAAAGCTAAATTCCAATTTACATTTTTTTAACTTTTTTTTTTTTTTCCCCGGTTGGTTGAGGGTTTTTTTTTCCCTGTCACCCAGCTTCGCCCAGCAGCAGGCAGGTCGGGGATGCTGTGGGCCGGGGATGCCCCGGGGAGCGGCGCGGGGCGCTCAGCACCGCGGACAGCGCCCGGACCCGCCGGGCTCCCGGCTCCCGGCAGGGATGGCCCGACCCCCGGGGCATCTGCCGGGCACCGAGGGGGACCCCGCGGGAGCTGCCGTGGTCGCACTGGCGGATCTGGGAGGCGTGCGCGCGCGTGTGTGTCGGGAGTTTACGTGTGGCACACGTCCTTTAATTGTGAGAGTTAATTAACTCTCTTAAGAGCTCCCTCATTTGAAGGAGAAATCTTAAAACAGTGAGGCAGGGGTACTGTGGGGGTGGTCAACCAGCAAGGAGATGGGCAGGGATGTTCCATGTGATCCCGGTCTGAATGGAAGGCTCTAGAGGGAGAGCCTGTTTTCCAGGGCCTCTTCCCACCAGTCTTTCTGCAGGGAAGGGCACTGACCGGGCAGCAAGGGGCTGAAGCTGTGTCTTTGCTTACTGAGCAAGTACCAGCCTGCAGCTAATGGAGGGATGGAAGTTAGGATCATAGCGTTATTTACGTTGGAAAAGACCTCTAAGGTCATTAAATCAAACCATTAACCTGACACTGCCAAATCCACTGCTAAACCATGTCCCTAAGCACCACATCTACACATTGGAGCCTACGAGTTGGAGACGTTCCCTTGAAAGCCTGTCTGCAACAGAACTTCTCCTGAGCTGGCGGGTGATCCTCACATTCTCTTGGGATTAGAATTATGAACAGAAGATGAAGCCTCATTTCCAACTTTCTCAGGGCTTTTCTTGTACCTGGCACCTGTACAAATACCGGGCATCCAGCTACTCAGTGATCCCTGTGACTTCGAAACAACTCGGGATATTCTATGATGCTCACAGCTATGGCACATGTGTAGCAGTTCTTCAGCCACAAATGGTTACTGACATTTCAGCAATCCTTTCACTCAAGAGTCTCCCCAGGACCAATTAATTTATCTTTCAGCACAAGCACATAAAGTATTTTAACCCATTTTACTTGACTGAGACCTGAAAAGAGAAGGGAAGAGGAGAAAATAGAAGTAGTTTCACAGTAAAGTCCTTTTTTTTTTTTGATCTTGCTACTTTGTGTCCATTCAGGCCCACCTCTACACTCCCCATGCAGCAGTTTTTCCTGCAGCATGGGCTCACAAGGATTTCTTTGCTTCTTCCTCAAAAAGCACAGACAAGCAAGGTCTCCAGGCAAATCCTCCTTAGTAGAGAGCTGCACAGAAGAGATAACTCTGGTCTAGGACTATAATAAAACAAATATGAGAAGAAGAGCTTTCCCACCTCAGCTCCCACCTTTGATCAGTGTATGCTGGTCAAAACCCATCTGGGGCTTGCTCCCAGCCAGCTGAGGACCCTTAAAGGACAGCGCTTACCTGGATGTTGGCTTTGAACAGTAGATTTCCCCTTCTTCTGTGTTTCAGGGTGAGTTCCCTGCCCTGTTTCAGGCTGTTTGCTCTCTGGGGCCAGACACCATGTTATTAGCTTGCAGCATTTTTTGGGAAGTACTTCAACACGTAACTTTCTAACCCCCTTGACATGTGGTAGAAAAGAACGGGTAGGCCACGCTGTACGGGTTCCTGTTTGCATGGAAGAGTGTGTGAAAGACAGAAAACATCAGAAGGGAGAATGTGCAACTAAGGATAGAGAGACTGAATCAGCCTGACCAGGGAAATGCCAGTGGAAGAAAGGAGCTGGAATACATAGATGACTTTTCTTGGTCTGTAAAAGCTGTGGCTGGGGAATATGCCCTGCTGTGCTGGTGCACCCAGTCCAAGAGGACTCAGCTGCCTTCTTCCAGTGTGACTCGTCTGGCTGGGGAGCAAAATGGTGAGGGATCTTGTGGGTTGGCTTGAAAGCCCGAGTTGTTTCGAGTGATCTTTGACTCCTAGGAGAATGAAAGGTCCCTTCAATGGTAGAAAAATAGATGGAGACGAAAAGCTGCCATGGAAGGGAACTGAAGGGAAGAGGGGTCACGCTGTGGAACAACGGGCCTCTCCAGGCTGGCAGGTCTCCTGGAGTGGAAAAGTTGTTATCACCCTCAGGAACAAAAAGGTGCTGGTGATGGCAGACAGCTGGGAGTTCAGGATCCCATCCAGCCAGGATCGCCTGAGGCTTTGTGGTCATCTCTTATTCTCCCTCCTCTCCTACAGACCCCAGCCCTCCCGGCCTCTGCTCGCTCCCTGCTCCATTTGCCCCCTGCTGGCCTCCCTTTCACACCCCTTTGCGGGGGCTGCTCTGTAGCTGTGTGATTTCATGTCCATCCTCTCTCTCTTTCAGTGCAGAGCAGCTGTTCTGGCTTCTCCTGCAGTAGGAGGGCCAGTACCCACCATCTCTGGGCACCTCTTGCCACGCAGCATGGGGGAGTCCAGTCACACGCCTGCACCCAGCCTGAGCTTTCAGCAGCTGCTCTCCTGTTTCCCATGTGCACTGGAATGCTGGTGGTACAGCAGGCCTGGGGACAGCATTTCCATCCTCCCCAGGAGCCTGTGTCCCTGTGGTGAAGGGGGGGAACGCCAGACAGCTGTGAGTGCTCCCTGGCAGCCGGAGGGTGGCACATTGTGTACACAAGAGTGTGTGAACCCAGTCAAACTTCACAAACAAGGATAAGGACAGAGCCAGAACATAATCAGTGCTCAAATATAGCAACTCAAGGTTTTCTGAGAGTGAGACAAGCGAAAGAGCGAGGCAGAGCAGGTGTCACCATCCCTGTGGCTTTCGCTTCCCCTTACCTTGGCTTCTCAGCAGTGAAGCTGGTGCTGGCCACAGGGCCAAACTTAGGCTACAGACAGCAAAACAGCCCGTGTAGGCAGCCTTGTTGCTATGCAGGACAGGAATCTCACTGTGCCCTGCATGGTGGCATGTCCAGAGCCATGTAAATCCCTTGTCTATGGCAGAGGCTCCACCTCCTCCCCATCTTCCTTTCTACCTCTGCTGCTGCTACAAAAGCAACCAAGAGTGATTCCAGCTGGCAGATTGGAGCAGTCTCATAGCTGGCTCATGAAGCAAGAGATCAGGGGCTGTGCCCCTCTTCTTGGCCTCTCTGCCAGATCTGTCCACAGCTTTCACAAGGTGGAAAGACTGGCCTGGTGAGGTGTGAGATGGCCAAGGTGTCTCCACTCTCAGTCCCTGGGAGGTGTTACAGGGAAGGTTGCCTCTGCCCAGCAGTGCCTGTTGCTTCACCTCTGCCTGGAGAGAAGACCCACGCTGTGCCAAAGTGAAGCAGGGAAATGTATCCCCTCCCTGGTGTGGTCTGGCTTTCTGAGCTAGCATGGGGCTAACAGGAGGTTATGCTTGTGGTTGCAACTGATAAATTGCTGCCCCTTTGAGCCTCAGGGAGACACAGGGAGCTCGTGCTCCTGGGCTGTCCTAGACAGGGCTCTGCACGAGGAGAGCCACCTGTAGTTTTTTGCAGGCTTGGACATAGCCTGGGATGAGGTACCTGTGGGTTAGATACAGCCTGAGAAAAAGGAAAGGCAAAACTCTGAACCTAGGGCCAGGCTGAGAGGTCTCCTAGGAATGGATCTAGGCAAAAGCTGGCTCGTTCTGAAGTAGGGACCACCAGAACGTGAGCAGCTGCAGGAGAAGGCTGTCTCTGCTGAAGGCATTGCACATCCTTGGCTTTCCCATTGTCACAACAGCAGCGTGGGTGTCAGGTACCGTGGCCTTCATGGCCATGCCACTGCCCTGGAGGAGAGATCAGGTTTCCTGAGGAGTCAGAGCCACAAAATATTTAGAAACAGAAGCCTCCTGGTTACACTAAAGCCAAGACACTTGGGGGCTGTCAACATCCTGGGAAGCACATCCTTCTCCTCACCTTTTTTATCATCTGGGCTGGCTGCTTTTGACCCCAGGTGGAGGCACAGCAGGGCTTGTGGCTGGAAACAGCCACACTCTAGATACCCTTTTCTGACTCAAAACAGCAGCTTTGTGAGAGGACATGGCAGCTAAAACGGGGTGAAGTCAGAGGGCCAGGTGCAGCCTGTGTGAAAGATTTCATAGTGTCCAGGTGCTGATAAAGTGCTCATCAGGAGAGGGAGAGAAAGAGACAGAACTGCTTGCATGCATGACTGCATCCTCCTACCCATGCATGGTGGCTTGGACTCCCAGTTGGAGCCTAAACCAGGCATTTCCCGGTGTGTGTCAATGAGTGGGCCCTGTGGATACCCCCTTTCTGCAAGACGCTTTGGTCCCCATCTTCCTCCTCCTCTTCCCTCATGCATGGGAAGTGAAGCTGCCTCTCTGCTCCTGAGATAAGGAATTTGTCCCACTGCTTTCCTGCACTCCTACACTGCACAAAAGCTCTCCTGCCCCTGTTTTTGTGCTCTGACCTGAGCACCAGCAGGTAGGTGGGGGCCATGGCCAACACAGGGCCCATAGCAGCAGATTCTGCTCCATCTCCCTCCATCCCTGTAAGTGTGGTGATCTGCAGCCACAGGGTTTGACACAGGCAAGTGAATCAGCACCCAGGCAGCCCGGCTAAGTTGGGTGAGGGTCTCCAAGCAGAGGTGTTCTATGGTGCCTTCAAACCCCAGAGCTCCCTTGGGAGCTGGTGAGTGACTTGCAAGGAAAAGGCCAGCAAAATATGTATGTGCTGCTGTATCCCTGGTGCAGCCCAGTGATGGACCACCCTGCTGCCAGAGTGCTGTCCTGCAACGAGGTCTGTGGCTCATGCAGCACCTGATGCATGCACAGCTCTTTAGTGGTCTGGCTGTGCTGTTTCCCAGCCCTGAGTCCAGTCCTAAGTGTGCCCAGTGCTGCCCACAGCCTGCACTGCTTGTGCTCATCCCCTTCGCATCCTGGGGAGCCTGGGGCTGGTGGGGGGCTGGGAGGGGATGTTCCCATCCACCCTGGAGGAGCAATGTGTGGGTGTGGGTGAGCCTGGTTACCAGCTTAGGAAATGTCTGAGCTGTTCATAGTTCATCTCAGTAAGCAATCTGAAAACTCAGTGCATGTGGTCCCTAGAGGTGCTTCCTCCTTTGGGAATGCACAATAGCCCAATGTGTGATCCCACCAAAAGGTCCCTGTGATGCCAGGAGGGTTTGTGCTCCCACATCTGAGTGACAGAGCACAGCAGAGGCAGGGAATAACTTGCTGCCTTGGCCAATACCTCTGTTTTGCAAAAGGAAAGGACTCTTTGAAGGGAAGTCCGGGCTTTTCATATAGTTTGGCAGCTGTGGATGCAAGATGTGGTGCATCTGATGGAATTCACGGTGCTGGCTGATCCTCCTGGCTGCCCTGTCCCACGCTGGGTGCCAGCCCCCCGGCGTTCCTGGCCGGACCAGCACAGGGGACCCCAGGAGCTGCCTCAGCTTCACAGAGGAGCCAGCACTGGTGCTGAGGAGATGCTGTAACCCTGCTGCTCAGTCACCCTCTGAGCTCTGCAGTGCAAAATGCCTGAGAGCCAGTGATCCCTGCAAGGCAGCAGCACACTGGAGACACAGCAGCGTGGTCAGACTAAACATCAGCTGTGCGCCAGGTTGTTGACATTTTGTCCTGGAGGAAAAGATCTCGAAAAGACCTTGAGGAGGCAGTGAGGCGAGGCTCCATGCCAGAATGGGTCCCTTTCCCCAGCTGCAGCCCTTCTGGGGAGGCCCTGGGTGCACTGCTCACTGCACTGGCATGCATTCCCAGGCTTGTGTGACTCGGGCATTTATCCCAGAAGGGGGGAAAAAAAAATTCCTAAAGTTGTGCTGCAGCTCCAGAGTCACATCACGTTTCGGAATGCTGCGGAAGCTGTGTCCCCAAGGAGGCAATGGCACTAACCCCTCTCCTGAGTGCTGGCATCCCGGGCTGTGCCTGCCCTGCTCAGGCTGGGCAGCTGGCTCTGCCGGTGTCCTCTGGCATCACTCCTGTGGCAGAGTCTGCTGGATAGATCCAGAAATTACAATCATCTGTTAAAGGGGGCCAAAAATAATAAAGAATGGGGTCTGCTGAGCTGGTGTGTGCTGTTACCAAGCAGGAAGGGGTTAGTCCCATTGTGAAAGCGTGGGAGAAGCTGGGGTGTCGAGGTGAAACTGCACGTGGTGTCACAAAAGTGTCCCTCCAGCCACACTCACTACCAGCCTCAACCCAAACCAATATCATCTTTAGGCTCACCAGTGCTAGTCACTGCCCTGGAAACCTGATCACATATTCCTTTTCATATTTCTACCCTTTCTCCTGGTCTCCACAGCAGAACTTCTCCCTTGTGCTGCAGGAGGCAGGAGTTACTGGGCTTTGCTCCTTCTTGAACAAATGGCACAGAGAACAAGCAGTCCATGTAGCCTTATACTAGCAAGGAAGGTTCTAGTACCTTTTTAAAATAACCTTTAGACACCACAAGGCAGAATGGATAGAAAGAATAAAATACCTACAAACTTATATCCAAACACTGTGTCTGCAGATTACCTTACAAAAGACCTTACTAAAAATGTTCAAAAGTCCAAATGAGTTTGTTCCCTTTTAGTAACTCTTTGGATGACTCAGCTGCACATTCTCTTGAGTTTGTGAGATGATGGCATTTGCTCTGCATCAGGCATTCCAGGCTGCAGTCAGTGGGTTTATGAATTTTCTAAATATGTCTTTGTTTATCCTTTATGATTTGCCTTCGGAGATTTGCCAGGTAGGGGTTTAAGCCCTATGGTTCTGCATTCCTCTAAGATGGTGGGCAAGATTTTTGGAAGTGTCAATGCAAATTGCTGGCGTAACTTAGCCCATTTAATTCTGTCTCCTTGAAAACTTCTTTTTTGTTGGAAAAGCAGCATTAAACCAGAAAGGAGGGTTTTTCTAGCCCATCATGCGAGGGGAAGCAGGGAGGACAATTGCTTTGTTTGGGGGATGGTTTTGGATGTTTGTTTCTTTAGAAGCAGATACAAATACCTGCAACTTTGGCAGACTTGTGTGTTTTTGTGTTGTTTTGTTTTGTTTTTGTTTGCTTTTTGGGTTTTTTTTTACATTGTATTATATTTAGGAAATTAGGTTTTGATTGTTCTCTTTTTCCTGGAAGACTTTTGACACAATTCAAGCAAGGGGGAAAACCAAGAACAACCAAGAGTCTCAAAAATATTTTAGTCAAACAAACAATTCAAAACATCCATGTTTTATGTTGGTTCTTTTAGCAGCTGTTTGTCTCCAGATGTCTGGCAAGAGGTCACAAGAAAGACTTTATGTGAAAATTCAAAGAGTGATCGCTGCTTCAGCTAGCAACGGACAAGGTTTCCATCTCTGTTTATCCTTACCTGATCATCTTCCTGCAGGAAACAGGAGATCTTAGGAAAATCAGGTTATGCAAGGAGAACCCAATTCAGGATTAAGAAATAAATCTATTTTAAAATAAACTCCCAAACCCAAGGACCTTCTTGACCACCTTGGGGGTTTTACAGACCAGAAAGCAACAGCCCTACAACAACTAAAACTCACCAGGGCCAAAAATTGCCTGTAACCTTTTGGAAATGACAAGAATCTGTCATCCCTTGTCTTTGCCTGTGTTAGTAAAGTTGCAAAGGACTGACTCACTCCACAGGACGAGCCCTTTTCCTGCCTGGGAAGGACACTTCAGCTTAGCTGACATGGCTTGGCTCTTGGGAAAGATTGACACTCGCTTTGAAAAACCTTCTGCCTCTTTAACCACTGGCTTTACCAGTCTGAGGGGTTTTTGCAAAACGTGAATGGAACTTTAGCTGCTAAAGCTTTGGGGGGAAAAGGGAGACTGCATTGCTGCTCTTGGTCTTGGAAAAAAGAGGCATTTGCAACTGCACGTAGTTGCATTTGTGTGGGGCCAGACTCAGGATCACCGCTATTATTTGTTGGGGTTTTTTTCCAGAATAAAAAGTCAAATACACCTTATGTGGCCTGGAAAGTGGTAAGAATAGGATGGATGGAAGTTAACTGGATGTGACTTTTCAAAAAATTGTCTGCCAGCAGGAAAGCAAATGCTAAAGGAGAAATAATGAGGTGTAAAAAAGTGAAATATTTAAAATTAAAAAAAAAAGAAAAAGAAAATCCCATGAATAACTCAGTTTGGACCATTAAATAATATCCTCAAAGTTTAATCTTTATTTGAAGATGACCTTAGTCTTTCTGGCTCATTTTCTGGGCAGTCACAAGAAGATGCCCAGGACCTGCAATGTGCCTTGCTACACTGTGCATCTGTCCTGGGACAATCAGTCTGCAAGAACCAGAACTGAGCCCAGGTTAAAAAAACAACAGCTTTTTTGGCCTTGAGAAAGAGAGCACCTCATTCCCCTGACCCCTTCCTGCATCTTCCCAAGGGGACCGAGAAACTTCTTTGGGCTGTGCAGGCTCCCTGTTGCATTGCCTGTTCCTTGGGGGAGCAGCTCCCGCATTGTGCCAGTCCTCCCCATGTGAGGTTTCTCGACTGTGCATATGAAAATAACTCGTATGTCCCAGTTTATTATTTCTCCTGAGCAGATGAGAGGGTTGGAGGCCGATCAGAGCAGAGGAGTCTCCTGGTGAGTTCATTCTTCAAAAGCTCGTATGGGCTGCTTCTCATTAGGGCTTGCTGTAGTGCCAGGAGAAAAGAATAATTCTCTCTGGATTCATGTGTACGTCCCTTTACTGCTGTCCTGGAGTGGCTACAGCTGCTTTGCTCTTGGGATTCTTCAGACACAGCAAACTCTGTGCTGTTTAGACTGCACGGGATGCTGGCAGCTGGAGACAGAGGTCTCGGAGCAGCGCGAGCTCCCAGCTGTGCAGTGGAGCCATGGGCATGGCACCGACCTCCCCAGCAGTGCCTAAGTGCAGGCACACGCTCCATTCATGGATGCTGCGATGCATCAGAGCCCCCCAACCTCAAGAAATGTTTGGAGTCAGCATGTTTGATTCAGTGGTGATGGTTTAAAGCTGCAGCGAGCTGCGCTGCGGAACGGGTGACACGGGAACTGCTCTCTGCCCCTGCCATCCTTGCTGGTTGCTCCAGGGCTGTGGTGTGGTTCCTCAGGTCGGCTGATGAGCATCGCAAGACCAGGCTAAGGAAGCAGCTCTCCATCAGAAAACTGTGCTGCTGGCTGCTGTGTATTTTCCACAGGTGTAAGAACTATTCTAGGTGTGCTACTTGCTGCCTGTCTGAATCAATAAAATAACTTGAATCCATCACCAAGCAATGACAGGCTTTTCCATATCAGGTGATGAGAAGGCTCAAGTTGCATTTTGAGCCCCTTGGAAATGGGCCACTGGAGGATGGGGCAGGAGGGAGCAATGGGTTTTGCAGGGGGCACAGCCCCAAGGTCTGTTTTTAGTAACTTGCTTTGAAAGTTCATTGCTAATTGTGAATTATTTCTGCACCATTGCTTCTGTAATGACTGTGTAACTACTTTTGCTGGCTAGTGGTAGCAGTGATGATCACAATGCACAGAGTGAGACATTTAAATGTGATGCAGCAGAAGAGAATTTGCCTAACTGCACCAGGTTCTGAAAATGTCTAAAAGGGCATCTTATTCCTGGCCACTCCACCTGCACAAACTCCACCATCTTCTTTGGGTCTCAGTATGCTCTGCTGGTCTGAGCACCCACCCCCACAGTCTACTGCACCAGCCAGGCAGCAGAACATTTCTGTGTATTCTGCTTCATGGCTGTCAGTCCTTGGGGTTTGAGATTTTATTATGATTATTATTTTTAATTCTTGGATCAGCCCCTCAAAAATGTTTTGGTGTCTGGCTGTAAGAGAGTCCAGTTCAAAGAGATGCTCAAGTGCAAACAAAGCTACCACATCAGGACATGGAGCACTTCCCTTCAACGTAACTACTTCATTGGGATCTGCCAGAAGAATCTGCCCTACCATTACCATAACACGTTTGCATTTTTCAAATACTCTTCTCTGGTCTCATAAAAGAGCAGCTCTTCTGCTCAGTGCTATCTCTCTTACAGCTCTGGCCTTAGAGAAATTCTTGTTTCGTGTTTTCATTCAGACCGTGATGTTGACCATCATGGTCTCTGCTCAGTAGCCTCTTACCAAGTTCACGTTTCCTACTGACAGTGTGTACCAGCTTCTGGATGTGTTTTCATAACAAGTCAGAGAGGCCCATGTTCCTACAAGTACTGTCCAGCCACCCTTGGAAGAACCCTCTGAAGTCCAGTAGCACCAGAAAAGGGGGATTGCTCCTGGCCTGCACTGCAGAGCACTGTCAGGGAGAGTTTCAGGTATGCCCAGCAGTTTTCTGTCAGTTTTCCCCTCCCTTGCAGACTTGAAGGGTTGGAGGCGCTGGATTTATCAGGCTTTACTTACTGACAGTGGCACATTCCAGTGACCTCAGGGCCTGGGGTTTCTTTTTCCACTCTTCTACACTCCCGTGAGCACTTGCCAGGCTCAGTCAGTGACTCTCTTTTGGGATCTCCTGTTACTGGTTCACCCCTAGGGCCTTGCAGCTTACTGAGGAGGTGGCCCAAAAACTTTTAGGAGCTCCTGAGTCCACACAGGATGTGCAGGCCTCTGAGGCCAGTTTGGTTATGCTTAACTCGTTATTGCTGCTGGCTGCTCCTGAGGAGAACAGGTTCAAGTGCTGTGGATCCACCTGCCCCAAACTGCACACTTTGTATCCGATGAAGAGGATGCCAATGGATCAACAACCAGGACCCAGCAGAGCTAATGAAGGCCAGACAAGCATTTCCTTCACCACCACTATTAATTCAGTCAAGGGGCCACATGGCATCTTCCCTGTTCTGGGGAAGGTGTTCATCAGTGTTTGTCTTCAATATGCAAAGCCAACTTTGAAACATCCTTCCTGGGCAGACAGGGTAACATCCTACTTGCAAATAAGCAAACCTGTTCAGGGCTTTTCCAGCCAAACTATTAGCAGTGTCTAATTGTGTCCAAATCGTTACAGGAGACAGATGCTGCTATTAACCTTTAAACCACATGAGTTATGAGCTCCTTGCTGCACGAACACTTAGGGGAGAATGAGAATCAGGATTTGCAAACATCTCTGTCACTGAAACAAGCATGATAAACTGATGGATTTCACTGGGTATGTTCTGTGGGACGAGCACCGACCCCCAGGGCAGGACACACATACCAACATTTCTGTCTGCTTCTGTGCAGTGTTGCTTTGTGGTAGGTGTGAGTTTGTTACAGTGTCATGCTAGAAAACAAAGCTACAAACAAGATTCTGTTGTGAATGATCCTGTTGATAAAGTAGCTCTACGGCCACAATTGAAACTTGACCTGCAGCCCTTCCTTCAAGCAGAACTCCTGATAACAGCCCAGTTGCACTGACTGTGCAGTATCCATGTGCCAGGCCTGTCCTGCAGCTCGAGTAGCAGCTCAGGTTTGTGGTACCAGGCAGAGATGTGTCAGGATCACACTAACACAGACACAGTGCAGAACTGGTGCGTGTGCTGACTTGGGCCTCTAGTCCAGGAACAGTCAATCCAGACCACTTCCACAGGACCTGGCTCAGGATACTCCTGCCATCACCGACTACCTGGATACAAAGCCAGATCTCACTCCCAAAACTGGTCCCACCCTAAAGCACCAGCATTAGAGGACACCAAAATGTTTGACACTTTCCACAGCACCGGGGTGGAAATTTAACAACTTTCCTTGTTACCCCCCAGAAAAGGAGAGGATAAACTCCTACAGTAGATGGGAGTAATGGAGGAAAAGAGGCTCTGGTACACACATCTTTCCTGAAGCAAGGACTTCTCGTAACATCCTGGTGAAAGTGTTGAGCACGCAGTAACATTTTGAGTTTTGCTGCTCTTGTGCTGACCACACTGTAATGGCAAGGAGTCCTGCCACATCTGGATGAGGAATCTGGTTTTCAAGGGAAGCACAGCTGAGAAAGGCTTCAAACAGGATCTGATTAACCGATTAAAAACAGATGCTGTGCTGGCAGACAGGCTGCTGTGGATCATCTGATACAATCCCCTTCCCCTCGTTTCTGTACATAATGTCCTTCCAAGCAAAGCCACCTCCTCCATAGCTATGTCTAAATTGCATTAGGAATCTTGGCATTTTTTCAGTTATACATATTGTGAACAGTTTTGCCATTTAAAATATTTTAGGAGGACTGTAGAATCAAGTAGTAGACTGCTTATCAGAAACCCACCTGGTACTCAAAGAGGCAGAGGCCATGCTGCAGAGGGCCAAAGGCTGCAGCATTTTAATCCCTGAAATCCTTAATCTTTATACAGCACTTTCCCCCTTCTCCTGGAGCAGGAAGCTGTATCAGCTCTGGGACCAGAGGAGAAACACCCTCCCTATCACCTCACATACTTTGCTTTAATTTTGAGCATATGAGCTAGGAGGGCTCTGCATCCCAATTCTGAGGTATGAAACACCTTTCTCTCACTTAACTCTGGAAGGAAATAGCACCTTGCAGCAGGTTTGCTTGCCTCTACCTGCTCCAGTATACCCAGTATGGCTCAGGGCTGCTTTAGCTCATCCACATCCTCATCCTAGCCTAGCTCAGACTGGACCCTGCATGTTGCTAGTCTGTACTCAGCCGTTCATCCCTCTAACTAGGGGATTATTACTTTCCTGTGGTACACTGAAGATAATCCAGTGGGCCAGTTGCCTTAGGAGTACAGGCTACGCATTGGTGTTAGTCTTTGGCGCTGGAGGGTCACAAATTGAGTTGTTCCAGGTAGTTTTCTTCTTACCCTCTTCCCCAAATACAGCTGAAACAATTCCCTTACTCTCCCAAGACTGCACTTGCTAACAGAAGTCACTGGGATCAGTGCCTATTTAGTCAGAATCAACATAGTCAGGAATTCCTGTATTACACTTGGAGGTGCAAACAAGTTTCAGATCAGGACTATTTGGTTGCTTGGTCACAAATATAACAGGAGATTCATCCCAGAGAGGCCAAGGAAAGGGGATAACTCCTTTTGCTCTTGTTTTTCATTTTGACAGAGGAGAAGGGCTGGTATCAGTTTGCTGAATAGCAGAACCATCTAAATTAATTTCACATGGAGAGTCTGGTCTCAGCAGCAGGATGCTAATCCTTAGCAGCACTGCAGCCACAGGAGTGCTCAGGGACAGACTGGGGAGAAGGCCTCGTTCAGTGCAAAGCTGAGGCAACAGAAGCATCTGTGGTAGGAAAAACAGGGGTTTAGGCTACCACTGGGAAGAGAAGATGCCGAGAAACTCAGCAGCTCTGCTTTCATCCTAGGATTTTGTGAGTAGGAGACCACAGGAAAAAAGAATGGCTCAAGTCCAAGGGTACATGGCAAACAAGGCACTAGAACAGGTTGCCCAGGGAAGCTGTGCATGCCCCATCCCTGGAAGTGTTCAAGGCCAGGCTGGATGGGGCATCGAGCAACCTGGTCTAGTGAAAGGTGTCCCTGCCCAGGGCAGAGGGGCTGAACTAGATGACCTTTAAGGTCCCTTCCAAACCAACCATTCTGTGATTCTACAAATTCATCCTGGCTCAAAGGCATTCTGACTTTGCCCACAGCTTTTTGCCACTCCCAACAGCATCCACCGGAGAAACCAGCACAACAGGAGCAGCAGCCACCAGATAATTTATCTTTCACTGCCTTGGCAATTGCCACAAACTCGACCTGGCCAAATGACTACATGGAAGCCCAGATACTGCGAGTCACCTGTCCATGGTCAGACTCTTAAGACATCTAATGGCAGTGCCAGAGAGAGAACACAGGATCTGTCAGAAGAGGTGTGGCCCAGGAGTGCCTGAGCACCACAGGTGAGTTTTACTGACAACAATGTGGCCACTCTACCACTGTAACAGCCTGGGTGATGCTGAAGGGAATAATGACCCTCCTAATTACACTTCTCTGACACTCCCCTTTTCGAGCCTGCAGATGGTGTGAAATGGCTTTAAGCAAGGCAATAAACCCTTCATCAGAACATTTAATTCTGCAGTGACCACACTGGGTAAGGGTGAATAAATGCACAGTTATGACATGCACTGACTGCCTCCCTGGCCACCGTCCAGAGGAAAGCATTATGTCCACCCTTAACTAGGGCATGCCAGTGTTTATCTCTGCCTGAAACAAAGGCAGCTCAGCTAGTTTAATGCAGTTTTTTGCATATTAGAATTAAACAATTAAACATTTTAATAGCAGTGGATATCCTGAGCATTTCAATGACTTTTTTTTCACTGTCACATTACATTTTTAAATAACTCAAAAACATAAAACTGGTAATTGTCACAACTCCAGACTCACTGGAAAATGCAGGATCTTTGCAGCACAATGCAGATCTGTCTTGCCACTGAAACTTGCAAGACTTGGGTAAGAAATAAGATTTAAAGCAAAGTCTTTCAAGGGAAAAATATACACAATAAGATGAACAGTGCCAAGATCTCCTTTCTGCTTTGCAAGTGCTCTGGAGGCACATTCACACTTAACTGAGCCAAATAATTTCTGAAAATGGCTGCATGTTTGAAAAACGTGCAGACTGAGTCCTAACAAGAACTGTTTAGGTTTTATGACTGTGAGCCATCTGTGAGCTAAAGGGACAGAAACTATCTAAAAACTGTCAAGCTGAGAGTTCAGTTTCCACAATAAGCTCTGAATCACCTTTAATCTGCCTATTAAGCTCATATTGGCTATTCTGAAACAGCCCCACTGAAAATGCCAAGGGTGTGAAAAACAGCAGATGGTTAACGGGGGTGGAAAGCTGCACAAATCGTTAGAGAAGCATGGAAAATTCAGTGCTGGCTATAAAAGTCACCAGACAAGGGCAGCTGTAAACAGCCAGGTGAAAAGAGGCGGGAGGGACACGTTGTCGCTGCTCTGTACAAACTGCTGCTATTTCCTTCTCAAAAACCACCAGGAAAGTGCTGAATCAATCACATGTGAACAGGCCATAAGGTGCAACACTCCCAAGAATTAACACTGAGGGGGTTTTCCATTGCGCTAGAGTTTCCAGCTTTTAGCAGCACTTTGGATGTGATTGTGGAATCACTTAAGGACCCTGAGGGACACTTAAAAAGCAAACCCACTTGCTTTTCATATGTTGTATCTGTGTGACTGTTAAACCCCAGCCAAGTGATTACCTGAATCTGTACCTGACATAGCAGGAGATATCCCAATATGCTGAGAATACGTACAGGATAAACACAACATCATTAAACCAGGAGCCAGAGGTAGGAAGGAAAGGAAACTCAGTATGGCCTTTTACCTCAATCCTAACTTACAAAAGCCCAAACTCTCTGACTGCAAACAGAAATCATGACATGCAATTAGATGACCAAGACAGGATTCTTTCCCTGTTTATCCCACCAATTTACAGGACCTTTAAACAGGAGTGGGGTATCATTTCCAACCTGCTCAAGAGGCATGAATTACCACCTTTTAGGATATTTCACAAAGACTTTTGCTTATGGTTAAGTAAGATAGTTATTGCAGAAGTGGCAGAACAAGAAAAACTGAATTTTGGTAAAGGGAGAGTAGCAGATACAAGTTGGGGCAGGAGAGCAGCTAGAACCAAATAATGAAAATCATACTGTCATTTTCATATTCAGTGGTGTTGTGACCTTCTTCTTACCAAGGACTTAATCCTTCTGTACTTGGGTCTGCCATTTCTGATTATGTTTCACAAGGGAGCCTTCTCCCTCCTCTTTTAGCTTTCCATGGGCAGCCCTGAAACACTTTTCACCTCCAATTCCTCAAGTAACCTGTGGCTAAGCTCTCTTGCATGTATCATGTCTGTCAAAAATCAGTGAGTGTCACAGGAAACCAAAGGGACGCTGCTATCTCTAAGAAACAATCTGTGCCACCAGAGGCTGGGGTTGGAGCCACCATTTCCCCCTCCCCTCCACACACAGTTTAGGCAGATGGCATCCACTTATCATACAAACACATCTGGCCACGTCAAAGGAGAGCATAAATGAGTACAGTTAGAGAAAAGAAACCACAACTGCTTTTCAGTTTTATTCTTACTGGGAGGGTAGTGGCATCCTGACATGTAACATCATCCAATGAAAACTGACAGGGAGTTTTTCAAGGCTCTTAGCTCACCTAGCAGTTCTGGGACTAAGTCTTGGAGTAATCTTGGCTTGGCTGTAGTGCTTTGTTCAGCCTGCAGACATGGCATTCCCAATTCCAGATAGTTTTGCTTGTCAAGACTAAAGTAATCAGTACTAACAGAAAGGGAAAGTAACCAGATGTGAAACACAGACCATATGATGAGTGATGTGTCAGGCTGATACTACACAGTATTTGTACAGACCAGTCAGAAATGGGTATTACAAACAGGGCTGGAAAATAGTAATAGCTAAAAATATGATCAAGTGCTTTTGATGGATTTCCCAGGAAAGAGAAAGTCTGTTGGGAAAAATAATGTAACAGCTTCAAAAAACAACAACAGCAGCAATACCAACAACAATAACAAAACAAACAAAAAAAAATGCATCTAGTGATCTTTAAATCAGCTTTTCCATTGGATAAATATATTTGAAATAGTTGTACAGTTCACAGTGGCATAAAGTTCTCTGATTGCTTGAGTGCTTGAAAATATCTCATCAGTAAAAAAATACCAGAGCTGGGGGAGGAAAACCCTCTCTCTGAATTCTGTACATGGGTAAATGCACAGGTTTTGGCAGGCATCAGGTCATTGGATCCACGGGAAACTGGCAGCATCACAGGACTGCACATCACAAGTCAGGGGATGGAGGGTAAGAAGAATAGTAAGGCCCATTCTCCTGCAATGAGAACAGAACAAGCAATTGAACAAAAGTCTTCTCCAATACACCTTGGTGCAATGATAGTGACACAGAGGCAGAAAAAATTAGGTACTCCTAATTTGTCTTCCATGAGTACAGTGACTGTCACAATTCACCCAGGAGAGAACTGTGCTGGTAAACAGGCAAAACCAGGCCTTTGTTTTGCCTGTGTTTTAAGCAAAAAGTGCAAGTTAAACTTTTGCCATTAAGCCAAAGGTGTGATGCCAGGAAGCCATGAATGCTGGCATAGCCAGTCACTCAAGGCAAAGCTGTTAACACAGACACACAGCTCTGGCTCTGACTCTGTAGTTACATCACATTCTCTTTGCAATGATTTTGCCAATGCAAGCCATATTCATTCCATAGAGACCTGAGGTGGAGAAGGGGAGAGGAGCAGGGTCTGACACAAAGGCAGGGCACCCTTATACTGTTCCATTTCTCCTCACTGTTTTGGTTATTTTTCCTTTTTCTGCACACTTGTTAGCATGTGGGACAGGCAAGATGAAACACAGATGCTATTTCTTTTTTCCAGTCAGTATATGCTGTACAGCAGGTAACACAAATTTTATCTTGTCCACAGGCTCTTAGTGCGTTATGTTGCACTTCTTGGCTGAAGAAGGGCAGCCTCCCTTTTATGCACATAGGAGACTGCTCCAATGGGAAAGCAGCCCTGCTTCTTAGCCAAGCCCTCTGTTTGGGATGATGTAGACAAAAAACTGAGAGAGTCATTACTCACAGAACAACAACCAGGCTCTCCAGGAACTTTCCGCCTTTCTTCTCCCCATTCTTAAGATGTGGAAGTCAGTCCCTTGAAAGCTCCAGCAGAGCAGAACGGGAGCAGCACAAGAACTGCTCTTAGGGCACAGACTCCTGGTGGCCACATGCAGTCACTTACCCTGGCGTCGTACTCGAGGACAAAAGGGGGGAGATCGATCTGTTCCGGGGGTATGGCTGTGAATAACTGCTGAAGGCTTTCCACATAGTGGATTTTGTCCTTTAGCCCTGAGACTGTAAAGGTTGTGAAAAACCATGCTGAGACCTGAAAATAAACCCCAACAAAAACAAATTAACAAGGTGCTGTTTCAAAACCTTCAAGTTCAACGTAACACTCCACAGTGGAACAGGCTTGAGTGAAACTTGAAACACTAAAATCATTGCAATAACACAACAAGGTCAGGAAGTATCCACCACCAGCTGCTAGCAAGCACTGTCTTGAGGGCTTCAAGCTGGTGTTTTCTGACTTCACATTCAGTCCTCACCAAATGCCAGCTTATGGTCCCTTTCTCCTGTGCAAGAGTGACAGCTATTCTGCTATTTGTCCTCAAAGAAACAGTGGCATGTTTTCACTTCCAGTGTAGCCAGCTCAGATAATGACCTATTTGACTCTGTCAGAAGCATTTTCAACCCTTTACATTCTAGTTTTCACAGAAAGAGCAATTAGAAGGAGAGAAAGGGAGACTTCTGTCTCTTCAAAGATTCTATTGAAATCTTTCTGCCTTGGGCTGGCTAAGAGAGCTTTTATTTTACCACCTTTTTTATCAAAGCCTTATCCAGTTAACTCTACAAGAATAAGCCTATTAACTTATTGTACAAGATTTTACTTTAAGTATTCATACCTTTGTCTGTTTTGGGTATAAACAGGATACGAAAGTTTTGTTTTCTAAGACCAGTAAGAACATTGATACTTCTAGAAGTGATTAAATAGTCCTGCTTAGATTGATTGCACAAGTTTTACCTTCTCCAAAACTAAGTACTGTATTACTTCATGTTTATTTCTTATCTATTCTTTTCCTGGCAGACTGAAGGGAAAGGAAAAAAACCTGTTCTACAGGTCACAAATGCTCATACTAGGGATCAATCACATGGTCCTGGGCACCCAGCTCTTGCTGACCCTTCTTGAGCAAAAGGGCCAGACTAGATGACCTCCAGAGTCCATTACAACCTTGACCATTCTGTCATTCTGTTTGAAAGTTTTGCTTGGACTGCAGTAAGTTAACAGAAAGGAAGCAACACCACAAGAAAAACCCTGAGGAAAGCAAGAGTTTCAAATAAATGAAAAGATTAAGTCAATAAAAATGATCTGCCTGAATACAACATTTAAAGACAAGCCCATTCGTAAAAGCTGGAATTCCTGGCATGACTGTGCTGCCTACTTGAAGCAGCTTATTTTAATGAGTAAAGAACAATGAAAAAGAGAAAAGGAGGTAAAGAACAGGATGGAACATTTGAAATCAGTTCATTATTTTAGATATTTATGTCAGCAGAAAGCAGAGAGACAGATTTTACTGGCATCCGTTATTCATTATATTGTTCTAACAAGACTTCTTATGAGTGACACTGAATGACAGTTTAATGAGTGAAAAATACCTTACCAATCTTGCACCAAAGCAGCATGGATTTCAAGGTGTGTTATGAATGACAATCATTAAACATAATTGCTATGGATGTTTAATGTATAAAAGCCTAATAGGGAATATTTTTGCAGCCATCACTGCTATTGGGAAAAGTGTTTTTTTCTTTTCTCCTCTCCCTCTCAGTATACAAGCCACTGCAGTTTGACATCTTACCCAGTAACACAGGAAGAAGGGAGGGGGGCAGAAATGTTTATCAAGAATAGAAAAATTCTCTAGAATCACAGGTTATAGAAACAGTAATACAAGAGCAGCTATTTTCTTATTGGTAACAGGACATGGAACTTTAAATTAAATCAAATCCCTGTTAATGCACTAAAAGCAGAATAAGTTATACAAGAGCAGCCAAAGAAAGTTAAAAATCTAGACTTCTGCTGAAGCTTCCCTTCATTTTTCTTGTCCTGATGTTCTGAATCTAAATAAAAGGCTATCAAAGTCACTCTGCCAAGCTATAAAACCACTCAAATGTATGAGATATCTCCCACAAAAAACCAGCACAACACAGATTTGTTGTGTCACTAATCTATTAATTTGATGATACCTCACAGAGAAACTTACTAAAATCTGGGAAATGTTATTACAGTTGGAAGGATCTTGTGTAGAAAAAGACCTAAGTGATTTGCAACAACCTTTACAATGGCATTTGATCTCTGGAAAGTGGTTTTAGGACCGTTACATAAAAACAAGATAAAAATTGTTCATGACAAATACAAAGATTATGATTATTATGAATATCTAATTTGAGTCTTTGAGTACGTTTCAGTTTTGAAACATTCTTGATTCACAGTCAATTTATGAAAACAGAATTACTCTGGGTAAGATTGTTTCAGATCCAGACATTTTTATGCTTCAGCTCAGAATACAAGCTCTGAAAAAGTTTGTTTGGAGAGCTCTCAGAAGAGGGGAGCTGAGAGGATTCACACAAAAATATCCCCCAAAGCACTTTATTTATCTATCAGCAGCTATATCAGTAAGAAGCAGGAGTAACTTTACATGCAAGAGTACAAAGGAACTTGTGATGGCACTTCTTGGGCACCTTGATCTAAGGCCTGGCAGTGAAGTGTTCACACAGCAAAAGCCACTCCAGCCTACAAAATGCCGATGCCTCTGCTGCGATTTCATGACAAGAACAATTCGTTTCACATATCACAAAAATGTTCACATCAAAGCATGAAGAAAGGCAGGATCAGTGTACAAAAATGGACTGCACAGTGACACACCCTGCTTCAGTTACTCTGTGTTTTAGGGTAACTGCTGAACCTTCCTGCCGGCATACCAAACTCCATGTATTCTAGACAGGCAATTATTCTTGGAAAATACATAATTTACAAGAGTTTCATACCTAAAAACCAAACAAAGAGTCATTGCTGGCACCATGAAGTACATGGAGAACTACGCTGGTTTTCTAGGGACATATGATTTTCCAGAAGACATGATGAAAAGCCTCTTGAACCCTTTTAGCTCATAAATAATCAAAAGCAACTCTAATAGATGGCAGCCATCCACTGTGCCAGGACTTAATACAGCTCTAAAAGGGACAATTTCTATCAGAGATTAAAGCTCTATGTACGAGGGTGATGTGTTTGGGAAGCTGCATGACTGCACAGGCCTTCCTCCTGAATTTGAGGCAGGGGTATTTTCCACTGTTTATAGGGACGGAAGTCAGTGATCCAAATAGGAAGATGAATGTGCCAAACGTTTTTGAAGTAATTTGAAGCTTTTGAGCTAGCAATCTTTCATGAGGACAAGAGCCCTGAAAGAGCCAAAAAAAAGGAGGGGAGAGAAAAATCATTCCCTCTTAGCCGCCACCTTCTTCACCATGCTTTCTGCTGCATATTTCTCATCATGTTTCATAAGCTGATAGTCCATGCAACAGCCAGAAGCAATCCTGCTCGCCTTCCAGTTAGAGACGACTGGCAGAAAAGGGTACACTTTCTCTTTTGCCTCCAGCTGTGTTGCAAGAATAGGATACAAACCAATGCTATTTCCAGCAAGTTACAGAACTCTGTGTCTCTCACCCTCCCTGCTTCCCACCAACCATCTGCTTCCCCCACTGATCTGCTGAGTCCCACTGCAGTTTCTGAAGGGACAGACAAGGTGGCAATAGACACCAGTGAACATGAGTTCTCATCCTCCAACGACAACAAAAATGTTTCTCGCTAAATAGAAATGTAGGGGAAGAGAAGAGGGGGATGAAGTGCTGCTGAGAATCTAAAACACTAATACTTCCTAGCTTCAGATCTTCTACTCAACTTTGTGACCTTAGTAATGTTCTATGCCAGCTCCTACATTTTCAAATGCATCAGAGCTGGAAGCTCTAATTCTAGGACAGAGACCTCAGATCTGTACCCTGTGGGAATAATTAATACCTTAACAGAAACCAGAAGCTATGCTGTTGGGAAGCCTCAGTCTCATCTAAACAAAAAAAAAAGAAGCTCCAGATCTCATGGTGTCCTAGCTGTGCATAGGCAAAGAAAGGACGATTTGGAAATTTAGCAGTCAAGGAAATTCTTGCTGAACATGTGCAAACAGATGTGTTTTTCCAGGCACATAATTTTCTCAAATTTGATCAATGTCAGCAAAAAGCAGAATAAACACAGAAGTTAATCTGATGTGAACATGGAGGATCACATTTCTAACTGTTTTAATTGGACAAACAAAAATTCTAGGAAGGGCTGCTGCTGCCACTTAGTTCATCTGAAGTACTTATACTGCTGCAATAGGAGTAGTGGGTATGAAGTCCGGAAGGGAACCAGCTCAATCTTCTGCTGCTCCACACAAATCACAGCCAAGGGTAACAACTTAGTGCATGACGAGTTCAGTTTTTCTTCTCTTGATGGATTAACAGGATTTTTCTGCACTCCATCAAAGGCATTCTTCCCATCTTTGCTACTCTACACTCTAACCCTGACTAATCTCACTGCTGCGTGACACACTGCCCTCTGCCCTTCTCAGGGCAGCTCTACAGCAACACAGGACCCATGTGATACCTCTTGTGGGGAATGACAAAGTGAAACATCCAGGAGATGAACTACATAAAAAAGAATTCCCAGAGTTTCTTGTCATGGTTCATCACCCAGCCAACCAGCCGGCAGGAAAAAGGACAATGTGTTTCCCTTCGGAAGAAACATGTTTCAAAGTTTCCATCCCTCTCTGTTAGAGACACACAAAAGCGACAGGGGGCACAGACAGCTTGCACTGCACTGGGGTTCAGCTTATCACAAAGGTTGGAAGATTACAGCCAGATCAAAGATGGGAAGAATTTCAAGTTCTGACTGTGAATTCAGAAGATACTGTCTAATTGCAGAAGTCTTCTATGGTCCTCCATGTTCCTCATACTACAGGCTTGTATGCTACTCCACCAACAGGCAAAATACACTTTTCTTTTGTACAATTTACCTCACCTTTGAACGAAATGTTGGGTGGACAAAATACAGTGCCTTCAGGTTCCTCTTGTACCTGGTTTACAGAAAGAAAAAAATATTTAAAAGTGAATTCTAATTAAGGTCACCTACACAAGCCACCTGTCAGACCAATTTTCTTAAGAGTCTGTGATATAATTTTACAAATTTAGATCTAATATAAGGGCAGATACCAAAAAGTAAATGTAAAGGGGAAAGAAAAGGAAAAAAAAAAGCAGAGTGGTTACTTTTCAGTTAAAGACATCATAGCCTGTAGCCTTTCAAGTAGACAGTGAAAGAAAGTTAAGGACAAACTATGGCTGCCACTGTGACCCAAACCTCTCCCCTCACAAGTAGCAACGTGCTTTAACAAAGCCAGACTCCAAAAGCTCCAGCTCTGGATAGTGACAAACAATTCAGCCAGCATGCCTCCCTAACAGTGCCAAAAGGGAGACTGCAGAGAACAGAACTTCTGGTTTAATAGGTGGTCTTGAGAGGGAAAGAAAACATCTCTTCCTTCCTCTTGCCTTTGTTAGTTATTTGGGTTTTTGTCCCAGCAAAACTCTCTTACAAATAAATGAGAAACCAGATACAGGGAGTAACAAATATTTGCATAGCACACTGGAAAACAAGAATGTGTTCTTTTCCTATTGACACTCACTTGGCATCAACAACATCATAGAGTTTCTTCAAGAAGTTGGAGTCTAGTTGATTGTAATCATTTGTGAGCGTATGGAAGTACACCAGGACATATTCCTTCACAGCAATATGATCCATGACGTGGATGAAATACAGAAGAGCCTGAGACAGAAAGAAATTAATTTCATATTTGCAAGGAACCCTTTCACAGTGGCATTACATCTTAGTATGCTTCCTTTATTTCATCTAAAAATCAAGAATCATGAGGCTTGATGGCATTATGTTTCAGCTACAAAAGCCAGGCCAACATTCCAAATCTTCAACTCGGCTGTAATAACTTGGATGTCTCTTTTCTCTATCTGACCTCACAGACGCAGATAAATTCCTGCTGCTTTCATGAAAAACTAATTTGACTCATCACATTTCACTCTTCACATCTTGGCAGTTACAGAAGTAGGATAACTCTTTCTTCTTGAGAAGGAGTCCTTATTAGCCCTGTTTTTCCTAAAAACAGACCAGTACCTCATTGAAAAGTGTCACCCCAATGCATACATAGCTTTGTAAGGATATACATTTTTACCTGCCTATAAAAATACTTTCTAGTTAAAATCTTAAGTCCTCTATAAATGTTTCTAGCATTAACACAATTATCCCTATAATCAGACTTTTACATCCTAAAAATTCATAAGTAACCTATACAAGTCTAGTTTTACAAAGCCTTACCTTTTCCATGTCTATCAATGTTACTGGGATATTCCTTCCAACCACCACCATCACCGTGCGGCCACAGTTATCTACACCTACAAAAGAAAGAAAAATGTCTCAACTTCTCTCAGTCATGTCACATTTTGTAGTTGGTCCCTTTCAAACCAGGGAGAATAAGCCACAGCTCAGAACTTTTGCAATGCATCTGGTTTACTACAGAGGAAATATGCTCAGTTGCTGCTCTCACTATACCAGTACCTATTCTCATCCAAAAAAGCATGCATCACATCCGAGACACTTAAGTCTTAAGGACTGCAATTTTATGTCGGTTGTGTACTCCATATTTAACAAAATATCAAGTAATAATATGGTTTTTATTAAAAAAAATCCCCCTTCACTTGCAATTCTACCACTGAAGCAAAATTCTTCCTAGAAAACAAGCTCTGAACTCCAATGCACAGATTCCCAGAGCACACCTCATGGACCTCCTGCAGCCCACAAAGCCTCATCAAAGGCAAACAAAAGAATTTCAATTTGCAGCTACTGAGCAGAAGGTATCGCACAGCCTTGGTATTTGCACAAAGGTCAAGGATTTGGATTTTCAGGAGGCCAAGGATATCAGCCGAAGTGCTGAACAGATTTTCTCTCCAGAAACACAACTTTGCTTTCCAGCATGACCTATTGTATATGCAAGTCCAAAGAAAATAATTTTACTTAAGACAACATACATCAGTCATCAGTACCCTGAACTTACCTGTCTGGTACAAGGCTTTAAGAGAAGCAATGTCAGAGAGGTCTTCAGCTCTTGCCTGACACAGCCAGCGATTATAACTAAAAAGTTAAAAACATCTGGTCAGATCTAATCCCCTGTTGGACTAGCATTACAAGCCTAAAGAAGTATATGGGAAGGGAAGGACAAAACAAGCTTTTTCTGACTGAGCACTCTCTCTAATGCTACATTTTCTGACCTATGGAGCAACTATCAAGTTGTTAAATAAGTGTTGAAAAATACAATTTAGTATCTTAGTTACATACCTAGTGATTTTCACTAGGGCAATTAATACACATAAATTAGTAACTATAGTGGCATTGCATTTGAGCTGAAAAGATCTCAGAGGTTTTTCCGTTTAAATATGTCAGTGTTTAAAAGAAAAAAAACCCCAGAACTTCTTTTAAAAGTCTAGATGACAAACATAACTATGCAGCAACTAGTGTCATATGTGGATTCTTTTTTTTCCTTTGAATGGTGAACAAGTTAGTGCCTCATCTGACGAAACAAGCCAACACCATGCCTCAAGAGGTGTCCAGCATGGAATTAGCTTCTAAAGAAGTGATCATGCACATTAGGGTTACCAGGGTGGGGAGGGGAGAAAGCCTCAGCATTCTTTATCAAATGGAAGAAAAGTGTTTTGCTAACTGCCCAGAGCCTCAGGAGCAAGTGGGCAGTATTGAAAGCAGGTGATCCCACTACAAAAAGAGTGACAAAACAGTGACATCTTGTGGCAAACGGATAAGGCAGCTGGCTGGATAAACAGTATGCTAAAGGGTTCATCACAAGCTTCCCTTTTTCTCCTACTGCCCCTTCCCTTCTCCCTTCAGGCCAAAGAGGCTACCACATCAACCCAGGGTGACACCAGGCATTACCCGTATTTGCTTGCTGAAAGATGAGGCCTTACAGATAACAAAACCATTATTCATGAGGGTTGGTCCTAACTAACACAAAACATCCACGGGGACAAGCAAATTCTCACTTCCTCTGATGCTGTTTTTGCAGTGCTGCCTCAGACAACTGTCCCTGAAGGATGAGGCGTCTCTGTTTATCAACGTCTCCCTCCATGCGGGCAAAAGCATGGGACCCAATGAAAGACAAATCTGCCTCCAGACCCTCTTCATCTGAAGCATCTGCAGTAGAAACAAAGGCGGTGTAAAATGTTTGAGCTGTGCACAGGACAGCAACACTGCTGGTGAATTGCTACATTTCTCAGTGAGACAACACAGTCGTGATGCTACAGACTAACACAAAACCCCACCATGCGCCCTGATGTGGCTCTGATACCTCACCAGTACCACTGACAGATCAGAGCATGTGATTGATAACTAGACTCCCTTAAAACGTTGGTTTGCCTGGCAACTAATTGAAAAGTCCAAGTCATCAGCTCATAACAAAGGGATAATGTTAACTCTCCCAAAACCCAAGGTCTAGAGAGAGTGACTTGAGCTTTACAGTTGTCCTACTTAAAGTGGGAAAAATAAGCATGCAGAGACACAGGTGCTGTAGCTTTATTCAACTTAGAAGCTGTTCTTGTAGAAAGGGCTCACATTTTATATCATTGACACTTCCTGAACAAATGCTTCAGTGATCTGAGTGTAGCTACTTTTATGGTATTGTTTACAACATGACTGTGTGATGAAATATAAGAGCACAGCCTCACTTGCTGGTGACAATACCAGAGTGCTCCACGGAATTGATGTAATCCAGGAATACTGCTAAGACTTCTGGCACTACCTCTCTGGGCAATCTGGACAGGAACTGAGTTTCTCCTTTTAGCATGATGTGCTATAGCAGCAATGGAACAAGAGTGCAGGATTCCACTATACAAATTCATTCTTACCTATGTAAATCCAGTAATTTCACAAATTATTAGCTAGTGGTTGAACACTTCACAGTGATCAGCCACAGCTGCAAATACCAAATATTCAGTCTTATCCCAAATGGCTATGCAAAAGTAGAAAACTGAAATTCATTCCAAGTTATCTGCTTTGGATGGTTTAGGGCTTTGCCTGAAGAAGTGTAAAACTTTCACATCACTGTTTAATAAGTAAGGCAGAATGTACCTGCCTTGTCCATTAATACAGTAAATTGTTTTGGTATATGTATCTCACCTCAATCCTGACATCTAGGCAACGTTTTTAAAAACAGACTTTCACTGAGCTTGGATAGCCGTTTCCAAACACTGGTCTCTGGCTGATCTAGCCCTTCTCTTAGGGAGTTTCTGCTAGTTTTCATTATACACCTACTAGTTTGATGCACTGTATCACTGCTGTATCAATAGAGTTGTACCAACTGAGACAGCATTTGCTAATATATAGACAACACTTTGCTAATACATAACACAGACCATTAACTATAATGCCTTTTTCAATTAGGGGCCGCAAAAGATTCTGCAAAAAACCTTCAAAGGTCCTAATCACTTTGGGAGAAAATTTACACAGGAAATGAACCAACCACCTCTCCCACCAAGAAAGAAAAAGACAGAACAGCTCTGCTGCAGTTACTGCTGGGGAACACATGAAGCCAACGAGGCAGCTTGACAACTGGAATCATTACAACCTGCCTTAGGTGAACTGTGGTAGGAAAACATCTCCCTCCTTCTTTTTTTGTTTATCCCACTGACTTTCACACACAGAAACTTATTCCAAAGTCCAGTTAAAAACTCACCATCTGGAACACCTGGCTTTTCAGTAATCCTGATCTGCCGCTCTGGTACTACAGGCTCCCCTTCCGCATTGCCAATATCTGCAGGGAGGTAAGGCAAGGATTGTATCTCTTCTTCCAACGATCTTGGAAAATACAGAGGCAGCAGCTTCTGGTAAGTGGCCTACAAATAAGAAAAATGCGTGAAGGGTCTATCACGCATACGTGCTCTAGACTTAAACAGTGCCTGCCTTTGTAGCAGGGACCTTTTCAGCAGTTTGCAGGCAAAATACCACTTCCTTCAATGGCTTACTTTGAGCTGTTAGCTGGGAATATAGGCAAGTAACCTTGATAAGGGTTAGCTTTTTGGTTTTTCTGCCACACTGGCAAATGACCTTGAGAGGACTCTGCTTGAACATGCATGAACGTGGGTAGATTGGAGATACTTTGGCTTTGTAATGAAGTTAAAATACGCATGGACAACAAATTTCAGCAGAGGCTGCTTATGTTAAAATGCACCACTACACACAACACCTTTAGTGATCTGTCTGGGAAAAAAGAAAAAGCAATAACCAACCAGGAGAATCCCTTCCCACATGGAGGAAAACAGTGAAAATCTCTACAGAAGCTTGTAATACTTAATGGGCTCCCTCCAACTGATTACCAGTTTTATAAACCCCAACAAATTAGTTATTTTCCTCATCCAGATGGCACAGAATCTGAACACAGTGTGGGTGTTCTGCCCAGGAACTGCCATTAGTGAATCCGATGTACAAGAGAATTCAATATTCAAACTCCCAGCATCTCTCAGAACATAGATCATTAAAAGCCAAGCTTGCTATTCCAACAAGCCAGCAAACAGTGTTTAAGATGTTTGTAGGTGATCTGTAGGCATGCTGAACTGGCCCTCTTAAAACATGTCTTTGTGTAAGGAGAAAATTTAGTGTGAGGAATTTCCTTTCTGGCTAACAGAGAGCACCCAGCACAACTGCATGCTATCACCTCTCCTACTGGTCCCTGTCCACAGCTCAGGAACACAGAAGCCAGAAGGAGAAATATCCTGAAAGTGTCCATAGTGAATGCTAAGAAGATAACCAGTACTAGAAAAGAGGCTATGCTAGGAGACAGAAGGATGCTATAAGACCAAAAGTCTACGTTATCTGGAGGGGAAATCCAAATCCAGCTTTACAACATAGGAGTCAACACTGCTGCAGAGAAGGTTAAGCATGCCCATGAATTTTGGTGGAATGAATGCCAAGAAGATACCTCTTCAAGCTCAGAGACAGCAAACACCACCTTCTCCAAAGTCTCTCCATGAACCTCCAGAAACCTCCTAACTGTGCCTGCAAGGAAGAAGATTAAATGTAGTTAGCAAAACAGGAGGAAAAATCTACACACACAGCTACAAGTGAAGAACTCAAAGTGCAGAAGAAAGATTCATCCCTCCTTATACAAAACAGCTCCACAGGCTGTAGACAAGTGTGAATTCAGTGGTGGTTTAACACCAAATGAGTTGCTGGGCATATTGAAAGTTCCATTTCCACTCTCTCCTGATGCTCACTTTAGAGATAGATACAAATAGAGAAAAAGTCTCTCTTTGATTTTAGCTTACTGGCATTCCTTAGACTGTGAAATGTGATCCTGTGGCCCTGAAAAATCAAGCCAAATCCTTCCTTTAGAGAGTCCTGCGCAAATTGCTAAAATCAGACACTCCTAGGACAAGTCACTGTGCCCTAAGTTATCAGCAAAGCAATATAAGCAAGCTACAGCAGGAGCTGGTTCAAGACAGAGTCAGCCATACAAAATCTCTGGGGTCAGCTATGCCAAAGAGGCATATAAAAATTATATTTGTACATCATGAGAGAGAATGTCCAAGCAAATTGGTTGATATAGCAGTATTTCATAAGTAGCACATAGACCTACAGAGACAACAGAAGACAGCAATAAAAGTTATCTACAGAAAATATCTTAGTGGGAGTTCAAGGAACAGCAGAGGGGGAAAAAAAGGAGCTATTTTCAAATACTTTCTGTACAGAAATTCATGTGTAATTGGGTTGACCTGCAACATTACTTTATACAACAAATGCAGTCACGCAGTTTCACAGCAAAGAGTTTTGAATGCATGTGAGCAGACATTTCCAGATGTCTCACTCAGAGAAAACAATGGACTAATCTGTTTCTCCAGCACCAGCATGTCTGATAAAGAGAAGGTAAGAAAGGTTTCTCCAGTCAGCTTGCACAGCAAGAAGAAAACCCACTCCTCCCATCTGCAAAACTGTTCCTGCTGTGCAGTACCACCATGCAGGAAAACTCCAGGTACTGGGTGGTGGTGGAGGAAAGCAGACAGAAGCAGGCCAATAGAAATGGAAAAGTTAAAAGATATAAGGGAAGAGTAAGAACCAGTATCTAAGTATATATACAAGGGATATAATATTCTTGTCTGAGCACTTTTCTGTATTTTATATTCGGCCTAGGATATTTTCTGATTTGTTTTCAGTGGTCTTCATTTTTTCTTTGATATACTTTCCTCTTGAATGCAAGGAAATTTGAAAACCTTTAGGAATGCTTTTTAGTAAGAAGTTCCATAAAACAAAAAGAATAAGAACCATTTCCCCTTGTTTATTCTGAACCCAGTTCATACCGGCATTGTTTCATGGTCCTTATTTTGGGAGACAGTGAACAGCTGATTCCTATTCACCATTTCCATGCCACTCTTGAGTTTAGAGACATCTATCACACTCTGGTGTATTCCAGTCTGAAAAAGCTTACTTTGCTATTTCTCTCCTTTTTCTATTGTTGACCTCCTCAGTTTTTCTCTCTACTATATGCTTTTTGAATGTGCAGCTTTAAAGGCTGAACAAAGCGTTGACTTACTGCATAACATTCTTAATTTTGTTGTGTCTTACTAAGCTTGCTGTTTTGAACTCCCAGGAGCTGTTGTTTTCATGGAACTATTATAATCTCAATGTTTTGCTCATGATCAGCCCATCATTTTGCATGCAAAGGCAGCAGCATGTAGGAGTGGGTCAGTGGAGGAAGAGTATCACTTTACATTTGGATGTGCTGATGACACTAGAATATCAGATGAAATTCACTGTTGCTTGAGGTCTGTCTACAAGTATTCAACAGTAAGGCCTCATCTTTGCTATTCTGAACAAATTTCTATTACCAGCAAGCTCTCTCACTTCACTCTTTAGCATTTTTTCCAGGTTATTAATTAATATATTGAAGAATGCAAATTCCAGCACAAATTCCCATGGATCTTTACTGATGAGATCCCAGGGATCTTTACCAAGAGAAAGGATCATTTATTTTTATCTTCCATTTCCTCCTGGAAGGCCTTACCTTTTTACAGCCTCTAATGAACCAGACCCCTAAAAAGAGGTATCCCCGTATCAACAGCAATCTGTCAGAGGTAAGTGACCTGCTGAATGCTGCCATCCAGTTTATGCTCTTTTCCAACACACTTACGCAGTGCTATGTGGGTTGCATCCTCCAGGGGGTAGCATCTTTTCAGAGAGTTAATGACACAAAATCCTACGGAGCACATTGCCTGTTCCCTGAAATCCAGAGAAAGAGAAACAAATGAATAGACGGCCGGGTGCGAACAGATGTCTGTCAGGACAGTAGGTAGCACTAACAACTCTTCCCCTGGCTCTATGCAGCAGTAACCCTCTTTCAGGTTTTTGCAGAAGGTTTCTTCCCTGGCAAGATGTACACACCAACATCGAGCAGAGAACCATTAATTATTCCACACTGCTTCTTCTGGTGCTTGTTTTCAGATTTCTCCTTCTACCTCAGCTATGTTGTTCCTACAGTTTCCCATATCCTGAAAGAAGTTCTTCTCTCAAGCACCCTGCAATCTTTTCCAAAATCCATTCCTTCCTGTACAGGACTGACAGTAAGGAGAAGGAGTGGAAAAGAAGGTGCTCTTCATTGCAAACACTCTCCTGTTCCTTCACCTGACCTATCACTTGTTTTGTTAGAGGTCTGTACACAGGTCAAGGAGGCTTCGCTTACTCAATCTCAGGTATGATTAGACAACTATCAGAATGGAGTGACAAATACTTTAAGATCAGTAAGATGCTTCCAGCACTGAACCACATTTTCAGAAAAGTAAAGCAGAGCTGTTGCCAACAGACATCAAAGGAGCTTGAGCAAGCTCAGAGTTGGGAGACAATTTCACAAACATCAAGTTACTTCAGAAAATAGATTGACTGAAAGACATTCAGTATGCAGAAGTATTAGAATTTTAAAATAGTTTTTAACATGTTTCAATCCAGGCCTGACTGTGCTTGTTACTTCTGAGGCAGAACAAAACTGGCATATAATAAAAACCTTAGCTATAATCTTAATTATGAAATGGTTACTATTGCACTGTAAAACACAGTCCAACCTTGGAAGAACTGATCTTTCCAACTGTAAGAAATTGTTAGGTATGTGCTCTGACATTACTCTTGTTAAGGTGTATTTTGTGACTGCTACCATTACCGCAGTTGTCACAGGAGAATAACAGGATACAGGCAAGAACATAGAAAAACAGGAAAAAAACCACCCTTGTTAGTTAAGAGGAAGTGGAAAATAACACAGACGAAAGAGGAAAAAACTGCAAACCTAGCTGTGGGAACTGTAGATATAGAAGTAACCTTACACCCCCACTCAGAATTTTAGATGTGTGTTGTATGAAGGAAGAGAGGCCAAACACATGAACTGACATAGAAGTCAGATCTACCCGTAGGTATGCCCACATGGCTGCAGACACATGAAGCTGCTGCTCCTGCAAGCTCATTTAACACTTTCTGCAGCACTGACCTCAATGCAATTAATGCCGTTCCTCCTTCGAGGAACTGAAAGCTGCACAGCTCTAGCTACATTGTTTCAGCACTAGAATGAGCGCAGATCCCTCTGCACAGTTTATCTACACCCCAGCACAGACCACCAAAGGCACAGTGCAGCCACTAAGGTTTTCCTGTCCTTGAGCAAATCCAGCATAGATGAGGAGATATTCACAGAGGCTCGGCCTTCGTGCGGAGCCGAGCTTCCAGGACAGACGTACCCCAGGTGGCAAGCCCTGTGAGGCTGTGTGGTGCTTACTTGGCGAGCTGCAGGACGTTGCGGTAGCAGCTGTACAGAGAGCTCTCGGCCGCCGTGCGGTACCGGCTCTTGTACTTGGGGCCCACTGTGTGAATGATGAAACGCGCGGCCAGATTGAACCCTTTCGTCAGCTTGGCCTCGCCCGTCCTGCAACCTGAGAAAAAATAAAACACACGCCTAAGGGTACGTGTCACGACGAGAAAGCCAGAAGTATTCAAGCGCTTGTCTTCCTCCAGTCAGACAACTCCACTTCATACGTAGAAGTCAGTGTTTTAGACATCGAATATTAAATATATTATTGTCCTATCCCATACCAGCCGCCTAGCATCACCTAGTCAGGTTGAGGAGGTGAGAACTGTGCTCATTCCTCTCAATTTTAAAACTAAAAGGACAAACATATAAGAACAAACAAGAAATGGCTAGAAATTCTGTATTAATTGCAGGGCTTACTATGCTACTTACAGAGCCAAAGGAAGAAACGATTTAATAACATGCAGAGTACTGATGCACGAGTATACTGCACAGCCAGCAATAAAAAGTCCTTCTGAATTTAACAACTGGGTTTGGGGAGACTGCTTTTTGGGTAAAATGACTACAAGTCTCCTTAATCAAACAAAGTAGTTATTGGCAAAGCTATTAAAAATGAATAGATCAAACACTTGTTTAATTTACAGTCACAGAGTGAGGTAGCTTGCTTTGTTTTGCAAGTTTCTTCGTGTCCACAAGGCAGACATATGATCCTCATGCAGATCATACTCTCCTGACAGACTAGATGTCTAGTCTCAAGGCAAGGAAGTTCAAGCAATACGTTTAATTGCTCCATTCACAGCACCCTCCAGTTACACACCCTAGGAACAGATACTGTGTTGGAAGTCTGTTTTTCCTTCAGCACATGGAAGAAAAGTCTGCTAAACCTCCCCTTTTCCACCTAAATCTAGTCCACTCCAGTTCTGGACAGCTGAAGAAGTACTCCTGGTCCATCTCTTTTCCTACCCTCAAAGACAAGTATCGTCCAACTTTCTTCCTTCTGCTTGTACAGCTGCACTTCAGCTTTCTGATCTGACTGAAAACTAGTATTTTTACTGGATTAGCTGTCAACCCGATCTCCTAGGTTGCTAGTGCCCACAACAGGGAATGAGACGTGAACAAGCAGCTGCAATCACCCATCTGGCAGCAGCACTGCAGTAGCTTTGCTTAAGCTGCCCACTGAACAGGGATGCTCACCTCTCCCACTCCACTCTTTCCTCGTGGTGCCCAGGCAGGCTATCAACACGCATGAAAGCATATTTTATGGGAAGTGACATTCCAGGTTGAGAATCTTCCTTACTGAAAACTTTGATCATGGCTCTTGAATGACAGCCACATGTCACCTTTAAGCCAGGATCTTGTAAACTTCTTGACCCTACAAATCCCATAGTTAGCTTCTGTAGACCTCCACCTTGCTTCTTCTGGGTTAAGCAGAAGGAATATAACACCATCCTAACACTAAGCATCTTCTTCTGAATTCCTGCTCAGCCTCTACGACAGCCCAAAACCAATTAAATAAGCACAACATGGAAAGAGTAGCAGCCAAACCCGAAACAATGTATCACATATCAAGTTACTATTCTTCCTCTGTGGTCCACCCAAGTCTCACAAAAAGAGCAAGGAAAGGCCTGTAGGAAAAACTGTCTTGCAGGGTAAAAAAAGAATGAAGCAAGTTTGATTGAGGTAGAGTTGTGAATTCAGTAGGGAAACTCATAAATTCAGGCAACCAGATGTAGCATTGGTAATACTTAACTACACTTAAATCACACTTCATACTTCCCAATGCCTTCTGCCTGGAGAGGCCTACAAAATTTACAAAACTAAAATGAGCAGTAGGCATTATTCCTATTTTAAGATACAGGGTGAAGTGAGCTGTACAGGTCAAGGTCTGTGGCAAAACTGGGAACCAAGTCAAGAACTCATCTTTTATCTGATGAGATTTCAGACATTAGAATAGCTTTTCTCCAAGTTTAAAATGGAAAGTCTGAATCCTCTACATCATGCGTGTGGCAGAGAAAAGGCGTCACTGGAGCTGGAAGACTATTGTGCATCGCTGTTACAGAAGGTCTTTATTAGACTGCAACAAGTATTTGTTGACAGGCAAGCTTGTATCAACAGCACTTCATCTGCAAGCCTACCCTTGGCTGTAGTATTTCTGCATGAATTAAAACTAACACTGCTCCCAGGGACATACAACTCAGCTGAGCCTTAAAGAAAGCACAGGCCTTTAAAGGGTCAGCATGTCACATGCTTTAAGATCAGAATTTTTCTTGGAGTCTATGAAACGTGAATATATACCAAGCAGCAGGAATAAAGCAGGACAGACCTAACTGACAATGCGTCCATTTTACAGCTTCAGAGCACAGACCATACATTTCCACTATTTTGGCACAAACATTCTCCTATGAAAAAAATTCAAGGCTAAATGGGAAAGAGTGCAAAAAGGAAGCAGAGGTGGCAAAAGAATCCTAAACGAATTTCTTAGCTAAGCTCTCCACCCACTTCTGCTACTATGACAAATATACTACAAGTGCTCAAAAGCCAAAGCTATAACCCAGCCTCTCCTTCCTCCCGCACACAACATGTCAGTAGGGTGTCAGAGAACTGATTTCCATAAAGCTCTTGGCAGAAGATTAAAAGAAAACTGTCTTTATAGGGAGTTGTGAACCTGCAGAATGCATTACAGAGAGAAGACATAAGTGTTTTCACCGTGATAGAAGATGCAAAACTATGCATAACTCAGCAGGGTAAAGGGGAATTTAAGAAGCTAAACTCAACAACTCCCTACAGAGCTGACAGATCTCAGACTTCAAGGACTCCTTGAAATGCAGTTCCTCTCTTCCTACTTCTCAGTGCACACAAGAAACCAAAGTGTATTTTGAAAGAGTTCTGGTGTTAGCAGGGTCCTAACTATTCTATAGCACCTACTGTATTTTAACAGCCATTTCCAACCACAGAACACACTGAATTTTCACTCTGCTATGAAATGGTTGCTTCTTCTCCTGTTTTACTTCCAGGCTACTCATAATAAGCAAGCTGAATCAGCAAAGCATGATTTTATAGAAACAGAGGATGTCTATTCAGTTGTAGCTTAAGCCACTGAGAGTTTATATTAGAAATATTATGGCTCTTCTATCTATTTTTTACTACATAAGGACACCAAGTTGTTACCCAGAGTGAGCAGCACTACACAGGGACTGGTGCATCTCAAAATTCAGCTCAGTACCATAGTTACTAGAAATGTGAATTTTTATCTGCAAACCATATTAGACTTCCCTATGACCTTGGGTAACTATAAACTTTGTTTGTCACACACAAAATAAGGAAACTCTTATTCCCAGTGCCTGTTAGATAAAACAAAGGCTGAGTATTTGTAAATCTCGCTATCAGCAACAAACTCTGTTAATAAAGAATCTAGGCAAACCTCATCCATTTCCAGAGTAGTCTTCCATTAGAGCTGGCCTTGTAGCTTTCCAATAAAGTAATTTGTTGCACACAAGAGACAAATGACCCAACCAACTTAAGAAGTCATGAAGACTTTATTTCGACATGCAGTGTTTTATCAATCTATTATTGTCATAGCTTCCTGAAAGACTGTCTGTATATTAATATCCTGAAAGAGGATACACAAAGCGTATAATAGAACCCACTTAATTTCTGCAATGGTGAACTTCAGCTTTTGTCTTTCATAATGCATGCATGCTGAACAGGATAAAATCTCAAGATGTACAAGACTGGTCCCTTGAGCAAAAGCTCTGAGAAGCTAAATGCTCAAAGTGGCCTCATACACCAACAGGAATTATTGTATCACAAAGTAAGGGCTCATCAACTCAAATATCTGCCCCAGATTTTCAATTATCTGTAATGTGAACAGCAAAGAGACTAGACTGGCACGTGTCTCGTCCAGTTTTTTCACATTAACACCAGCTGTTGGGGGCTGGTGGAAGTGATACCTTTTTTGTTTGTGCCCCAATCCTGATGCTTTGTACTACGCAAGGACAGGAGATTTCCGTAAGAGAAAAATGTCTCCAGCCACTTACCTTTGAGCTTCTGGAGTTCATCCTTCAGGTCTGGCCCAGCATGCATGAATATACTTTCAGATACTGGATTCTTATCAGTGAGAGACTCATTGCTGGTATTGACAATGGCCGTGCAGTTCAGTAATGCGACATCTCCTTTCCTGAGGAAACAGTTTATTGAGGCTAAATGTACAACTAAGCAGGATATTCTCAAATAAGTGCTGACAAGCAAGGAAATGCCAAGTTGCAGGAGGAGCATTAACAGTACTCCAGTGCCCACACAGAGCAGCATAGCCTGACGTGCTCACCAAGCTGAATCACCCTTTGCCTCTACCTGATGAAGACAGACTGCATGCAAAATGTGAGTTCCCTGAAGACTCCCAGCCTCAGCAGAAGCTTAGGGAAGTGTAGGAAAGGCAGTGTTGTAGCTGTAATGTAGGGCAGTTCAGACAGCAAACATACAAAGCAGCTTGCTAAACTGATGGAGTGTGATATGTTCCAAGAAACCACATATTTTCTCTTGGGGATAGGAGGACAGTCTTTGTGTTATATTACTTTCAAAACTTCAACAATTTTTTCAAAGCACTTCTTTTGCTTTGCACGCACACTATCCAGGGCACCTTTCTGCTGCTGTTCCTCAGACTACTGTAGGTCTAGCGTGATGCTACAGCTGGACAAGTTTTCTTTGCTTTTGTTCCCAAATTGTGAACCCACAATTTGATCCTGTTCATTTTGCTGTTCAAGGGTCAGACATGCAGAAGATAAACAAGGCAGAGATGCACAAGTGACAAAAGAGTAGCAGACCTCTGACCTGCTTTTTGTCACAGCAGCAGCCATTAGGGATTTTGGGATCAAAGAGCATAGGAAGAGAAATAAAGATTCCCACGTACAGGGAGAAATTAAAGTAACAATTGAAATTGCACACATTTATTACACCCAAGTCCAGGTCATAAGAGATGTTTAACCTTTTACTCTTCTCTTTCTTTACTTAATCAGGTTCAGGAAATCCATGAACAGTCCCATTTCCTGCATGTAGGAAAGAGGTTCAGACTGACCCCTGAATCTGCATCCCTGAGAAATCCTCTCCCTTCACATTGATTAAATATTACTGATCTAGAGAGCAGGTTCAAGTCTCTGAGCTACAGGAAAGAAAAACCGATGGAGTACCTGGTCACCACAGGACACTGTACTTTATCAGTAGATTTTCGTAGAAAATCACGGAGACAAAACACAGAATGGTGGAAGGAGGGGCAGGAAGGGCCAAAAGCAAGCCACAAGAACCACACAAAAGAAAGAAATACTGATTTAAACCAGAAAAGTGAAAGCAGAATAATGCCAGCAAATACAGAAAAAAGCTAGTAGACAGCAAGCACATTGTAAAAAAATGAAAAACCTCATATTAAAGTGCTCAACTAAGTTTTGATACCAAGGATACAGTAGAAAGTACAGCTTCACTCTGCTGCATCAAGGACTGCCTATGAGCACAAACTATGGTGGAGCAAAATCTCAGTGAACAAAAAGATTATTTTCTTCCCAGATCTGTAATGTTTGATTCAAGAAAAGAGAATTTAAAAGCTTTATTCTACAGCAGCGATAATTACATGAAGATATGGATCCTGAAGTAAATGGAGAAGTGATGACTGACACAACAGAGCCACATGGAACTTACCATAAGATTATCTTTTCATTGATGTCTTTCCTGTATGGAAAAGGTGATCTAACATCAACTTGAGCTTTTTCAACAGGACTTTGGTGACAATCCAGCTGCTTGGCCTCATAGGCATCAGTCCAGCCTGGCAGACTATCAACATCCACAAACTGGGAAGGAGCACCCAAGGGATCCATGGAATGGAAACAACAGCTCCCTTCCTCTGCTAACTTGTCACACTCCAATTTTCACTGGAGTCTTCCAGGTGCTTTAAAGGAAAAAAAAAAAAAAATCAAATCAGGTCACCAGCTGTTCACTACAGGTAATTGTCCTGTGGAGCCAGACCTTTCACAAGACTGCACTGCAATTACAGCTAGAAGAAAACAGAGAAACAGATTTACCACTCAAACACTTCCTCTCTTTTGTTACCTGTATGCAATAAGGCAATGCAGATACTCGCAGGGAGACAAACCTTTTCCAGTAGTGCAAGGTAGAAACACCTTCTCTACTAAATTGGTCCAACTGGCTTGTGATCTTGCATTTTAGAAACGGTGAGAAGAAATTCCCAAGTCTAGAAAGGACCTGAGTCTTTCTGAATAGTCCTATTTCTTCATCTAAGCAAAAAGCATATTTGTAGCAGGGTACATAGAATCTATTCCTTCAGAGATACTGATATATACTTAAGAAAGAAAATACAACTTCCCAAACCACAACGTCCCTAAACCCCCAAAACCCTAACCAAAAAACCCAAACCTTACAAATAATCCTAAGAAAACATCCTCCCTCTCCCTGAACAACACAGCCCTTGCAGTTCAGTGAGTTCTGAACTGCTGCAGACAAGACTTACTGTTACAGAGTTCTTTCAGTCACAGAACCCCTTCACCCAAATCAGTTTTGGAAGAAAGACTACAGCTGACCCAGTGAATTTGTAGACTGAACCCTGTAATCTGTTTTTTTTAAAGCCCGAGATGACAGTGGTTGCTAGATGAAGGCTCAAACATGTTAATACACACTTTTCAGTTGCCAGCACGTAACACTTTGGCTACTACATTTCCAGTGGGGACACTAAAGTATACTGGTGAATCAAACTAGCACAAACATACCCACATAAGTAACTTCTGTTTGCCACATACACACCTGCTACTTAATCCCTTTCCCAGGTTCATAATTGATAATAATTTAGAAAAGATTGCACCCACAAGGTGCAATTGTGAAACGTGACTTACTAAGTATATTCATTAACTAGGAGAAAACAACAAAACAAAACAACAAAACAAAACAACCAAGCATCCAACCACTGAGGAGTAATAAAGGCTGGCACTAGGACAAAGATAGCCTTAAGAGCATCTAAATAAGATTTTTGCAGCAAAGAGCTGCGAGAAAGGCAATGAGCGAGAAAGGCAATGAGACAGAAAGTAAGTCCGGCTACACTGGCCCCAAGCAAGAGTTTTTCTACAACAGCATCTTTCCCCTGACGAGCAGCCGAAACCATGCGTGTGGGTACGGCAGCGAGAGGCAGCAGAAGCGGGGCGCACAGATCTCCTGCGGGGTAACTCCCCCACGGTCGCCGCCGGGCCCTCCCGCGGCAGAGGCGGCCCCGGGGAAACGACGGGCTCGGAACGGGGCACAGGGCGCTGCGAGCGGGAGCCGAAGCTCCCAATGCCCGGGGCACAGTGCGGTGCCCGTGCGGGGAGGAGAACCTACCTCTGCCGCCTCTCCCGCCCCACGACTCGCCCCCGGCATACCGGCACCGCGCTCCGAGCGGCATCCCGCGGCCCCCGCCCGGCTCCCGCCGCGCCCGCCCAGCGCAGGCCGGGCTTTCCCTCCGGCACCGCACAGCACTCACGGGCACAGCCGCAGAGCCGCCGCCAGCCCCGCCCGGACAGAGGGTCCCGGTCGGCGCCGGTCTGGCGACATCACCCAGGGAAGCTCCGCATCCGCCGCGCTTCCGCTTCCCTTTCGGGGAGGAGCTTCAGGGCCGCACTTCCAGCCGGGCCCGCGCTGGCGCACTCTCAGCGCGGCGGGGCAGGAGAGCCGCACGTGGGGCGGCCGCGGCTCCCTCCGCGCCTTCCCCCCGCATTCCCCGCTCCCTGCCCCTGCCTTCCCTGTCGCCGCCATGGGCCTGACCCGGCAGTACCTGCGGTACGAGCCCGCCGCGTTGTTCGGGCTGGTGGCCAGCGCCAGGGCCGGCGTGGCCTTCGTGGCGCTGCGCGGCGAGCGGGGCCGCTACGTGGCCGTGCCGGGCTGCGAGCACGTGTTCGTGTGGGACACAAGGAAAGGAGAGAAGGTGGGAGCGGGGCCCGGCCCGGGATGTGGTGCTGGGAGGCGTTGAGTGGCGGGGCAGGGCTGGGATGCAGCATGCGGGGCTTTTGAGCTACCCGAAGCGAAGCTGTTTGTGTTAATTGGATGGTGTTTGGAGGAAAGCGACACCTCTGCAGCTTCTTCCCCTCTTGGGAAGTGTGGGCACAGCGTGAGGTTTGGTTATGGCGCGAGTCTGCAGCTCTGGCTGCGTCCTGACCCCATCACGTTGTTGTCTTCCAGTACCCCAAACTGGTCATTGAACAGAAAGGATTCTGCGTAGGGTTATCTTTGGAGTAATCCAAAATGCATTCCAACGTTGCATGCTTACAAGAAAGCAATTGTTTATTTCTCTTTAAGTGATTATAAGAGTTTCATTTGTTGAAATCCAATAGACAACACCACCACACACAGAGCAGAGGAGGCTACAGATGATTTGGATAATGGATATCTGGAATGCAGCAACTTCTACCTTTGTTTTCTTCTGGTAGTAACTTGTGGCTATCATTTATCAGGGGGACCAAGTGGTGGTTCTGCTCTTACTGTGAGAGTAATTTATTTTATCTTGACTTGGTCCTGAAATGACTGAATCTCACTGTGGATCCCTTGAGATTTGCCTCAGGACCTTAGTTGGGGAAGAGTAATTGCTGCCACAGTAACTGGAAGGCTTCTCCCTGTGTAGCTGACTGTGTGAAAGTTTTTGGATGAATCAGGGATGGCATGGAGTTTGCATTTTGGCTGTGGAACTGGGCATCCAATATGAAAGTTGTATCCTGTGGGGAGGCAGTGAGTTTTAACTTTAATAACTTTGCTGTGTATTGTCTCCTGTCAGATTTAGAAATCACCAGAAGTACTACTGTCCACTACAAACTGAAATCGGGTTTTGTTTCACAGCTGCTAGAGTGCTGACTGCTTTTATGTAGTTTTGGAGTTATTTTTATCATTCTCAAGTTCTTGTCTATGGAAAAGCATCTCTGTCCTGTACCTGAGAAAGGCCAGGCAATAGACGATGGAGTCGGGAAGAAACTTTCAGACTTTACTCTCAAACAATATTTCTTGCTCTCTGGCACTTAAAATGTGGGGGCAGAAGTTTGAGCTTCTGAGTTTCAGGGCTCATTCTGCATCAGTTTACAGTCTGATTGTGGGAAATTATTTCTCTTGTAGCTGCTGTTTGCCTTGGAAAATGGGGCTAATGACACTGCTTGGTGCAGGAAGTTGAAAAATGAACTTATGAAGTGGCAGAAGTGCCCAGATGGAAGTTCAGGAGAAGAGTAGATTGTATTCTTTCTGCTGTGTATATTCTGCTCTGACATGTCATTTTTCAGCTTAATACATGTTTTGTTTCCTAAAAATTGCAGGTTCTTATCCTTAAGGGTCTCAAGCAGGAAGTCAGTTGCCTCTGTCCCTCTCCAGATGGATTGCACCTGGCTGTTGGGTATGAAGATGGATCAATCCGTGTCTTCAGCCTCCTCAGTGGAGAAGTGACTGTCACTTTTAATGGGCACAGGGCTGCAGTTACAGCCCTACAGTATGACCACCTGGGTGGCAGGCTGGTGTCTGGTTCAAAGGTGAGGGTTTCACATCTGCAGAACAGCCCTTTCACAGAGATGCCCCATGGGAAGGCTGACCTGCACTAAAATGTTCAGTATTTGAAGTGTGGCCTCTGCCTGGAATTAGGGGATGGCAGTGAGAGGAGCTGGGGACAGTGATGGAGCTGGGAAGCCCATGGCTGGGAACGCTGCAGAGGCTGCAAGCAGGAGTAGGGTACTGGCAGAGCTGTTAAAGTGAAGGAGCTTGTGAGGTCAGGAGTAGCAAAAGCATCTCAGGCTGGGACAGTGGTACATTTAATGGTCTCACTGCGCCTTTGGGGAAGCAATGTCACTTGCTGTAGTCATCCTTGAGATTCAAGCGCAGAGTGAGAAGGTGTGCTCTCAGGTAATCTTTTCAGTCTCATAGCAGGAGTTTTGCAGAGACAAGGGCCAGTCTCTTGAAGACACTCTTTGTTCCAGGATACAGAAGTCATCGTGTGGGATGTCATCAATGAGAGTGGCCTGTACCGGCTGAAGGGACACAAGGATGTTGTCACTCAAGTCGTTTTCTTGAAGGAGAAGAACCTGTTGGTCACCAGGTGAGCCAGACTAAGTGTAGTTGTTAATCAGGAAAGCAGCCATGGTTGTGCTTGCAATTTAGACATCCTATGTGCTACAGCCATTTGTATTTTCCTTCTTGTCTTGTGATATCTCAGGCCGACCAGCATCTTTGAATATGATTTTGTCACATCCACATATTTTTTAAGTCTGGTGCCTGAATCCCGATAACAGAGCAACTGAAATGGCCATACTGAAAAAAAGTTTGGAAAAGGGTTTAGATTGTTGGTAAATGCATCAACTTAAAATTATTGTAACAAGGAATAGTGGTAACATGTTCATTATGTATGTAACCTTTTTGGGGTTTTTTTTGTTTATCTTGAAGAATTAAGCAGACTTACCTTTTGTACCTGTAATTCACACAGCAATTTCACAGAAAAATTGCTTCCTTGTAGGTTGCGAATACAGGAGTTAATTAAAAGGTGAAAGTGGTTTTTTTAGTTGATTTTTTTTTTACTCAACAACAAAGTGAGTTGACTGAATCCCTTTAATAGTAAGTGGTTGACAGGAGATATCTTGCTGAAATATCAGTCAGTAAATTTTTTGTTTTTAATATGCCATCTAGTATCTTAATAGGAAATTGCATGCAATCAGTTCAGCGTAAAATTTAAACAAGTTTTTTTTGCCTTTTTTTTTTTTTTTTAGCTGGAAAAAGTATTTCGTTGGTAGATGAAATGCATTTCTTAATGCAATTTCAAATGTTTTTGGGTCAACTTTAGTGACTTGCTAAATATCTTTTTGCACCATTGCTGTATTTTGTTTTTGTTTAGCTTGCAAAATTCAGTGTTTGAGCAGCTGCTCTGCGATATGTTCTGACATGTTGTAGATGTTTTTGTATTTCTACCATTTTTTAAAGTGGTGAGCTCTGGAGTCTTTTTCATGTTTCGAGTTCTTCTTCTTTGTTCCAGTGCCAAAGACACCCTGGTGAAATGGTGGGATCTGGATACCCAACACTGCTTCAAAACTCTGGTTGGACACCGAGCTGAGGTAAAAGGGATATGTGGGGAGCTGTTGGGATGGAGGGACTTGGGATGTCACAGCTCGCTCTGTGCTTTCCTTGCCCTCAGGAGTTGTAAGCTGGCACCATTGCACATTTTACTTAACATTAGGTTTTAGGAATGAGCAAATGAGAAAATTCCAAACTTTCCAAGAGCTGTCACCACATGCAGTGGGTGGCAATTCCAATACAGATGTCCCCAGAAGAGGTCCCAGCTAGATCCAGTCTCTGTTTGGTTGTCTTTTAAATAAATCAGTTAAAGATGCGCTGCTGTTGTTACGATGGCTGAAGGAGCCAATTCCTCACATTGTGCCTCTGGACAGGTTTGGGGGATGGCTTTGCTATCTGAAGAGAAGCGTCTGATCACTGGGAGTGCTGACAGTGAGCTGAGGGTGTGGGATCTCACGTACATCCAGGAGGTAAGACATTCCTGCTGTAACTCCTCTGTCCCCCCTGCCCAACTGCTTGTCTTTGAACTAAGGTGGAACTGGAACATGTTAAAATCCGATGGATGTTCTAGGAAACAGCCAAAGCAATGTCTTTGCTGTCTGAGGGGTCCAGAAGTTGCTTTTGAAATAGGGACTGCTGTTTTCTGTGTTTTGAGCTTTCAAGTGAAGCTGTGAGCATTTCCAGAATGAGATTTCCACAGTCTGTCAGACCTTCCTGCCTTCTGATTTACAGCTAGAGAAGAGAGTGTTGTGGGTGGATGATAATCCTGGCAGAACATGGAGTGCTTGGTGCCTACAGGAGTGCTGTAGTACACTCCAGTGTATGCTAACCAGTTGTATCTCCAGGAAAATGAAGTATGAGACAGACACCACAACACTGTAGCTCTTGGGGTTTAAGGTACTCCTTTTGGTTTTTTTGGGGTTTTTTCCCATGAACAGGTAAAAGATCCTGATGAACCAGAATCCAAGAAAAGCAAAGGGTCTTCTTCGCCAGGAGCAGAAGAAAACACTGAAGAAGATGAGACCTTAGAGTTGGATGAGCATCCTGAGGAAGTAAGATCCGTTTTCCATGCTGTCTATAAGATGGTGTATCTAACCCCATTTCCATGGTTTATATCCTGAGTGTCATATTTAGCCTGTTTGGGAAAATGTGCTAATTTTTGTCTTGCTCCATAACAGCTTCCTCAGCAGCAGTTGCTGCCTCATCTACCTGCAAAACATCAGCAGAAGTATGTGTGCCAAAACACATACAGATGTGGTCTCCACTGAAAGTTTTTCTTTGCTTTCTCTTTGAGAAGGACTAGCAAGTGTTTAAAGTCAAATGGTGCTAATAGAGCTCTCTCATCAAACCATACAGAAATAAAATACCTACTAAGTAGTTGGCAGCTGCTGGGTTCAGTACTGATGCTCAGCTTTGCAGAAACTGAGAGGTCAGAGTTGCACCGTAATGAAATACCTTGTGAGATTCAGTTGCAGAAAGCCATTCCCACTTGTGCTGCTGCTGGAGACTGTAGTCAGTCTGTCTTTCTGGTAGAACTTTCTGCGGTACTCCTTAGATCTCAGACTGCTTGTAGTTCTGGTAGATACTTGACCTTATTAATTAATTTTCCAGTTTCCTCTCCATAGAATTTCTCTCCTTTCAGTGCCCTGTTTAAGAGTCTCTGTTCTCACATTCTGTGCCTCTTTACTGAAGTTTGCTGCCTCTGTAGCATAAAAATTCAGCTCTGTCTCTTAAATGGCTATGGTTTGCCAATAAAGTTAAGCTATTCATCCACTGAGACTGCCAATGATTATTTTCAGCTGAAATGCAACAAAACACAAGGAGATAAGCTTGTAGCTCACACAGATGCTTGTTTTGTCCCTTTATTATCCTTACTAGCTGTTCTACCAGGATCCAAGAGGTTAATTTCCCCCCCTTAACTTCCCTTCTCATCAGGTTTCTGAGTTTACTTGAGAAGATCACTTGACCTTTCAGACCCAGTTTTTTTCCTCTTTCCCTGTAGCGCATCGTGAAGTGCAGCAAGGTTGGATCCATCATGCGGGAAGGGAGAGACCGAGTGGTTACTCTTGGCACAGACCAGATGGGCAAGTTTTTGGCCTGCCATGTGAGTAATGGGGGCCTCTACTACTGAGCTGTAGGGGAGGCTGTTAGAGACCTTGAGTACTTTCTTTTCATACCTCTGAGTTTGTTTGCTCTGTCTCTAGGGAATAGATGCTGTTCTGGAAGTGTTCTGTGTCCTTTCTGAAGAGGAAGTCCAAAAGAAATTGGAAAAGAAAAGGAAGAAAGCAAGGAAAAAAGCCAAGTAAGTAGTTTTTTGGATGTATTTGGATGCTGTGTCCAAAGGACTGTTAGAAAAGCTCTTCAGTAGCATTACACAATGGTTGAACTATAAGCTTCTGGCCATTCTGTTTGTGTTAGCTGTTGTGTTTTGGAGTTTCTGTTCCTGCACTTCATTCTGGCAATGGCTGAGGGCTTGTGGTGTGTGGTAAGAGATGAGCAGAAGCTGATCTCACTGTCTGCTTTCTGTTGTCAGTTATGTATCCATCTTTCCTTGTTTAAGTGCTTTGGCGGCAGAGGAGGTTGCCTTTTTTAGGACAGTTGGTGTCTTTAGTAGACTGCATACCAGCATGAACTTCACTGTCCACCCTATTCTTAAATGTATTTAGCACTGCTGGGTAAGAGGGAGGGAGGTTGTTTTCAGCAGGCTAAGTGGTTTTCTTATGTTGTTCCCTGTCTCTCTGTTAGTTTGTGTTGCTGTGTGGGGTCACTTGACTCTCCTCCTTTATCTGACATTTCTAGACAGACCTCCGAAAAGGAGCCTGAAAGGAGTGTGGAGCTGAGCCTGCAGGAGGAGATTCAACGGGTCACTAATGTCAAAGCTTCTTCTAAAATCAAGTGAGTGGAAAGCCTCTTGTAGGGTCTGAGCAGTGGTTGTGCAGCTGCCTGGGGAGAGCCCTGCATGGCTCAGTGCAAGGAGAGGTGGAGGAAGTTTCCCCCTCGACATCTGTTTAGCTTGGATCTGGGGAGAGGCCTGCCATGATCTCCAGTCCATTCACACCGCAAGTGGTCCCTGTCCTGCACACCTCTGTGCCTCAGTGTGCACTTGCTTGTTGGGTGTGCTGTCTGTATTCCTCTGTCTCAGATGTTCTTGATATTTGATCCCTCCTACATTTTGTCTTATTGCCCTGGTGTACAGCTCTGATTTTGTCTAATCAAACAGGTCGTTCGACTTGATTGTCTCTCCAAAAGGAGAGTTGAAGATTGTGCTGCTGCTCCAGAACAATGTCATTGAGTTGTACAACCTGGACCTGGCAGCACAAGTTCCCCAGGCTGTCCGTGCCTCCAGGATAACCATTGGAGGCCACCGCAGTGATGTCAGGACATTGGCTTTTAGCTCTGACAACATTGCCATTCTCTCAGCAGCTGCAGAGTCTGTGAAGATTTGGAACAGGTACACGGTCCAGCTGTGTCAGTCTCCCAGAACTCGGGGATGCTGTGTTCAGAAAAGCAGTGATAAGGAAGAGGGGACAATGGAGAGAGAGATAAAACAGTTAAGGAAGTAAAGAAAACAGTGAATGAAGTAAAGGAAGTAAATAGAAAACTATTTTTTTTCTTTTCTTGCTAGGGAAGTAAAGGAAGTAAATAGAAAACTATTTTTTTTCTTTTCTTGCTAGGGAAACTGAGAAGCTATAGATCTAAAATTTCAACACAAGGTCTAAACACAAAGATCATACATAGCAGTCTGATACAGACTGTATTTTGTTACTTTTTTTCTGTTTTTTTCCTTTTTAATAAGAGGTACTAACTGTTACCCTAAACAAGCTACTGCCTGTTCTTTAGGGAACATGTAGGTTTCTTGACATCTTGTCTGAAGGATCTAGTATTAGACTGGGTAGGCTGCTGTGCTGATCTGGAGTGTTGTCCCAGTGTTTCTTGAGTGGTGCTGATTTCAAACTCATTTTCCTTTGAGCACGCTATCTTATACTCCTCTCTCCTTTCCTGAATTGCTGTTTGAAATTAGGAACTCTGTTCTTCCTCACAACAGCAACAAGTTATGATGGTGGAACACATAATGGCATGTTTTTATGGGAAATGTTGTAAGCAGTAATGCTGGATAGTGTTTGGGTCAATAGGGTGATGGTGACCTGTCTTCTGACTCCAGCTGAAAGACAGTTGTGGGTAGAGGCCACCTTCGAGCATGTTTCACTGAGTGGGCCAGATTTTGAGTGTGATGAGAGGTTTTGGGCTCTGTCCACAGGTCGACGTTGCAGTGCATCCGGACAATGGAGTGTGAGTACGCACTCTGCTCGCTCTTTGTCCCGGGAGATCGGCAGGTCATCGTTGGGACCAAGGTAGGCAGTGGCCTTCTGACTCCAGACTGCCCAGCTCTGGGAGTGGGTTAGGAAAATGTCATTAAGGCAGCCTCATAGGACGTGCATTGCATCTCCCAGTCTGGAGCACTGCTGTGTTCCCAGAGGCATTATGGAGCTCTTGTGGCTTGAGCTGGATGGTTGGGGAGAGCTTTGGGAAGGCCCTGATGGAGATCAGGAGTTTGGCCATCGGTGTATTACAGCCACCTAACGAAGCTGGCTGCTGGGGAGGTGGGTTACCGGGGCGCTCTTCTGCCAGGAGCTGTCATGAGTTGTGAGTGGAGGCTGATTGTCCTCTGTGATGTGTTTCTCTCCAGACAGGAAAGCTGCAGCTCTATGACCTGGCTTCTGGGAGTCAGATAGAGACACTTGATGCTCATGATGGGGCAGTGTGGTCCATTGCTCTTTCACCAGACCAGGTAAGTCAGGCGCCCTTATAAGTGTCATCTGTTGCACATCTTTTCATGTAATTCCTACCTATAGTGCTGCATTAGCACCACTGATGGGATCATGGGAACCCCTCATCCTGGGAGGTGGAGGATGCAGCTGGTAGTGTCTAAGAACTTGTGAGTGGAATGAAAACCATAGCAAGAAATAACCTGCCTGATATTCATATACCCTGCAGGTTAAACCATATGGGATAGATGTTACCCTTGTTCTTAATGTAAAATACTGAACTGTTCTTCCTTCAGAAGGCTGTGCTTGTGGTGGGGTGGTGGTGAGGTGTGTGTGATCCAGTAGCAGTGAGAGTCTCAAGTTGCCCAGAAAACACAAACGTGTTGTTACCTGCAGCTGGGATGACTGCTTTCAGTCCCAAAGCTTCAGTCCAGGTTTTGTTTTACATTTGGGGCCTTTGTCTTAGACTTCCATGATAGCGCTTTTGAAATTGTTGTTGTTGCTCAACCAGTGCATTCTCTAACCTGAGCAAGTGCTCCTGGTGGTGTCCACGTAGTCGTTAATGCTGTAGGAATGTGAGATATTTCAAAAACCTCCTTGTGTGTTGGCAGTTCCTTGCTATAGACTCTCTGGGTGATAGCAACTGGTTTCACAGTAACTTTTTTGTTTTCCCCTCCAGCATGGCTTTGTGACAGGAGGTGCTGATAAATGTGTCAAGTTCTGGGAGTTTGAGCTTGTGAAGGATGAGAGCAGTGTTCAGAAAAGGTGAGAAGATAAACCTTCTGCAGGTTCTGTTGTTGATGGGTGCTTTGGCCTTTGCTGCGCACTGCAGGAAGTGCCCATGGCATCCATGTGGGATGCAAGGAGAAGAGCGTGAGCTCAGTGCTGTTTTGTGAAGGCCTGAGCTTAACTGGAGAAGGGCACCTGCCTCATTCTGATCCCTTTGTTTTGTGTGTAAGCTTAGCATCTACTCAGGCTGGGCCTCCAGATTGTTGTAGCAGATCTAGCAGTTGAGTTCATCTGCCATCAGTGCCTGCTTATTTCCAGTCCTGTCTTGTAAAAGTCAGGGGAAAAAGTGAGGAATGAGTTGCTGCATGCTAGAATTAACTTGTTTTCCCAGGGTGCAATGTGAGACTTGTATCCGTATCTCTTCCTAGCTTGTTTTTTTGGGATAACCATTGTTCTTTCCCTCTTGTTGTTGGCAGGCTTTCCATGAAACACGTGCGCATTCTGCAGCTGGATGAAGATGTTCTCTGCGTGCGGTACAGCCCCAACCAGAAGCTGCTGGCTGTCTCCTTACTGGATTGCACGGTGAAGGTGTTCTACGTTGACACGCTCAAGGTGCAGGATCAAATGGGCTGGGAGGGATGTAACTGTAGCCTGCAAGATCAGGAATACAAAGGAAAAGGGTCTGTCTATTGCAGAACACCAGTAAGAATGAGAGACACCATGCATCCTGCCTCAGGGGCCTGTTTGCTAGCAAACCTGACACAACTACATCTGTCCCACATTGGGGAGAAGATCCTCCATTTTTCATTTGAAAAGTGTTCTGAGCCTGCAGGGTGGCAAGGTTCATTCTAAACCCTGCAGATATGATGGTGCTCCAGATCTGTCAGGCACTGTAAGGGTGGGGATGAATGTGTCACACATAGCATTAAGTAGGGCATAGCAGAGGCAAGCCTGGGGGAGGAGAACCTTTGCTGTGAGCAGTGTGTGGTGGTTTTGTGAGTTGTGTATTAGCATGTGAATGTTAGGGAGTGACACAAGACAGACTGGCACTGACAGGTAGGTGGAGAGAAAGAGAAATAAACTCCATAGGCAGTGGTGATTAGCACTGGAGTTAGCTCAGCTTGCTTGGGTACTTCCAGCCTCTTCTCAGTTCTGCCATCACAGCCCTACTGCTGACGGTGTTCAGGGCAAGAATGGAAGTGGGACGGTGCTAGAAAAACAGCTCCTGAGGCAGAGCAGAACTAGCCTGGAGCTTGAGATTTTCACACATCTCTACCCAGCATGTCTAACTGAGTCACCTTTCTTCTGCTTCAGTTTTTCCTCTCTCTGTATGGACACAAGCTGCCAGTGCTGTGTATGGACATCTGCTATGTAAGTATCAGTAGGGACATGTTATGTGGGACTGTGGTGATGTGGATGAGTGTGAGAACCTGTGCTGGCAGCAAGGCTTCTAGGATGGTGCTTTCTTGTCTCCTCCTTGCTCCTGACTTAGTTTCTGGATGGTACACAGCAAACCCCTTCTTATTCCATAGTCCTGTGCTCACTGGAAGGGGTAACAGAGTTGGGGTCATGACAGAACTGACCCTGGGGCATTTTGTGAGTGAGTGGGAATCAAAATGCTGTAATGGTCCTTACAGTCATTGTAAGAGGTACAGCCTGCTTTCTGCTAAGGTTACTCTGTGAGAGGAGCCTGAATTCTTTTTTAGTGGGTGCAGAGATGGAGCAGCCTGTTCATGCTTGTTCATTCTTGGGCTGCATCTTGCTCTGGGGTGTCCTCGTAATGAGTCTCACTGAAAGCCAAGAATGTCAAGTTGTAACCAAATACCTGCAGAGGCTCAGAGGAGGGCCAGAGTGCTGTCAGTGGGCTGTGCCAGTACCACAAGCCTGGGCCACTGGTAAGGAGGTGGAGGGATCTGAAAGGCCGTATTTCAGCAGCCAGGTATCTGCCTACTCAGCAGATACTGACTGATAGTCACTGCTTCAGCAGCAATTCCTCATGGGAATTGCTCCCCACATCCTCCTCTCTGTTGCGCTCTAGGATGGAACTCTGATTGCCACCGGCTCTGCTGACAGGAACGTGAAGATTTGGGGCTTGGATTTTGGAGACTGCCACCGTTCTCTCTTTGCCCATGATGACAGGTTAGTCAAATCCTACAGCATCTCTGGGCTGTGGACTGTCTTGTCTCCAAGGGGTTGTGATCCAGTAATAATCCTTCTGTCCAGCATCGAGCAGAGGGAATTCTGCAGTGTTGCCCAAGTGGGTAAATTTGAGCCTTTTTCTCTTCCAGTGTGATGTATCTGCAGTTTGTGCCGAAATCCCATCTCTTCTTCACAGCTGGGAAGGACAGCAAGATTAAGCAGTGGGATGCAGATAAATTTGAACATATCCAGACACTGGAGGTAGGAAGTTTTGGAGTCTGTTGAAGGGAAGCATTATCCCTGCATGAGCAGCACTTCCCATAGGGGTGGAAGTTGGGTGGTGTTCATGTCATACCTCTTTTGTCCTCTGTGCAGGGGCATCACCAGGAGGTGTGGTGTTTGGCACTCAGTCCCAATGGAGACTACGTGGTGTCAGCATCCCATGACAAGTCCCTGCGCCTCTGGGAAAGGACGAGGGAGCCACTTATTTTGGAAGAGGAGAGGGAGATGGTGAGAGTTGCATCTTTCCTGCCAAAGATGACTTCCAGAGCTGTTTTCTCCACAGCAGGCAGTTTCCTCATTTTTCACTGTGGAAGAGCCTGGCTCCATGCTTGGCAGCCTTGCTTGTTACCCACCACAGCCTGGTGTTGGGGGGTACCCACGGGGTGACTGGCACTTTTTGCATGGTGGGGCTGTGCCCTGAGCTGTCTGGAGACAGCACTGCAGGTGTTGCAGGTGCTGTCCTGTCTGTTCTGCATTGCAGATGCCAGGCTAACTTGCTCTCTGCTTTGCTTGTCTCCTGCTTTCCAGACTTCAGTCTATAGCTGTGGTTTTCTATAGGTCTGTTTGCTACAGTCTTTGACATTCTCTTTATTCTTTCGTGCTCCTTTTGGCACAAGTGTACTTGGGAGGCAGTTCAGCAGGTGGCTGTTGTGGAGGGATGGAGAACACTGTTCCTGTTAAATGCAGTTTGTCTTGGTTTCCCCTTTTCCAACTGTGAGAGGTCCATTCTGTCTCAGTATCAGGCCCCCAAGCTCAGGGATGCTGGAAGAAGCCTCTTTTATTCCATTTGAGCATGTATTGTGGGGAATCAGACTCAGAAGGACTTCAGCAGGAAGGAAAGTCTGGAGGTCTCTAGTTCAACACCTTGCTCCCTGCAGGGTATCCGTAAAGGTGTATCAGACTGCTCAGAGACTCATCTTCATACACTGACATCTTCCAGAAAAGAGATTTTCCAGGCTGTCTGAGCACCTGTTCCAGTATTGAGCCGCTGTTGGAGTTGGTGTGTTTGGTTCATATATCCAACTGGAAATTCCCTTACAATTTTTAACTCTTTTTGGTGGATCTCTCAGAGAAGCCTGTCTCTTTCACCCCTTCTCAAAGCAGTTCTCAAACCGTGGTGGGGGAAGGAGGCAGAATTGCAGAAGCAGGAGTGGACGAGAAGCCTGCAATAGATGTTTGGTGTTTTTTCATCCAGCCTGTTTGCAAGAGCTAATCCACAAACTGTACCTTGATGCCCAGTGTTTGGTGTGTTAGGAGTGAGGGTGGTAAAAGGAGAGACAGACAGTTCTTTTCCAGATTCCAGAAGAGTTTGGTTTGGGTGAAGTTTGAATAGCAAGGTGGGTGTGAATACAGCAGTGGTGAATTACACCTGATGTCACTGGTGCCCTTTCATGTGAGAGATGGCAGACCAGAGGCTCTTTCCCTTTGCAGGCTGGGACAACCCTGGGACTTCTCTAGGCGTGTTCCTTCTGTGCTGTGTGACTGGTGAAAGCTGTGGTGCTGAACTGCTCTGGTGTCTGTCTCAGCTTTGTAGGCTCTCAAAGGGCTATTCCTGCATACAGAGCAGAGACCTCGATTTCTTTCTGTCTGGGAGATTCTAGAGTTTGCCGTGGGATTGGGACCAGGGACAAATGGGCATTTTGCCACTGGCATTGTTGATCTCTGCTGATTTGTCCTGTTTTTGCAATGGGCTGCATGGGGCTGTAGGCTGCCTTGCTCAAACAGACTGGAAGGGACTTTTACCCTTGCCTTGTTCACGCTTGTTGATGCGTTGTATTCTCATCCTCTGTAGCAACGAGAAGCTGAATATGAAGAGAGTGTGGCAAAGGAAGAGCAGCCTGTGGTGAGTTGCACCATCTGAATGTGTGTCAGTCTGACTGTACAAACTCTGGAATAACTATGCTGTAAGAGGCATAGAAGAGGTATCAGAGAGGACGGATCATTTTCTTGCTTTGAGGAGATGCAGGGGGGAAGGTGCTGTTGAAGCTGTGGCCTGTGATGCATCTGGCTCTGGTACTGAGAAAGGATGGCACTGCAGCTCTTTATTTTGTATTTTGTAGGTGGCTGGGGAGAGGCAAGGAGAGACAGGGCTGGCAGGAAAGAAGACTATTGAAACCATCAAAGCGGTAAGGTTGTGTGGGTCTGCCCGTGTTGCTTTGTGCCCTACCAGTCTCTCAAGGAGGGCTGCCACGGGGTCAGAGCATCAGTTTAAAGAGTAACCTGTGCTGTCACATAAGGGCACATTGCTTCTGCCTGCCAGAGCAGTCTGTCCTGCTCCATGGCCAACAGAGAGGGGTTTACCTCTGGAGAATCTCACCCCAGGAATTCTCTCCTCACAAGGGGATTGAGGTGTGAGGTTCCTGTAGCCCACTGACTGTCACATGTGGGACAGATGGGGCTGCTGTGACCCTGTGGGGTTTGCATCCCAGTGGAGCACAAGGCAGCTGGGATGTTCTCGAGGCATCAGGCCTCTCCCTGAAGGGCTGTGCAGTCCAGTGGGCATCTGTGAAAGGTGGAAATCCTTTGCAGTGCTTGAGGTGGGAAGTGTACCAGGGAGGTGTGAGGTGGGTAATTTCATGGCTGTGGATTTCAACAGTTTGGTGGTCTTGTAAATACGGAGGAAATCCTCAATCTGAATATCAAAATGGCCTGACCCTGGTTTGTCCCTCAAAGGGTTACTTTTTGCTGGGGATGGTGGTCAGTGTCAAGGCAACAACTGAAGCTGCAGCAGAGAGCACCCGGGGCAGTGGGGGCCATGTGGATGGTGTGTGGCCATTTCTGGGCATGACTGGTGTGCTCAGGATACTGGTGCAGTCTGGAATAAAGGTTATCAGGGGAAATTCCCTGTGGTGCTCTGTGTCAGCCCCTCTGCTTCCACCCCCATTTGTCCAGCTGAGCTTTGCCCTGGCTTTGGCGTCACTGATGTGCTGTTCTTGTCCTGCGCAGGCTGAGAGGATCATGGAAGCTATCGAGCTGTACAGGGAAGAGATGGCAAAACTAAAGGAACACAATGCCGTATGCAAAGCTGCAGGAAAAGAGGTAAAAGACTGAGGAATGTAACAATCCCAAAGTGTGTGTGTGTATCCTTCCAGCTCAGGTGAAAAAGCATGCAGATAAAGTCAGAACAGCTGGAAACAGCAGACATTTGCTCAAATCTTTTTGAGAACTAAATGGCACTGTACTCTGGGGCGTAATTAGTGGTGTCTTCTTTCCAATGGTCTTCACGCTTAAAGTCACGGCAGGATGTTAAATTTTGTCCCTGAAAGAGCGTGCTGCTGCAAATCATTCCAAAGCCTAGTCTTTGCCTTCATCTCAACACTCCCTGTTAAGTAAGGGGCTGTGATAGAAGTGGAAAAAATGACAAGAAGTGGAAGAAAATTCATACATGTTTGAGTTAGTCATATATGTCTGAAAGGAGATTGTCTGGTGGCTGCAAATGAGGCCTTCAGTGACATTCTGGGGAGGGTGGAGGTGTGGGAATTGCAGGAAGACACTCAATAAAAGCTCTCGTCTACTGTGGGTAAAAGTTTGCTCTGAATATGCTTTTGTACACCCCCCCCCCCCCCCCCGCCTTATTTTAACCCATTCTGTGCCTCCAGGTTCCTTTTCCTGTCAATCCCATCCTCCGTGCCTATGGAAATATTAAAGTAAGTGGAATGCCCAGGCCACAGGCTGTAGTCCATTCTCAGCTGGAGTGGGGCTGGTTGATTGGCTGGCTGAGCCAAAACACTGGGTTGCTGTGGGGAAGGACTACTTGGTTCAACTTTCTTGGCTTGTGCAAAGTGAACATAATTTTGTTTTTTCATGTCGGGGAGGGTTTTTTTTGTTAATTTTAAATTTTTTAGTATCATGCATATGTGTAACGAAACTTTAACTCTGTCAGGGTTAAACATAATCCTGATGGTAGCCATGACCTTATGATATTCCTTATCATGAGCCATAGGTTTACAGTATTCTCCAAGACATGGGAAAGCTAGTTCAAACCTTTGCCAGGTTTATTTATGTAGCATTGGTACAGCAGTTACTGATTCTGTTCCTGTTCCTGAAGAACTTACACTGAGAAAATCCTGAATGGTAGTTAAATGTCTAGGTACTGCAGACTAGAGCTGGTGCATTTATTCACTCATGTCATATTGCATATGTCATGTCAGTTTTCACTAAATTCTGAGGATTTTTGATATATTGCAAAATACACAAACAGGGATGTATGGATAAATAAAAATCCCCTACTCTTGAGTAATTAGTTTTTGTTTCCTGGTTTATTCCAATGTGCATGTCTAGATTGTGTTTTTAATTACCCTTAGGAAGATCCTTGTTTTTTCACTCCCCTTTTCATGCAGTCAGACACTGGTTTGGGTTGGAAGGGGCCTTAAAGATCATCTGTTTCCAACCCTGCTGCCATGGGCAGGGACACCTCCCACTGGACCAGGTTGCTCAAAGCTGTATGTCAGCGCCAGATGAAACAGCCTTTTGTCGTCCTTCTAATTACCTGTAACCACCTTGCAAAAGCCCTTCTGTCCCCTCCTTCCTGATTATAGGTCTATTTAATTATAAGTTGGATAGACTGAACAGAAGTGAATGAAATCCTATGATTTAGTGGTTAGAGGCACTTTTCTTTGCCAATTCCCAGCTCTGCTCTGCATCTGCCAAACGCTTTCAGCAGATAAACAGGAGTAGCAGAAATTAAGCTTTTGCGAGATGAGTTTGTATAAGGTTTTATATATGTAATTTTTTTCACCAAGCTTTTTACCCAGTTTGTACAATAATCAGTGAAGTGAATTGAGATGATTTAGCTGGTTGAATATAAATTAGATTTTTCACAATATTCTTTACTGATGTAGAATATCCTGAGAAGGCTAAGGGAAGGAGATCTTCTCAGACTGGCAGCTGATTGAAGGTGAAGGGGTTTCCTCTTCGTTATATTCAGCTTGATGTGTGTGTCTCACAAGATGTGATGGTGTGTTTTCAACTGTGTGAAATGGACCTTTAGGGCATGTTGGTCCCAAAATGTTTCTTGATTAGCAGAGCTGGTGTCTTTCCTCTCTTACAGCCTTCTGAGTACGTGCTGGAAGTTTTCAAGAAGGTCAAGTCGAGGTGAGTCCCAAGAGCTTTATTTGCTGAATGGATTTGTAACTTGAGTATTGGATTCCTAGGATCAGGTCTAGCTGGGGTCCTTGAATGGCCTCTCATGCTCAGTATGGGCAGTGTTGGAGAGTCTGGAGTTACTGTTCCTGGCAGCCTCTTCTGGAATGTGCATGGGATTGGGGAATGGGAAGTGTTTCTTCCATGGGGAGTGCGGAGTGAAGCTTGTGCATGTGGTTTGGCTGCTTGGAAATGTGCGTATATGTGGAGAGCAGTCTGTGGATGCTGAGAAGGGAAGGCTGTGTGCCTGCTCCCTGTGCCAGAAGATCCTTGCTGGCCTGGAATGTGCAGATGCACTGTGCTTTGTAGGCAGTCATGGACCAGCCCTGAGGAATGCTTTTGTTCCAGAACCTGCCTATGTGGAAGCATTTCCTGCTCATCTGTAGCAGGGCAGTGGCTGAGACTAATACTTGTGTCCCTTTGCTTTTTCCCTCAGTGAGCTGGAAGAGTCTCTCCTGGTGCTGCCCTTCTCCTATGTCCCTGACCTGCTCACACTCTTCAATGAATATATTCAGCTGGGTTCAGATGTGGAGCTCCTGTGCCGAGCTCTCCTCTTCCTGCTCAAGTGAGTCCTTTATCTGCCCAGACACTGTCTGGGCTTTCTTACATGTCTCTGGCTCTGAAGCTCTTAGGAAGCATCCTTGAGAATAACTACGTGGCCTCTGCAGGAGATAAGCAATCACTGCAGCCCACAGGGAATGGTGTGTGGGAATGACCTGATTGGATGCAGAGTGCTGACATGCCCAGATGGGGTTGCTGGTCCTGGTGTCCAAGTCTTACTGAAATGAAAGGTCCTGCAAGTCCAAAGGGGCACTGTTGGTGGCACAGAGTCACTGTAGAGCATGTGTCCTCAGAGAGACCTTCCACTTGAATCACTGTTGAACTTGAGAAAATAGCTTTTCCAGATAAGTCTGTCCATACCTGTTACAGTGCTGGTCTGGGAAAGCCTAATTTAAGAAAGAAAGTTTGTCCAGAACATAGAGAGGCTCAGGAGAGGGGCTTTTTGGTGTTTCTTAGAACAGTGCTGCAATACATCACTGCCTGCTTTGTTCCCAGGGTACATTTTGGGCAGATCACAAGCAACCACATGCTGGTGACAGTGATGGAAAATCTGAAGAAAACCACCATCTCCAGAGTCAGTGAGGCCCGGGTGAGTGTTCCAGGATTGAGAATAACAGGATAGGCCTATGTTTATGAGTTATTTGTGGTGTCCAGTGGGAAAGCTGGTTGGGGGTCCAAGCCCATTTAAACCATCCTCCTTTGCAAATAGGCTGCCTTTTCCTTAAATTCCTCCTCATGTCAGACTACCCAGTGGTGAACTTGTACTCGTGCTCCCTCCCTCATTTACACTTGGCATTCTGATACATGATGGCCTTGGCTTGCTAGTTTCTAAATATGTAGGAGGGAAATTAACTCCCTGTTTCTCTTGGGCTTTTCCATGGGCTTCTACCTCAAGCAGACTGTGCATCTTCCCAGAGGAAGCTCCAGGTGCCTGCCAGCAACTTGTCTTTCAGAAAATACAGTGGATTATAGCTGCTTTTAAGAGAGGACTGTGGGAAACTGACCTCCTACTCAATGAAGTTTACATTTAAATAATGTTGCTTTCTTTAAATCTGTGGATTGTCTTGCTTTCATTATTTCTTAGTAGAGGTTGGCCAGTGCAGGACCCTCTGCCCCTAACAAGCTTGGGATGTGCCTAACAGTGTGGTGCTGGTCTGTGTCTGCAGGATGTGATTGGATTCAACATGGCAGGGCTCCAGTTCCTGAAGAGGGAGATTGAGGCCAAGGACGAGGTGACCTTTTTTGCTGATGCTACTGAACGTTTTGAGGAGAAGAAGAGGAAGAGGAAGAAAAAAGAGAAGATGGTTCTTGCAGTGCTCTAGCATTTGCTGCCCAAGACCCAGAGCACCTGGATGGAGTCATGTAACCCCAGTGCTGGCCATGGAAGTGTTCTTGTGGCTGAACATCTGTGATGATGTCCAGTGGCTGGGACAAAGTCTGTCCGCTCCCTGCATGGTATAACCCAGCATGTGAACCCAACTCAGAAGGCTTGTCTCTGAGATGAACTCTCTGTAGTCTGCTGCAAATGGATGCATTTGGACTCTTTCTGAGGTGGCTGTCAAAGGCATGTGCTCTTCCTCCAGCAGAATGCCTGTTAGAAATGGAGTTGATTTACCCCAAGAAAGAGATCAGCTCATTCTGGCAGCATTGATTCAATGGAATCCAGCACATGGTCTGCTGGTGAGACCATGCCCTGTCCAGGGAAGGCAGCTGGCAAGATTTTATGCTGTTCTGACACCTGCTGGTGGCTTGTGGCCTCTGGAAAAAGCTCTGTGACTTCTGCTGAAGTGTGAGAACTTGGTTTACAGCCATTCACTTTTTAGTGGGACAGGGAGAAGCATGGCTACTCTCTATTAATAGCATATTTATATTTGCTTTATGAGACAACTTTGTTCATAGTGTTTTGTCCTCGTATTTCTTTAGTAAATCCTCAGCTGCCTTGGCCTGTGTGTCAGTTTTCAAAGGATTTTTTTTTACTGAGAATAAAATCAGTGTGAGCAAATGAAAGGGCTGCCATCCAGGATGGTGCTGTTCTGGAGAGCTGGCAGACTTGCCATGAGAAATCTGCATTGTTTGCCTTATACTTGCTCCAGGTTTTAGAAATTTCACTGATTTGTTGCAATGTTGTACTTGTGCTGTATCAGATAGAATGATTTATTTTCACAGTGGGGGCAGTGGGACAGGATAAAGTCAGCGAGTCTCTGCTACTGTTGGTAAGTTCTTAGTTTGTAGTACATGCTGTGGGTATTACCAGTAGTCACAGGCTTGGTGGATGTGGTGGGGGCTGGTTCTGGATATTTTTCTGACTGTTGGGCTCAGATGTCTGACTCGGGTACTCAAAGCTGGACTTGTAATTTGAGTTTCATATGGATTTTTAATTTTAATCCCAGTTGTTGCTGACTGCTGACTCAGGTTTCTATTCCTAGCAGTTACGCAAAAGGCAGACAGTTCAGTTGGTCGGTCTTTAGGCAGCACCTCAGGTGTAACAACCACACCTCTGTTGTTAGTAACTTTGTCAGGGGGTGATTGTTCTCTTGCTTCCTCAGAGTCTGGGTAATTTACAGGAGCTCATTGTGCTCCAGTTCGCGGAGGTGGGTCTCAGACTCTTTATAGGAGTAGCAACCTTCATACAGCTCTGCCAGTTGTTTCTAGCTGCCACTATAATTTTATATTTGTCCAGATACGGATGAAACTTGTGATCAAAAACTCCACTCAAACATGTCTCTATCCTGACCTATTCTGTTCTATTTCATTTTATTCTGTTCTTTTCCTTTACTCTTCCCAAAGGAGACCCTCATACGAAGGCTTACTGCTGTGGGAGGAAGAGGAGGCACTGTAGGATCATAAATTTTGTTGGTAAACTTAGTTGACATCTGTTACCCACATCAGCTGATGCTGAATTGGGCCAGCCTGCTGGGAAAACAAAGGTGTTACAAGTGGAGAGGTGGCTGTGACATCACAGTGCACCCTTTGCCTTAATGAGAGGGAGATAGGTGTGAGGGATTAATGTAATGAGCTGCTCTTTGATGATCCTCTGGGAGGCTGGGAGAAGAAACATGGCCACAGGGGCACATGAACTCAGGGACTGATGAGAAGGATGTAAATGGTATAGAAGAATGGATTGGGGTGCAGAGTCATCTTCCCGTAATAAGGATAGGTGTCTCCTCTGATCTAAAATGGAAGAGGTAGAATTCCTTTGTCTCTGTTTGCTGTCACTGGTATTAGGGAAGAATCCTTGGAGGAAACGTCCTTTAGGTTGCGGAGAGTTGTTGTCCTCTCTCCATAGCTGCTCACACAGGCTGTCCTACTGAAGTTTCCCTCTGGTTCTCAGATTTGTATCACTCATGACTGGTCAGTACTAATGCAGTGCTGGGGTGCCTACTGAGAGAGCTCAGCATATGCCTTAAAAGGAAGAGGTCTGTCTGTGCTAGCAATCCACTGATAGGAATTCTGGTACCCTTGGCTACATCAACTTGCCCGTTCTTGGGTTAAATTCCCTGGATTTACAAACCTCAGCAGGAAAGCACTTGCAAGTACAGGGCCAGCTTAAATCTGTATTGTTAGAATGTGTCTCACTTAACGGTGTGGATGGGGGAGTTCAGAACTGGCATTCATATTTCACACTGGTGAAAGCTGTTATTAATGGCCAATCATGGGATCCTCAGTCACTGTGAAGTGTTGAGAGAAAAAGTCACCTGCAGGTATCAAGGCAAAATTCCCCATCTCTCTCGGGATGTCACATGTTGGAAAAAGGGTGCTGCACAGGAAAGCACCTTGCTGGAAATGAATTCATAAACAGGAAGCAGAACTGCACTAGGATACACAAATATGATGGCTTGAAAAGGGCCTGTGATGTTTCTTGTAGTCACTGCTGTGTAAGAAGAACAAGGAGGGGGGAAAGACCATCTCTCAGTCTTCCCACTCTGAAGAGAGATGAGCAGATGAGCATTTGAAGGCGCTCATGTCTGACAGCGAACAAGAGGGTATAAGCAGCATCCCCTTCAGTGGAGTGTAACTGTGTAGGCACAACCCTCAGCTGGTGTCTGGAGCTCATCAAAGCTAGGTGAACACACAGAAAGTTAAGCCTATGGTTGTGAAAGCAAGCAGAAACTCAGGAATTCAAAGATCTGAGCAGATCAGCAGCTCTTTTTTGAAGAACCCCAGTTGGCTGCATTGAAACCTGCTGCATTCTCAGCACTTGAAGAGATTTCAGGTGCCTCAGCACAGGTTTTTAAAAACCTAACCCCTTTTAAAACCAAACCTATTGGGAACCATTCAGCACTGCTCTTAGTAGGGTTGAAATACAGTAATCTTTCCACTGTTTGCATTTCAGACAGCCATGTCAGGAGATTGTGCAACTTTTGGACCAGTTTTGCCATTAATGGGGAACAGGCAAAATATTTATTCACATTTAATCTGATTAAATAAATGAAAAAGTTACATTGGGATGTTTCCATAACATTGGTCTTAAATTTAGGTGTTTCATTGTTGCCGATCTTCATGTTGTTCTTCTAGGGCTCTAACCTGTAGTGAAAGAGGACAGAAAATTAACATGAATGGAAAGAAAGAAAACGAGCAATAAACCCAAGTTCTACCTTTGTGCAGTTGTTGAAGCAAACCCAAATAACTATGTCCAGATTCTTTGCAAGTGTTCCGTGAGCACTGTGATTGCTATGGACTGGCTTCAGTAGATTTGGCCTCTTGCTGTTGGAAGGGAACAACATGAGAAAGGGTTCTTACATGGGCTTCAACCAGATTAGGAGTTTGCTTTTATTGCACAAATTGAATGGCATAAAAATCATAACCACACATTCAGGATGGGCAGTCTGCTTAGGAATACTGAAGACTAATGGGCAGCTTCCTGTGCAGCATTTAATTCTGAGTATGTTAAGAGAATCTTTTTGAAATGTTTTAAATATGAATGGGAGATAACTGATAAAATATAAAAGAGATAGGACAAAGTTTGGTCAGGTGATGCTTCATCAGTTATTTTTGCCTGTTGGTCTCTACTACAAGGTGTGGCAAATTTGTGATCAAGTCTAATATTGCAGGGAAGTTTCCAGGTCTTAGTGGAGAGATTCATTGGCTCTGGTGATAACCACCTGGGAAAGGTGATAGGAACTTAGAAAGTTGCCACAGTGCCTCTGCAGTGACTTGACTATTTCTACTCTGGATGGTCGAACGAGACTATTTAACTACAGGACTTACTTAACCTAGGAGTGTCAGTGTTTCATGCTTTGTGAGATTAAACCAACCAGTCCAAAATTCTTGGACATGCCTGAGATGGATATGGTTTTGAGTCCAGGAGATCTTGACAGGAGGAATGTATAAAGAGACATTAAGTATGGTTGTTTGGGTAGCATGGTGTAGCTGTAGCCAGTTTCAGTAGGAATTATCAATCAGTTCACAAAAGGAAACTGTCAGAAGAGAGAAAGCAGATTTGGGAGATTTGGCTGTGGTGATGGCAGCTATGATTAGCTGGATTAGCTATGTGGGAGGAGAATAGCATGTAGTTAATTTCTCTCCATTTGGCACTTTTTGTGGGAGATGACACTGATCAGAATTTCTCTTGGGACAGGGGATGTCTCACTAAAATGTGAACGGACTGTACATTTCAACATGAAGTGAGAGAGGTTTGTCTAAGATGCCTTCATGATGAGCTCCAGGTTGTAAACCCCTAAGGTGGAAGGCATTAAACTGGTCGTTTCTCTAGACTATAATTGCGTGTTACTCTAGCGGTAAAATTCCACACTGGAAAAGGTAAGAGGATACTTAAACAGGAGAAAAAGCTATATTTGATGTATAGTAGGCAGTCCTAGAGCAGATGCAGCAGTCAGATGTACATGTCTGTGAAGTTTTTGAGAACTGACTGATGCTGCAGTTGCTTTTCTTTTTCTTCAGAGGAGAGGAAATGAGATACAGCTGGGATGTCTTTACTGACTGGTTAGATAACATGGCAGGCTTACAGATGTTTAAGTTGAAAGAAAAAGATGATGTCAGTGTTATACATATGAAGCAAACAGGGACTGTTGAGCTGAGAAGAGAAGAAATATCCATAGGGTTCCTGTTTATGAACTGTCACCACTGATCGTATTGTAGAGTGCCCAAGTTCATAGGGGTGAGGTGAAACACCGGCCTAATTTTAAACATGTTGACTGGTGGTTTGGTGAGAAATTCCCAATAAGGCATTCTTGTTGTCAGGGAAGACTTAACCATTCTAAGACACTCCTAGTGTCCAAAGGAGGGCAGTGAAGATGGTGAAGGGTCTGGAGGGGAAGCCTTGTAAGGAGCAGCTGAGGTCACTTGGTCTGTTCAGCCTGGAGAAGAGGAGACGGAGGGGAGATCTCATTGCAGTCTTCAACCTGCTCATGAGGGGAGGAAGAGGGGCAGTCACTGATCTCTTCTCTATGCTGACCAGTGACAGGACCTGAGGGAATGGCCTGAAGTTGTGTCAGGGCAGGTTTAGGTTGGGTATTAGAAAAAGGTTCTTCCCCCAGAGTGGTTGGGCACTGGAACAGGCTCCTCAGGGAAGTGGTCACAGCACCAAGCCTGAGAGAGTTCAAGCAGTGTTTGGACAATGCTCTGGGGCATGTAGTGTGATTCTTGTGCGGGGCCAGGGGTTGTATTCAATCCTTGTGAGTCCCTTCCACCTCAGGATATTCTGTGATTCTTCATACAGACTGATTCTCTAAGGCTACAGAAATGTGGTGTATGAAACTGTGTGTGCAGAGGGTTGTGTGTACTTGAACTTGTCACATTAAGGTTGCCTGATTTGTAGGACTCCTGTCCCTTGTTAGACTTGCAAAGGATCATTAGTAAGACTTGGTTTTAGAAAGTGAAAAGTATTAAAGAGAGGCTGATTTACTAGGGCTTAGCTAGGAGGTTCAAGGAGGTTCAAGGAACCAGGAGGTTCAAGGACTATTTTAATGTGGAGACAGTAACGGAAGGATTTGGGACAGGACTGAGGAGGTTGTGCTATGAGTGCCTCCACTGAGCAGAGCAATTGTAATAATCTGCAAATCTCTTGCAGTGAGTCCTTTGGTTAATGTCATCCAGTGTTTCCCTTGTCACAGGTCACCAGGTCACTGTGATGCATGCATGACAGTTCAGTTGTATGAGGTTTGTTCAGGGTGCTGATGATGAAGCCAAGAGGAGGTAAAACAACTGTACTTTAATTTTCAGCTGGCATCACTGCATCCAGTACTTACATTAACTCAAGACTTTCGGGGTAGTGTAATCCGTAACCGTGGCTTGGGGCTCGTAGGAACTGCCTGGACTGTTGCTGCCATCCCTCCTTGGGGGTATCCTTGTGGGCGGCACTCATAAATGTCTTTGGTTAACACAGGTGCAATATCATGTTAAGGATCTAACCATTTTGGTACTTTTATTTGACTAAAGTAACGTGTGGAGGTAGGAATGAATTCTGGAAATAAGGTTGTGAAACATCTTGAATTTCAACTACTGCCCTCACCTCTAAGATCCAAGAAACAGGTAAAATATTGGGGAAGGACATGTGTTTTGGAGGCTGCTCTGCAACTGTGTGTCTGAGGACTGGGTGAGTGGGAACAGAAGAGCAGCTGGTTCTGCTGCTATGTCACCAATCCTGTCTAGCTCAGCTCTGCACTTACAGGCATGAAAGATTTCTTTGGGTCAATGCAAAGTAAATTTGTGGAGTTTCAATTATGTCCAGAGTAAATAAAGCCTCAATGGAGTTGTTGTTAGCTAGTACTCTGGCCAGGCTCAAAGCACCCTGAAGTCCTCCTTTTCTTTGGTAAGGGTGGCCCTCACTGTGAATGAAGTTTCTGTCATGTTTAGATGTAGCTTGCCTTGCTATTTCTCTTACAGGTTTCCAGAGGACCCCTTCTCCCAGACTTTTAAGTGTAAATTTGATTAAAAGTCAGACAGAATTTCACCCTTCTGAATTTGTCCTTAAAAGATGAGCCTATAATTTTATCTAAAAAAATAATTGTAATTTCTGGAGCACAAGGGAAAGAAGTAATAGTTCTTGACATTGCTGTTGTCTTTTACTCTACCCCTGTCCTTGGTTAAACAACTGAAAAGGCCACTGAACGCAGACTGGGCTCATTTCTGACAGCAGTCATGCACGTCTGTGCTCGTGTCTTTGCTGCCGCAGGGATTGTCTTACTTGTCTGTTTAGTATCAGGATGACACATCATTTTGTTGCTCCTGAGGTTGTACCATCAGATGCTACCATAGATTCAAAAATGTAATACAGTACTTTCATGAGGGGTGGTGGGAATGAGTTCCTGCTATTTTCATTTCTTTTTTGGAAGCCACATCTTTCTGAGTTGCTGTTCTTCCTTTCCCCACTTTTCAAAACTTTGTTATTCTGACGTAAAGTACTTTTAGCATCAGAATCTTAAACTGTCCATTTGCTGTGATTTTGAAACACACCCATTTGTGTGTTTCTGAAAAGGACAGTAAAGCTTGCTACTGCAACAGCCTGTACCGGAAACAATGCTTGACGCTCCTGACAGGAAGATGGTCCCCAGGGTCAGTGCTTCAAGGTGGGTGTGGGAAATAAGACAACAAAGGATATTTGCTTTCACAGGCAGGAGAAGAGTGTGTGTTTCTGTTAATATTTCAATATCATGGGAAACTTCTTCAACGCCAGCAGTGTCTTTCCCTCCAATTACCATGGCAAAAATCTCTATCTCCAGTTCAACCTGCAAGCCTGCTGCCACCTAGGAGAGAGAGGATGACTCACAGGTAAGGTGCAAGTTTCATACATGGTCCCCTCCAGCAGTCCTTGGAGCTGGAGGAGAGAGAGGATGACTCACAGGTAAGGTGCAAGTTTCATACATGGTCCCCTCCAGCAGTCCTTGGAGCTGGTGGCTCTTCGGTGTTTGATGCCATTCACTGCCCAGCACACACACTGCACTTGCCAGTTACCCAGTGTCAGTGTCACTGGAGAGGTCTGTACGAAACATTGTCTCTTCACACGGCAGTTTGAAAGAGAACTGCCAGGTGTTCGCATCTTTCCCCCTTAAGTTTCCTTTTAGGTTCCAGAGGGAAAAGGGGAATTGAGACAGCTGGGAGAGAATCAAAAGAGAGGTGGTTGATGCCCCAAGCCTGTCAGTGTTCAAGAGCCATTTGGACAGTAGTCTTAACACCATGCTTTAACTTTTGGTCAGCCCTGAAATGGTCAGGCAGTTGGACTAGGTAGTCATTGTAGGTCTCTTCCCGATGAAATAAAATAAATTAGGACTTTTAATAATTGAGAAAATAATAAATAAATAATTGGGACCTTTAAAGATCCCTTCCAACCCAAACTATTCTATGATTTTAAGTACTGAGTTGTGGCTGGGGCTCTGGACTAGGAGGTTTGACTTGGATTCTGGCACTGTCTCCCTGCAGAAGTCATTGCTTCTTGATTCCATGCATTGGCAAGGATATCGCCTGGTATTACCTGGAGGCTGTGACACATGGCCAGCACTGTTTATTCAGATACAACATGCAGGTGAAAAGAGAGACTGAACAAAAGCAGAAAGCATGAAACCTTCCTGCTTAAAGGGATAATTTAATGTTCTATGGTGCTTTGCTAGATAAAAGAGTTAAGGTGGAGAACAGCTAGAAGCAGAAGAAGGAAGGGTTGAGGCAGTAGTTTACTAGGTTCAAATCGTGAAGGTATCAGGACAGGAAATTAAGTCTAGGCATAGGACAGAGCAGATAAATACCCCAAGAGGAAGGGAAAACTCAGCGCTAGTGGTAGAGTAATCCTGTTTGCTTTGAAAAAGCTCTCTTTAACCTCACTTCTTGGTCTGCTGCTTTCCACTGAATTTAACATGTTTATCCCTCTGCATTCTGGCCCAGGCTCAGGTTGGAGTGCAGGGGGTGCTTGGTTGAAGGTAGCAAAGGGACAGTGGAAGACAGTATCTCTTCAAATGACTTTAAACAAAACTGTGTACCCTGCCAGCTCTATTCCCAGACAGCTGGTGTGACAGAACTCCTAGATAGTCTGAGGGCCAGCTGAGTCAAGAAAAACCCCAAAAGCTCTCCTGTGCAACCTACAGGTCCTGGTGTGTACATCACTCTCAGTCCTGTGTGTGGAGGAGGCTGCTTTACCCGAAACCTGTCAGAAAGAGAAGAGAATCAGTTTGTCAGAAACTTTTTCAGGCAGCAGAAGTCACACTTAGGAAGCAGGCTGCCTGCTCTTCCTCTGCTTTTGTACATGACAGCAGGATTTCTTAGCTCATCTTTTCCCTCACACTGTACAACTTGGACTACAGCGGTATTCCTGGGCTTCGCGCCAAGCCTCAGGTTTCTAACAAAACAACCCCCCAAAGGAGCAGATTAATGGGCCAAGGTAGGTCTTCAAAGAACTTGTTAACACTGCCTAGTCCTTACAACAGAATGTGAAACATCAGCATTTTAAACCTGCACATGGAAAAGAAGCTGAGGTACAAACAGCTTCTTGGCAAACACCTGTGTGTTGAACACCCAGAAACACTTAATGATCTTTATTTAAAATCCTTTGATATGATTCTATAGCAGAAGGCACAATACTGTGTGAGTTTTGTGCAAATAATCTTTAATTTAATGGTACCAATGAAAACAGGAGTTTCACTTCCTCATTTTTTACTGATTCACATCTGAAATTCAGTCCTTTTGTGCGTGCAACTTCCGCTGTTAAGATTTCTAAAGATCATTAGACGAGACATGACCTTTACTTTTGCATTGCTCTGGAATTCATCCTGTGGATTTCTTTCCCCCCTGAAGAACAGTTACCAGCATGCACTTGCACCAGAAGCTGTTAAAGGAATGGCAGTAGAAGAGGCACTCCTCCTATTTGGCTCCATCTTAAGGAAAGCTCTGGCAGACATATAAACTGGCTGTCAGAATTCCTGTTCTTTCTTTGGAGTGGTGGCTATTAGGAGAAACTGTACTCGATTTTTGTCAGGATCTATTTGGACAGACAAAACCCAGGGTACTAAGAATTCAAACTAACCTTGAGAAGTTCACACCAACATTCTTCATGATTACAGTGGTTGCATAGGTGCAGCCTTCCTTTAGCACTCCAAATGTCACTCTGGGTGGGATGAGATGGAAGCTGTTAAGGTCCTGTCTTGTTGCAAGAGAAGATGTGTTGAGCTTTCCTGCGACAGGATCTTCTACCTTTGCAAACAAAGTATTAGACAAAGAAAGTTGGTGGCCATTAAATTAGGTACAGTTACTTAACTTATGTTTGACCTCTATCCACTCACCCTGAAGAATTACAAAAAGACATCCTAATTTGAGTAAAAACTGAAGAGACACTTTGAATACTGTCTGAAAATTTATATGGATTTGAGTTTTTAGACATATTAAACCACTGAGGTGTCTTGGGGAAAATGGGGGAAGTTCTGCTCTTGGAAATCAGAGCTTTCATGTGGGTGCCTGGTGCAGAACGAGTTTGTCATAGCAGCTGAGAGGAAAGGTACTTTTAGAATTGCCAGTAAACATACATAGATGGCAACTGCCATGTTTCAGTAAACAGATTCAAAATACCTTCCAGTATTGCTCCAGGGTGAGGATTTTATGGAAAAGACATGACTCAGAGAATAATAATATTGACAAGAAAGATGTTTTTACCTTTTTGTTTGGTATGGAGTTTGGTTTTGTCCCCTGAAGGGATGATGGTAGTGTTACTTTGTCTTTTCTTGTTTGCCCTGCAACATCCACCATCAGACTTGGAACTTTACGTTGAAAGGGTTTCTCTTTTGATCTTGCAGCCTTGTTTAGGTCTGGAGAGGAAAAATTTCCAAAAGCATGAAAAACCAAATAGGTGGATTTAAATTTGTATTACAAATATTGTGTCAAAAGTTATAAAAAGATATCAGACTGCTCCAAACTACATTCTGGAAGGCAGGTGTACCTGTTGTGCTGCTGGAACCATCATTTTGTTTGGAAGGAGTCTGCAGCAGAAGGCCAGATGAAACTATCATATCACTTATGGTATCAAGAAATTCAGGTGCTAAAGGGAAAATAATGGAATAGTGAAAAAGTGTTTTTCAGGATCATCATCATTTTCATTAATATGTGAAAAAAAAAAGACGGCCTTTGGCACTTTCATTTAGGCAATCTTGGAAAGCTGTCTAGATAACCATGAGAGGCTGGGAAAATTCTGCATGTGACATGTGACATACTGGGCCACAGGGATCAAAAAGACCTATCGTGATTAGTTACTTCTTGTTCTCTGGCTAACTGAGCTATAAGCCGTAAAGGACTAAAGGACAATCCAACACAGGTCTTATGGTGATTGAAAATGAGGAAATATGGAAATTAGTGGGGGTCTGATAAAGACTCGTGGAGGACTGTTGTCCTGATATGAATCTTTGCTGTGTATGGCTTTTAATCCCACTGTATCATTTTGGTAGCTTGTCAGGACTGCTTTTCAAACTGAACCAAAGTATTCCTCTCAGTTTTGTAAAGCTCAGACCTAAGATGATGATTCACTCTTTCACTGCTTCCCATCATTGAGTCACTACTTTCCTCCTCTATTCTCCAAACTATCCTTAGCCTGCATGTTTCCTATTCCATATTGCATTTGTACCAGTTCCCTCTTACCACTGAGTTTCAGAATTCAATCTCCCATATTGTTCCTACAGTCCTACTAGCTTTTTTCTAAACGTGGCCTCCTTCATTCTTCCCTAACTATTACTTATTCCATTTAAGTTTTTCTTGAGCATTTTGCATTTATCCACCCCTCATTCACAGGGGTTTAGCATGCACAACCAATGGTGCTTCCATGTTCAGTGATGTCTGCAAGGGCTTCTTCCTCCTGAAGAAGATACAAAAATGATGCTGGACAGTAGATTACCTCCACTGGGTTTTCTTATCGTTTCTACAGGGAAAGTCACGCTTTCTTTTTTTTGAAGTGGAGGAAGTTCCTTAGACATTGCTTCCAAATCAGGAAACTAGAGAAAAGTAAGAAAGAGGGCTTAGGTTTCCCAACTAAAGACCTAGAAAAAATAACCTGTAGACACCCTCCTGCCCCTGCAGGAAAAAAAAAAAAAAAAAAAAAGAGTGCAAAGGAACCATATGAGCAGAAACAAAGTGGTAACTATAAAAAAGATATACACAGTTATCTCAGATTCCAGTATATATTTTTGAGTATGCTTTATGCACTTACAGGATTTACCAGGTGAGATTACGGCAGGAAAGCCCCCAAGATCACCTCTAAATTAGGAGTGTTCGTTTTACTAATTCCCTTTCTATTTAGCAGAGAGAGGTGTTTGAGGGGTAAGTGAAAAGACCCGAGGTTCAGCTTTGCTCTGAATCAGACTGTCTCCAGAGTTTATGTAAGGAATTTCATAGAGTTTGTACTCAGTAAACATACACCATCTTCAAGATATGTAAAAATTACAAGGGCATATAACTCCCAGTTTTAATTCAGCCTGTCCTTTGTAATGGTTTGTTGAGATAAATAGAGGCTGAGATATAAACCCAAAATTGCTTGTGGCAGTATGGGAGACACTACCTGGCCTAACAAAACTCATCCAGTTTTCAGCTGCATTACCTTTTCTTGGAAAAAATCTCTGCTGAATTCAGATTCAAAATATGGAGGAAATATTTTGTTTTTTATTGCCATAAAGAACGTCTTTTCTTCATCCAGTTCTTTCCTAAATATGTTTTTTACGTTATTGGTAAGAAAAAGAAAGAAAAAAAGCATTATAACTGAGTTCACCCTGTTTTTCAGTATTATGCATTAAGAAATGGAATTGGTAAAGGCAAGTGGCATTTTTTCCCTTGGTTAATCACATAGAGTAATATTCTTGTAATTGTTGATTTTCTTAGAGGTGGATTAAGAATAGGCTGGTCTGATCAAAATGCACATGGACTGTGAGTTGGCTGCTATGAAGAGCTCCTACTCAGAAAGTGCTCCATTTCTCTAAATCTCATGGAACATATCTGAGACTGCCACTAGTGCCTTTTCAACCCTCCAACAAGCATTGAAATCTAAGAATTAGTATTTCAGATGCATTGCTAAAATGTTGAACACAAAATTAATCTAATTTCCTTATTTTATCACAGAAAGACTTGATGGCTCTGTGGATACAAAAGAAGTTGTTCAAACTTCTGAAGGTAAAATTCACCAGAGTAAAGACCAGTCATGTTTTCAGCTTGATTTAGCCCAATTTTACACTACTAGAGTTTCACTGACTTCCAGGGTCTAATATCAGCTATGAAATGATCACTCTTAATCATACTGAGAGTTTTAAGACTGGATGTAGAGCCAGAATTGCACATGATGTTCTTAGGTGCTGACTTCTCTCATCTATAAATGTGTATATATATATTTAAAATAATTTTTTACGTAGGATGCAAAACAGTGTGAAATGCTATATTAAAATGTAACTCTGAAACTCTAAAAGGTTTTTTATTTCATGCAAGTCAGAAAGTAATTAAGAAGCAATATGGAAAACCTCACGTGGAGTACTGTGTCCCTTTCCGAGCTGTCTGATGCCTGGAAGGGCCACAAAGATGATTAAGGGTTTGGAGGACCTTTCATGTGAGGAGAGGCTGAGAGAGCTGTGACAGTTTTGCCTAGAGAAGCTCTGAAGCACCACCATGTGAGATGTGTCTGGGACTCTATTTGAAAAAAACAGCTGGATTTGCGGAATATCTGAATCCTAACCTAAAGCATCAATGTTTGAAGATATTAATTTACAGTATTTTCCACACTAGTGGCAGAACCAGAAAACAAAACACAGGGCTTCTGACTTCAGCCTTGTTTTGCATAGTACAAGTTAACAGTAACGCTGCTAGGTATGGGGAAAAGAAAAAGAGAGACTCAAACCATTTATTCAGTATTTCTGTTGCAGAAAATGCCCCATTATTTGCTAGCAAGCCATTGGCCCATTACCCAAGAGCTGGTGTAATTAATAACATTCTTTATAGAAGTAGATTAAGCTGGCTCATAAAATAACTCGATCCTACTAATACTATTACCTGCGCTGTTCTAGTCTGCTTTGCCACTTGGACATTGCTGTTATGTCTTCTGGGCTGAATCATCAGGAAACAAAAGACAGTAGTGGAAATGAGAAAACTAGCATTATGTTCTAGAAACACAAAAATATTTGCAAGATAACCCTGGAAAGAAAATGCTCTTTATAAGAGTAAACACGTTAACACCTCAGCTGACTCCTGACTTGGACTTGCATGGTTTGCACAAAATTGTTTATTCATATCTGCATTTTTATTAGATTATTCAATCGGAGAAACATCCAAAATCCTTTCCCAGGAAGCTCTGAAGTATCTTTCAGATAAAGAAAGAGAGGCACAGAGGGACAAGATAATCCCAGGGCAAGTAAAACATTGTGATATGTACATAAGAGTTCCAGGTCCCAGTCCTTAATGACAGTCAGTAAAGTACAATGCCTTCCTGTGTGCCTGGTTTCACCCTTTGTGTTGTTTACACTCGCATCAGTTCTCACTGTTCTGTCCTACCTTAACCTCTGCTGTTGGTCCTCTCTCTGTGTAGAGATTGTCTTTGTGTGACACTGGGGAGAAGTCACTGCCTGCTCATACAGTTCACCTACACGTGCTGCAAGGCAAGGAGTAGTATTGAATATCCATGCTCTCCTAAGCAATGCTAAGTGTTATGAATAAAAACCATCAAAGCTGATGTTTTTAATGCACCTTTCTGTCACTTTATGAAAACCTAACAGAGTCTCTGTTACTGTGAGGGAAAAGGCAGAAAGAACATTCCAAAATCAAGATCAGAACAGGAACAGAGAAGAAATTAATTGAATTCAATATTTAAAGGCCGAGAAGCAGATTAAGATCACACTCCCACCCTGTATTCATGACATATCTTTATGTTCTTTCAAGATAAAAATCAAATACCTGTGAATAGGAAATGCTGCTGATATTCAGCCACTTTGTGACTGGGGAGCAACATTCCAGGTGTCTATCTACAGCTGAAGAAAATAACGTGGGCTTTCAGAGACCCTTATTACATTCAGCTTGCTTAAGTTGTGCTTAGTTGAGGTTGAAGCAGCTACAATCAACATTCTCATGGAAGGAAGTACTAGTTCAATATGTATATGGAGAAGTGCTAGTCTTTCCATGCTTAAGATTGTGACCAGCTCTGGGGCTTTAATAAAGAGTTGCCCTGTCCTCTGATGTATTTCATAAAATGTGTTGTTTACTTTATGCCTTGAACCTAAACCGTGAGTCCAAAGAAATTTCCTTGGCTGAAAACAAATTTCTGTGGCAAAACTTAGGAGATGTGAGTATTTGAGAGATATGATCCTATTGGATCTATGAAAATAGCTCTCAGGGTTTTGGGAATTATGTAAGTTTAAACTTCAAAATGTGTGTATGTGGGTTTGTCAGCTTTTTCACCATAAAATATAATTTTATTTTTCTGCTTTCTCTATTTTTACCCATTTTAAAGAGCTCTTTCCCACCGTCTTCTTCATTACTAATATTACATTACAATTGCATGTCCATTTTAAAAGAAACCTTTTAGCAAGAATTTGTTGCAGCAGTTTTCATTTTCTTTGCACAGTTATGCTTTTTTTTAACAGAAATACTCTTGACAAGGTAGGAAGGGCAGAAAAAGAACACTTCAAAAACTAGCATCACTGTAGGATTGGGATAACACATTATAGATTTTTCTATGGAAATGGCTTATGGGTTTTTAAAAGAAACAAACATCATAATTTTTATTTGTACATATTGGAAACATTAATCAATGTTAACAAGTATCTTATGAAAACTTTAACAGAAATTCATGAGGGAAAGGTCATACATTGCTCCATCTCTTCCCTAAGGCAGCGGAATGTAATGTAAACACGTGATCATTTGAGATCAGATTTTGAAGTGAAATAAATAATCAGGATTTATTTAGTTAGGAAAACTTGTCTGAAAAGTTGATACTTGTGTAAAAGTATCCAAGTATTGTCATAGTTTCTTATACCTAAGAAAACATGTGGAAATGTGAATCAAAATGTCAAATGTACATGTCTAAACCCAGGAACTATTTTTCAGAGGTACTGGAGCATTGATGCTAACAAGTTCTAATCACCTGTGAAAATCACACGGAAGCATGTACATAGCACATAGATGAAGTCACCTTTATATTCCTCCTTTAAAAATAATATTACACTACTTTAAAAAATATAGATATTCAATTTTTATTACCTCTACCACTGAGATCTTCAGTTGACTTCTCCCAGTTAGGAAAGGACTGCAATGAAGAAGGAATAACTGTGACCATATAAGAAATAAAATTCACAACAACAGCATCTTGTTAAAAGGATTTCTGTCCTACGTAAGTGTTCTCTTGTTACCTGACAATGTGACTACAAGAATTGGAGGTAATTTGATGCGTTATAAAACATAAGCTGGAAAAAAAAGGAAATGAAGTACAATTTCTCTGGTCTAAACAGGCATTTGTTTCCTTCATGATGACCTACTTCACAGATGATGGCTTTGTATCTTTGTATTTTATATGGTTGCTCTTTATTAAATCAACTAAGCTAATTCATAATCAAACTCACATCCTTCTGCAAAGAATTTGAACCAGATCTAAAATTCATGGTCACAACAAGGAGTCAAATGGGAAATGTGTTCAGGAATTTGTAGGCTTTGTTACTGAGCAGCTTTCATGTGGCTGGTTTACAGCAAAGTGAATGAAGGGTAAGAGACTCTAAACTAAAGTGTTTCCTTTATTCTCATGCTGTCTCTGAAGCCATTAACTGGAAACCAGAGTTGCTGTGACCAGGCAGTCTAGGTGGTGACAGAGCTAGGGAACACTGGAGACTTGGGAGGAATGTGACACCAATCCTGGGTCACAGCAGGTGCACAGTGAGACTGCTGCTCAAAAAAGAGTTGTCCAGTGTGAAATCTGTAACTGGAAGTGTGCTGATGGTAGCCAGGACAATCAACAATAATTAGTCACTAGACAAGTTCACTGGAACTGAGCAGCATGTGAGGTTCAGCACCTGGGTCTCATCAAAGTAAATAAATGTCTGCCTAGAGCATAGAGGCAGATGGAGTTACTGGCAGATAATTTCTCTGTTCCTCTTTCCAGAAAAGCTGTGACCCTCTTCTCGTATTTGCCCACCTTTCCCATTACCTATTCCTCTCTTGTTTCTTTTCATGCTCTAATTATCCATGCAAACTAGCAGATTATATTTTCCAAAAAAAAAAATTTAAGTGCTGCTCAGCAGCAATAACAATATTCCTCCAGATTGCTTTTGTATTACCCCAAAAGCAAGGTTTAAATTCTTACTATGGAGGTGACTGTGGGTGAAATAGAAGTCTCCCAAGTGCAATGACAACAGACTGGAAACATTCTCATCCTGATATTTGGGGATATTCACAAAAAAGCAAAATACTGAAAAGTAATTTTGACCTGTGTGTTTGGGAACGTATCATTCAGTAGAGCCAAACTCTTCAACTGTTGTGACTATTGCTTCCCCAAATGGCAGCAGTGCCCTGCTGAACTCAGACCAGCTGAAGGCTGACTGTGGCTCTGCTTTACCATTACTCTCTGCCAGAATTGGTTGTGTGCCAGCCTGACATTTGCTGTTTTATTAATGGATAATGATGCGTTTCAAGGCTCACACTTCCAATGCAATACAAGGGTTTTGTTGAAAAAAGTAGTAAAAAAATTTCTTTTTCTTACTGTAACCAGTTCAAGGAGACTTGCAGCATTCTCCTTTTCCTCTTCTGTTCTTGGTTCTTTCACATTCATCTCTTCCAGCTCATTTTCCTGCTTTAAGATATTGTCTACATATTCCTGGTGGAACAACAAAAAAGAACAAGAAAGTTGCAGAAGAAGAAAGATGCAGATGTTTTCTTTGCAGAGGTAGACTTAAGATAGTGTGATTATGGCAATGTAAATATCTAAGTTCTACAGAAAAGAACACTTTTATTTTCCCACATTTCTTTATGCTTTAGAAAATCAGCCAGATGGAAAAAAAGGGTCCTTACAGAAGGTTGTTCTAAACACAACACTCTGCTAGAAAGCTACATGCAGTACTGAACTTTACTAACAGACAAGATTTGCAGAAACAATCTGTTTCCAGTTCTTTTTCATTTCTTTATATCTCTTTAATCTTATAGGAGATGGAGAAAGGAAGAATAATATTTTCTTTAGATCTTGATTTTGTTCTGACAAAGTGAATGTATGCCTAAAGATTTAAGATACCTCTTTCTGGAAAAGATCCATTAACTAAATATTGATATATGAGCAATGAGGGTATTTCCATTGCACTTTAATGAAACTATTATAAATGTTTTGTCAGTGCTAATAAGGGCAGTTCTTCCTTCCCAGTGTCACAAAGAACATTCATCTTTCTCTAAAAATCAATAACATATCTGGTCAATGGAGAGACTTCCCTTGGCATTTTGGTGTGGAACTTTTCTTAGAGTGTTGCCTTTGAAAGATCAGTGTGCAAATTAAAGAATAATTTTAATATATTTATAGACTGTAAAAATGGTAAAATTTAATTCTGATAGACTCGCATGTCCCAAACACGTCTGGGCTGGACAGCTGTCAATGTTTTTCTATTGCAAGCATGTTTTCTTTGAAATGCCATTTGTGGGGGTGGGAATCTAACTGGCTACTAACCTCACAAATTTCACATTCTTTCAAATTCAGTCTGCCATGCCATTATCAAAATATGTTAAATAAATCAATTATAGAACACATGGATTTTGTTATTTTCTAATTGATAAGTAGTAATGAGGTTTTAACTCTAAAATCTCTTCTAAGATCTTCTTCACAATGTGAATGAAATAAATGAACACTGAGAGGGCCAAAGCTGCTAGCAAGGATCAGCTGCAGGACTTTTGGTCTCCATCTCAGAACACTGGCAGAGGAGATCTAGCTTGCACCTTGCTATGAACCAGTCACTAATGAGGGATGGCCACAAACTCTGTCAGGCAGCTACACAACTATTTGCTAGACATGGCTGGAGTGACAGAACTCAGACCTGAACCTGGAAATGTTCTATATTGGTTTTTAAAGATAGATATAACAAAGACTAGAGTGTGTATCAGTGCCCAAATCAACTGTAGAATTATGGTGGGCTAGAAATTCTTGTTCAACTTTATAGATTTAAATTCTTAAGACTTTTGGAAGGAAAACAAACCCTAAGCAAATTAAAAGCAAAGTAACAGATATCAACATTGGCAGGAAGGAAACTATCTGTTAGAGTACTACCTGTGATGTATACTGGACTAGATCCCATTTGCTCACAAAACAATGTTTCATAAGAGGTAAGTGAAATAATTGAACTGCTTCAAAATACACTTACAGCACCTGCCTATGTACGAAATAATTGTTCTTCAAATGTAATACATTTCTTTTTCTCAGGTCTATACTACAAATTTATGATACCAAATTTGTCTTTTTGTCTGTTCTCTATTGCTTACTGGAAGAATGAATAAATGTGGTTGTACTACCTTGAGGGAAAGCTGCAGCTTATCCCTTAGTTCATCACAGAGTGGCTTATACTGGAAGAGCTGACGGATTTGCAGTTTATTGGGACATTTTCGCACACGGACTGGGAAGTGTGGCTGTGCAGACCCAATGCAGAGACCCTTCCAAACACGTGTTCTGACTGAGGGACCTGTGACTGCCCCCTGAATGGAGAGGAACAAACAAAAAGAGCAAGAGGCTACTTACATTACTGAAAAATGCAGATATTGGCGACATGTGTCTCAGCTGAAAAGCATATGCTCTCCTTACAGAATCATAGACCTAGACAGTAAAGGCAGTAGACTCCTGGGAACAATTTATCTATCCTAAAACCTCTTCATCTGGCAAGATAAACTCCCCTTAAAACTGCTGTATCCCCTCACTGAGTGTAAAGGAAGCCCAAGGGGACCATACATTCTCTGACACAGCCTACCCCTTGCTTTGTCTGTTTAATAAACTGAATTTAACATTGACATTATTTAGAGCCTCATTTCCCCATGGAGACAAACATCTATTGCTTTAACATGAAAAGACAGTTTTGAAACAATTATACCTCAAGAGAAGACAGTGCTTCCTGAGCCCCTGACTGAAGATTTGGAGGAACAATACTCTCTGGTTGTTTCTTCATTTCCCAGGGGGACTCTTCAGCCATAGGGCGGAGGATAGTAATACTTAAAACACCTGGTTCAAAGACACATTTTGCTAAGAATCAGTTCAAATTAAAAAATTATGGACAAGTGTCTCAAACCTACAGAAAAAAACACTTAAATAAGTATGAGAAATCTTCTTATTACCAAGAGATAAAACTCCAAGTATCCATAGCTACAGATAATATCAGATCACTGAGTTGATTGTAGAATAGTTGGACAAGTTCAGATTACTTGGACCATTTTTAACAATAAACTGCTTATGCTACTTGCTTTGACTCTTGGTTAACAGCTCAGTTCCATAGTGTGGGGAGTATCCCAAACAAGGAATAGCAGACCATTGACCCATGTTTACTGAATACTGATCTCAGAAGTAGTACAACATATTCGGAACATGCATAATTCTTCACTGTATTTTATAGTTCACAATCTGATCACTGGATGGGTTCCATTAGAGATGATTTATTTGTATTGTTTGGATAAATGTTACTGTTCTTCAAAATATTTTTTTCCAGCTCAGCCCCAAAATTACCTAATCTACTATTATATAACCCATAAGTGACCTTCAAAAAGGATATCACCACTGAGGCACTTTGGCACAATGATACAAAATTGTGAAGCCTTATCGTCAAGGCAAATAGAAACAGTATAGTGAAAAGTGGAACATGAAGTCTGGAAAATCAGATGTGCTACTATTACAAATCACTGCTGGTTGTAAGCAAGTTTTCTTGATTGGGATTTTCCCTGGCTATGTATGCTCTCCATCTTTCTGATCTTTTCACCTTCTGCATTTTTCTGACTCCCTCTGTGTCCCTTCTTTTCTCATTTTCCCCTGGAAAAATTATTTTATTCAGTTTCTACGATGGGGAACTGGTCATTACTGTGAAAACAAGTATATTTAAAAATGTGCACACCTGATAAGAGTAGTAAGTGGGAAAGCTGGTTTATGTCATAAGTTTATGACATAAGTCTATGAGAAAAATGTCTTAGTACTCTATGACTTGAAGCAAACTACCCTTATCACTCCCTCAATATCCAGGAGAACCATACCTTCCTGTCTTTTTTATTAGCATCTGCCTGTTACGCCCAAGTGTATTTTATAGCAACACAGTATCTCCAACTACCTTTACAATGATAACCAAACATTTCAGGATGTAACTTTGTGCATTGCTACTACAAGGTGGGCGGTACCATGTAATACTGGCTATTTCAGTCATTTTTTTCAGCTTCTTAAAATGTATTCTTTCCAACGGTCAGAGTAAGGGTCAATGTCAGGGTCTCATTGCCTTCATTGCTGTATCATTAATGAAGACTGGGATATGTTCAATTTTTTTTATAATAAATACAGAGAATATATCCATTTGGTAATCACTTTTATTTGTTTGACTGGAGTGGATACAAGTATGCAATTTGTTTGTTCATTTATCCCTTAACAGTGTCCTTTAGTTAATTCTCTCCTTCCCAGAGTTTTCCCACAAACTCCTTCCTTTCACTGCCAGAAGCGTGGACGCTTGTTTACATGGGTAAAAACATTTCCTGTCCAAGTAAGAGTTTTGACACTTTGCAATTCTTTCTATTAATAGTCTGTCAGAAGAGAAACGTTTTCTACCTGGATGTTCTTGTACAGGATCCTGCAAGACTGCAGTGACAGGATCACTACAGGCCTCGGCCACATAGTCACGGACATCCTTGCTCCGCAGGAGCTCCGTTCCAGAACCGTCCGCAGAGATGATGAAAAACCTGTACAGCCAAACACATGGGCTTGTGCCAAGAAAATGGAATTCCAACACGACGGCATCAAATGTGCGAATACAGAGTACTGAACAAATGAAGCACAAATCTATAAACCCTGTACAAGTGTTAGCTTATGAATCCCAATGCAGTTTACCTGGGGGCATGCTCATCATAAGTGGTAGGTTTGTTCACTTCTTGGAGTACTGCTGCTGAACTTCTGTCCTCCTCGCCATCAGAGCCAATGTTGGGAACACACACATCTGTGCTGCCATCAGCCATGACCTACAGTAGGAATTATATGAACTTACTTAAAATAGTAACTTGCTGGTGAACTTTAATATGACCTAGGCCACAGAAAAAACAGATTTAATGTTGAGCAATCTGAAACTCACGGCAAAAAGAAATCAAGAGGAAAACTGAAAAGACAGTGAAAAAACCAAAACATTTCTAGAAAGACATGCTGTATCATAAATAGTGATATCAAGTGCTGATATTTAATTAATGCCCAAGGACTGTTACACAAAAATAGTCACTCCCTGGTCAAGCCAGGTAACTGTACACTGAGGACAGACACTGATTTATAGCTCCCTGCAAGGTGTACATCTGTCTGTTATAACTGACACACGCACAGACACAGATACACAGACATGTATACATAATTATATCTATGACTATATGCTAATGTGGTAGTTAATACTCACATAGTACAGACATATTAGGTGTACACATAAATATAAATGTGCAGATATAAGAGTATATATACACACATACAGGCATGTGTATATAGGTAAACTTGATTAAATATATTTATATATACACATCTACATACATGTTGATATCTGAAGAGATATAGATACAGATTATATATTAATATCCATATATATACACACACATATACAATCTGACTTTGAGAGAAGTTTATAAGATAAAATTACTTAGAATACAGAAACTTGTTTTCTTCCATGTATTTTACCTTGAAAATATTTCCTTCAGGATCCATTACTTCACAAATAGTGCTGGAAGTGTGTTTCATAATGTATCTTCCTGCTTGTTTCTCTTCCTTGCTGACAAAATCGTAAACTTCATGGGTATAAACTGCTGAGCAATCTTCATCAATGAAAAGAGAGCCTGCCTTGATGGGTAAAACCTATGACAGCCAAAAGAGAAGAGATTCAATCCTCAAAGGTGAAAACTTCAGTTTAGAGGCACAATGAAAATGAAGAATGATACAAATCAAGAGGAGGCTTTCAGACTTTTAATATTGAATCATCCAGTTTAGAGGAATGAAAAGGAGAGAAAGGAAGATGAAGTCCAGAAAGCAGGCTAATCTTAGTCTCTGTAATATTTAACTTCAGGAAGTTTAAGACTGTGATTTAAACATACTATACAATTGTGAGTAAATATCTAAAGATTGGCAGGGTATGAAAGAGATGGAATAATAGGATTTGTGAAGACTACAGAGATGGGAGTTAAAATAGTCAAGGTGAGAGCTGCTAATGGCAGAGAACTTGGAACACAAAGAAAATTCCACTGTCAAACTAAAAATAATTCCCACCTGATATGTTCCCTGTGGCTTTGCTAGAATAGATGTCCCATCTCCCAAGACTGTACAACAGGTACCATCGTTCCAATTTGTTATAACAGTAGCAAACTCAGGATTCTCTACTCTCATACATTTCACCTTCTTTGTGGTAGCTGCTGAGGGTTCATCTAAGAATTAACATGGAACAATGAGACAGGAGCACATGAATCATGAAAATGTCTTAGGATTCAATTTGCTTTTTCTCTCATAGTGCTGGATCTTTATCTCCTCAGTACAAGACCTTCATAAATTTCATAGCATCCTTTATCACATAGTTTTATATTCTGTAAACAATACACAACTGTTGAAATACTGGACTATGCACTCAATATAGGAAAACTCAACAGCAAAAAATGTCTGTAACCATCTATAGGTGGCCAGGAAAGTACACTCTAATGTATCCAGTATGGTACTAACCATAATGATCTGGCTATTTGTAACATACAAGTTGGATCACTGAAATTCTTTGTACCTGTAATCCAAACACTAAGATGTGAAGAAATTCCTAGTCAGCAGCACAAATTGTGGAAAACAAATCAAACAGATATGTTAATCTGGTAATTGCCTTCCCATCGAAGAGACAGATCAGTTCAAGGGTGTTTTGATTTTTAAAATCTCACTGGGAGATGTTTTTGAACATTTTCTGATAACTGGATAATGGTATTTTCCCACACAGCCAGAACTTCCTACTGTGTTTGAACAGTCCAGACACCTACACAGTAAATGTCCCCTTCGTTTTAATTAAGGAGGACAGGACTTGTCTAGCAAGTGAACTGAGCATACATAATACAACACCAGCCATAAGAAACACAGTTCTTTAGCCTCACTTATTTCAGGCAAATATTAATATACTCAATAAGTCCAAGGTTGGTTATTCCATTACTTCATTGAGGAATATAAGGATGCCTTGGTTCTTATACACCTCTTAAGACTCAAATCAGCGTGCTTGTTATTATTAGGGCAGGTGGAGAGAGGGCAATGAACATACTAGAACTCAGGCACTGGGGTCTCGTGGTGAAGGAGGACCATATAAGTATGAAAGAAGGAAATTTAATTACTTGCAGCAATACAATTTTTGCACTGAATACTGCTCAAAGAAAGCAGACAACTAAGCCTAGACTGCACTAGTGGATATGTTATCTAAGTTATGGTATAAGCCACCTTTAGCATATATTTTGACAACTTTCTGTTTCACAGGATATAGCAAGTGCAAGAAAAGCAAGTGCTCCCCTTTTGATGTTACCTGTTTCTGCACCGCCCTCTGGTGCAGAACAGCCTCCACATGTTTTATAAAAAGTTGTCATCCTGGTACCATCAGCATGCTCTACTACTCTGCTACCATCCCGCCTCTCAACAGTTACCACTTCATCTTCTCGTACAGTCATAACCTGAAAGATTGTGGGAATACTCATCTGTATTAGCACTGTGATACTTGTGACAGCAACAACAGCAATATAAGGCATCAGGACTGAAGCTCTGAAGAAGCCAGACTACCACATCTTCGCCTGCTTCAGAGATAGAGGAATCACATTTTCTTCAAAATCTAGAGCTTTTGCATTTCTAACAGTGTAATAACACAACCTGTAGGATGTTTCCAAAGAACAAATCCTACAACTTATGTGATGGCAGCCCTGTCTCTTAGCTACAGTAGCACAAATGCAGTAATACCGTTCCATCAGCTGGGTCTGTTTTCTGATACATTAAGAGTGGCTTCAGATCCATTCTCATTGCACCCTCAGTGCCCACTTGAATGCCTAATGGAGTTGTTGTTATCCAGGTTCCTGCCTTAGTTTGCTTAGAATTAGCTAGATCCTGAACAGTATTTTCAAGCTGCTCATCCTTGGTTGGATGTAATGGAATGTTCTTGTCACTGTGTTTTCCTGCAGAAACAAAAATTTCTGTATCAGACTTGATATTCTCTAAGGCAAAAGACAAAACCAGTAAAGTGCAGAGCTCGTGAGCATTGGTTTTGACAGAGTCACAAGCAGAACTATTTAACAGTCTAGAAGAAAATTCCAACTCCTGTTACTCAAAGGCATGCTCCTGAACTAACCTTATCTAATGTTCTTCCTTACACAAAAAGTAAATAGCATGCTATTACCATCAATCCTATGGTGCATCTGAAGAAAAGGGTGAAGATCCCATTATGAAAGGGAATTGGAGAGATCTTGTTAAGAATGTTACAGAGAACTCTGGTCTCCCATATACAGGAAAAGTAACTTAGATTAAGTGTATGTAAAAGACAAGAGCATAGCCCAGAGAGCAGTCTAAACGACTTACAGCATATATCCAGCAAAAAAACCCAACCCCAAACCAAAAAGAGATGAAACTGTTCATTATGAATTTCTCAAGAATAAGCAGAGAGGAAAGGTGGGCAAGGTGAAAAAGTGATCTTCGATAAAGGACATACAATGGTTACAGATACTGAGAATTCATATTAGAAAATGGTTTGTCAGAGTTATTCTCAAACATCTTTGCAGTTATCTTAAGGAATATCCTAAGAACAAGGACCGGACTTGACTCAAAAGGTTTCTTTTTGAGACCCCTTTCTCTTTGACAGCGATTTTAATTTGCGTATTTCCAATAAATTTTAAGTTAATATGACAGGTCATTATTTTGTGTACTACGTAATACTGACAGTGATCTTGGATTACACTCTGAGGTATGAAGTAAACATTTATTTGGTTCTTTTCTCGGTCAAACAAAATATGATAAGAATGGCTACATTGCCACCAACCACAACTCCATACAACCAATTGATAATGACCAATAGTATATGCCTTGGAATATATAAAATGAGAAAAAATGTAGTATAATCTGTGACAGAAGCATTTCTTAATATGAAGATTAAAAACTGTGTAAGACAAAAGGATTTAACACTACTGTAGTTACAAGGATTTCATTTAAAAGACTTTGTGTTCAATCACTCTGATACCAACGTAGTTCTTACAGTACATCTTTTTACTTATAAGAGTCCTAGAATGTTAGAAGAAATCTTAAGTAGGAGAGAAATTATTTGCTATGAAGGTAACATAGCAGTTTGCAGCAGCTGAGTACAGATAAAAATGTGTTTTCACAGTGGCAGAATTTGCAGAATAAAGAAATATGCCCTTTTTAAAGCATCATCAGCCCTGCTAACTTTATATCTGTCCAAAACACAGAAAATGTTACCTTTTTTAGTGCTGGTCTCAGGTAAAAGCTCTGATTCTGGTACTGTAGGCGGTGGTAGGACGGGACCAGAATCAGGACTCCTACTCACTGTTCCATCAGCAAACAGAATCTACAGAAATCAAGGACATGCTGGAGGTTAAAATCAATTCAAACACCACTAGAAAGTCTTCAAAAAATGTGTCACAAATGTAATAGTCACTAGGATTCTCTGGGTGATGAAGAAGAAAAAAGTAAAAACTCTCAGAATGAATACAAGAAATAAAGAAGCTATCTTAAAGACAATGAATAGAACAGTCTAATTCAGTTGGAAGGAATCAACAACAATCATCTGGTCAAACTGCCTGACCACTTCAGGGCTGACCAAGTTAAACCCTGTTGTCGAGGGCATTGTCCAAATGTCTCTTAAACACTGACAGCCTTGGGGCATTCACCACCTCTCTAGCAAGCCTGTTCCTGTGTCTGACCACCCTCTCAGTGAAGGAATGCTTCCTAATGTCCAGTCCAAATCTCTCTGGTGCAGCTTTGAGCCTTTCCTATGTGTCCTGCCAATGGATCCCGGGAGAAGAGATCAGCACCTCCCTCCCCACTTGTCCTGTCAGGGAGCTGCAGAGAGCAAGGAGCTTGACCCTCAGCCTCTGTCTCTCCAAAGCAGACAAGCACAGAGTCCTCACTCACAGGACATGCCTGCCAGCCCTTCCAGCAGCTTAGTCATCCTCCTCTGGACTCACTGCAGGACATTCCCACCCTTCTGAAATGGTGGGGCCCAGCACTGCTCCCAGCACTCCGGCTGAGGTCACACCAATGCTGGGCACAGCAGGATGATCCCCCCTGCTTCTGACCAGCTGTGATGCCGTGTTGGATGCACCCCAGGACACGGGTTTTGCCCTCTGGGCTGCCTGGGCACACCCTGCTGACCCACACTGAGCTGCTGCCCACCAGCACCCCCTGGGCCCTCTCTGCAGGGTGCCCTCCAGACACTCCTCTCCCAGTTCATGCTTGTGCCTGGCATTATTCTGTCCCACGTATAGGAGCCAACGTTTGGATTTGTTAAATTTAATCCCATTAGTCATTGCCAGGAGTACTAATTGCTGTAGTTCATGTATGTGATTAATGGGGACTCTATTTAGTAACAAATAGGCATTATAAAAATAAACAGTAAGGATTATTCTTTGACTAAATGGTCAAAGGCTAATGACTTTTTTTTTGTAGCAGTGATAATGCATCTGTATTGACATATTGATCTGTACTGAGGTATTCCACATGTCTAGGACTGCTCTTAATTTTTTAGCCATTATGATAGTTAACAAAAAGAAGTCTTGGTTATTTATCTAATTATAGCATATATCTAATTATATGATTCTTAGACATTGAGTTAATATTAAGAAGGATGTACTCATAATCTGTTTAAACAAAAACTGCTGTAAAATCATGCTAGACACATAAGATCTACATTTTTCTATCAGGAAACAGGATGTGGAGAATGTATAGACATACAGCAGCTAGTTTCCCTGCGTATTTCTGAAATGGATATATTTCTCAGAAATCCTGGCTAAACGGTATTGTAGTGAATAAATGTAAAGAACTGACACTAGGCATTGTGATCTACAGGACTCTTTTCATCTGTTTGCTAACTACATGTAGAGTCTTAGACTTTAAGTTGCTTGTAGATGGATTACAGTATTTTCAAGGGTAGCCTAGAGCACCTAAAACATACCAGAATTCTAGACAACCTAAATATGTGTAAACAGAGCAGGTACTTAGGAATATAAAGCCTTTTCCCCTGAAAATGTAAGGTACGTAAAGGTATCTGCAGGACTGAAGAACAGTTCATGTCTTTTCTGGATCCCATATGACTGTTTAGACTGAAGAAATATATGGATGCTTTCATATTGCCAAAAATACCCAAAAAGTACCCAAAGCCCAATTAATCTACACTTCAGATGCTTAAGTTCAGAATGTAGTTCTCAAAACCATATTCAGCTATTTCCTAATCCAAGGAACTTGCCTAAAATCTTCACATGCCTAAAATTTTCATATTTAAACCTTCCTACGTGCCTTGAATTCTGACTTGGAGCAAAGCCAAGACCATTTTAGTCTTGACATGGCTGCATAACTCAGTATTACTTAATCCCTTCATCTACAAACTGGACACTTCTCTATCTTAGTAGACAAAAACAAGTTTAAGGGTAATCACCTTCTATTACAATGAATTGTACTGCTTACAATGAATTCCACTAAATATACCTGGGTAGATCCATCCATCAGGTACTTTATGACAGTTCCTTGACGAGTGATGACTCTTGACACCTCTTGTTCTGTTTTCCTTGCCGGAGGTGCATAAAGATGAGAGTTCTTCACCTTTTGGGGATAACTCTGTCTAACCAGAATTTCCAGAGTAGGCTGCTTGGCCTGTTCTCTTTTGGTGTCTTTGTGCTCTCTTTCACCTTCTGTAATCTTGTGTTCCTCCTTTTCACTTTCCATAACCTCTTCTTCCTTTGTTTCATCTGCTTTGGCCTCACTTTCCTCTATCACCTCTTTCTCTGCTTCAGTGGTGGTAGCTTCACCTTTCAAACCTGAAAACAAACTATTAATTATTTAACACTGCACAGGACACATTCAAACAGTGTTACACATCCGGCATCACGATATCTACGGAAGGTATACAGCTTTAGGTGAGTGAAACTAATCTTCCTTGGCTTAATCTGTAATCCACAGAGTAAGGGACAGACTGATTTCAGAGAAAAATTCAAACCAGTCACCTACAAAGAAACTCTGCATCCTCCTGTGAAGGTGCCTATATTTCCAAATGAAAACAAAGGAAATTTGAAGATGGATTATTACGGATGCTGAACTTTTGGAAGACTAACATCAGGTGAGAGGAATTCCCTAACTGCCCATAAAGGTGCAAAAAAACCCAGCTGAGTTTCACCAAGTTTGAACTTGTATAGATACCCAAGTAACATGTTTTGTCTGCTTGAACAAGTAAGTTTTATAGATTAATTATGGCTGTGTGTTGAGTATGCAAGTGGGTATAATTATGGTAATTGTATTGAGAGACTACATGTATGTGTCTGCAAGTGCTCTTTTCACCTCAAGTATTCAGCATTTCAACTTATGCTGCTTGCCAGACTGTGTATGTTTGAAAACAATGCATGTTCTTTACTTTATACCAGATTAGTCAGAGCACATTTACTGGGCTGTACAGAGTTGTTGTACATAGGTATTAAATGACATCTGTACATGGCTGTTTTTAAAACTGACTAGATGACAACAAAATTCATATTTGTCTGCTTCAAAACCTAATGGCATGACTAAAAAACCCCAAGATTTACTATAGTTTGCAACATGCAAAGATGAACCTCACACCAATTTTCAAAATGAAGAAAGAAAATAGAATTGGAAAAAAGAATTATTGCAGAAGGGAATGTCAGGCACAGAAACTTTTGAGTATCTATATACCCTATCAGTCTTCTAAAGGAAATTCAATGATAAGGGCAAAAAGGCTTATTATGAGTGTTTTCTCTGTATGTACTGGATGGCATAAATCAAAGGACTTCTGTGAAATAATTCCTGTTTGAAACTGATTGTATCTTTTAGAAAGGCAATAAAAAACCCCTGATTGTAAAACATCCAGTATCAGGGACTCCATTACAGCCTTGGTTACTTTTGTTAATCATTCTTACCATTCATAAATGAGTATAATTGAAATCTAGTATAAAGTGCTAATTTTCAGTTTCAAGCCCCTGAAAATTGTAATACCTTTGCATACTGTGTTTACAAGCTATCACCAAAATTCTGTTTCCTTGTACTTTCAGGCTGGCCTGTACCAGTCACTCCTTTGACCTTTTATTTGGTAAAATTGAGTTCTTTGGTGAAATGAGCTCACTCTATCTTCTGATGCTTTAACCATTCTTGTCATTCTTCCCTGAATCTTTCAAAATATTAACATTTTGTCTTGGGGACTTAAGTACATACACTTTCAAAGGAGGTGCAGATACAGGTAACATAACTATCTTCCTGTTATCACTCAACATTCCTCAATATAAATGCATTTATTTATTGAATTTGCTCATTTTTCTTTAGTATTCCAACCTACATGCATATTCAAACGATTATCCAACATGACTCCCAAGGGCTTTTTAGGGTTTTACTTCCCTGCCCTCAATCTTTTATGTTCAACAGCTTGTGATTCTAGATCTTATACTTGTTTGAATAAAACCATATTATTCATGTTGCAAATACTATTAAATAGCCATTATGACAGACTTAGCACTCTGACATGTTAAAAAAATCAGAGTTACATCTAAATCCATCAACGAAGAAATAATTTTCCTCTGTAGTCTTAAGCTCTCTTAAATTCCTTTCTTTGCAGTGGCTCAGAAAACTAACCTCCAAAACTTTCACCAAGGAAAGTTAATACAAGTCCATTGGGACAGGAGACATTCAAACTCGGAAAAACAGAAGCATCTGACAGCTCTTGTCCGTCTTCCATTCCTGTCTACAGAATGAAATATGAATTACTTTTATTACACATTTTAAAATAAAAAAAGAAAAAATTAGATTACAGATTTCAGTTGCAACAATATTTTTCTTTTAGAAGTGCTGTCTACCACTCATATTTAACATTTTCAGAGTTTATGGATTCTGAAGTGGAAGCATTATTTTCTTTGATTATGCTATCTTCTTTCATTCACCTTGGAGAACAACTCTTCCAAATTATTCATTTTGCTGAGTCATCCCCTCAAAAACCTATGTAACAATGGACTTCACTGTGCCAGTAGTCATAAAATGAAAACAGTTTTGGGTTGCAGACAGAGGTGGCAGACAGAATTTGTCCTGGTATTATCCCATATTCTTGCTTTTTAGGAATAGAAATATAGGGGGGAAATGGAAGATATGTTTGCCACCTGTTTTTCAGCATAAAAGATGCTGTACATTTTATAATTAATTTACCCAGTAATATTATTACTGGGTAATTAAGGCTACTCTAAATACCCTAAGACTGTAGTCTCAGGATCATGAAGTGGAAATCACAAAATAGTGCAGAAGTAACCCTCAGTTGTCATCTACTTCTCCTTGTCTAATGGTAAAAAGAATAATCAAGTATACCTATATTATTAGAGAAAACTTCTAATGTAGCCTATTTAAAAATTTCCAAGGCTGGAGGTTTCCTGGTAAACTATTCCAGTGCTTTACCTTGATTATCCTTACTGACACTTTCCCATCGGTTGACCCGAATCACTATTGCAGAAAACAAGTTTACTTTTGGTTGTTTCTGCTGATTGTATGGGCTCACATAAGAGATGATGGTGTTCTTTTAGCTTTTACAGAAGGCTATTCTGTCTCTCAACTCCAGATGAAACAAACCCAAAACAAGTCTTTTAAGCATTCCCCATTGGTCAGGTTTTCTAGATCTGTAATCTTTCTTCATGCTTTCCTTGAAACTCTCGGTATGGCCTTCTTTTTCCTGCAGTGCAGTATCCATAACTGGACACAATACTCCAACTGAGACTCTACCAGCACTGAATGGAAAATACCTTCACATATTTAGCAGGCTATACTCCTCTTTATTCACCTCAATGTGGTCTTTGCCCTTCTCACAGGAAGATGGCATTGTTGACTTATATATGGCTTGTGATCCATAACAGCTCCCAGGCCTTTCTCTATAGAACTGTCACTGACACAGCTGTTATCCATTCTGTAGATACATATTGATTATTTATATATAATTGTAGAACCTACCACTTACTGAATTGCATCCTATTTGACAGGCCGTGTTCATGTGAATTTGTCAAGTCTGATTTGGATTCTAATCCTCCAAAACAGTTGCAGACCCACACACACAGGTGCTATATGCACTGATATGTGTATTTTCTATCCAAAGCAATTCTAAGCAAAATAATTAAAAGCCTCTTGGCTTAGAAGTCCTCCTGACATATTTTTAATGATAGGACTTTTTGTTTCTAGAGGGTTTGGTTGTGACACACAGTTGCTGTGTGTTGTGCTGAATGCTGTTTGGCAAATCCCTACACCACTTTCCATGCTCTTTAAATAACTAGCTGAACTTCTGAAATTAGGTAAGAAGCACTTCTTGTGGATATGCACAGAATCCATGCTGAAACAAAAGCTCCAGTGTTACTTCAACCACTAGGTACTAAATATTATTTCAGAACAGAAATTCAGAATCTGCTTTCCAAAGATTCATTCATTCTTTCCAAAGACCTGTACTGTGGTTCAGTTAAAGGCAAAGGTAACTTCCTCAAATTGCTGGTCCCTGGCTTGTGATCAGCTGAAAAGATCAAATTACAGAGCAAGATTTTGCAAAACTGTTTTCACTAATTTGCTGGTTCGTTAGGCTTTCGAATACAGGTTTTGGAAAGCACAAAAAAATTCTACCAGGTTAAACTACAATAACTAGCAGTTCTTGTACCTGAGATATTAATAATCATAGAATGGTTTGGGTGGAAGGGACCTTATAGATTTCAACCCCCCTTCCATGGGCCGGGACGCCTTCCACTAGCATTCAGCCTGGCATTGGACTCTTGCAGGGATGGGGCATCCACAACTTCTCTGGGCAATCTGTCCTAGTGCTTCACCACCCTCACTATAAAGAATTTCTCCCTAATATCTAATTTAAACCTACCCTCTTTCAGTTTAAAGCCATCCCCCCTTGTCCTGTCACTACATGCCCTGGTAAAAAGTCCCTCTCCAGATCTCTTGTAGTCCCATTTAGGTACTGGAAGGTGTAAGGTCTTCCTGGAGCCTTCTCTTCTCCAGGCTGAAGAGCCCTGACTGTCTCAGTTTGTCCTTGCAGGAGAGGTGCTCCAGCCCTCTGATCATCTGCACTGTAACAGCTGTAACTGCAAAGCCAAAGTTGACAAAAGTCTGTGGGCCATGGCAGACACACTGCTTGACATCATGGAGTCATAAAGACTACGTTCAGTAACAGCTGCCAAAATGTACATCTGAGAGCAGCTGAAAGACTAAAACATATCCTTAGGAGCACCACAAATTGGTAGGAATTTGTAAAGGCACAGCTCAAAGCTCTCTGAGAACAATGTATGTTTCTTTTACAGAATTGCATCCATTTGAATTTTTGTTTGTTTCTTTTCATTGGATAATGTCTCTTCTCTCACCTTTTCCTCTTCTTGCTTTATCAGGTCATCAGGTGACGAAGGGGCTAATTTGCTATGGTTTGCTTTTGTAGAAGGCAGAGATTTTCCTGATTTTTTTCCATTGGACTTATCTTTTTTTCCCAAAGCTGGTGTATTGGAAGAAACTATTGTCGGAATTATGGTTGGAACATGAACAGAAGGGATGTTCAGAATTCTTGCTAAGACAGGACCTGTTTCGTCATCTAAGAAAGGGAAAAGCAATATTTTTAATGCAATTAAGTTTCACAAATGTAGATGGCCACATTTTATTTTTTAAAAAGATTTTTTACACTAAATTTTACCTTAGAAATAATAACCTGAGTGGGGGAGTTTATAATTTCAGATTTGGGACTGAATATGTAAGAGTATTTAGAAAATCTTCCCACTGACCGACAACTTATTAGTCTAAAAGACATCCTGAAACTATTGCTTCCCACAAGTTGTCATTTGATCGTCACCTCAAAAAAAAAAATTTAAAAAAATTATCTTTTACCTCCAGAAGTGGAAACATTCTGACTCTATTGTCTAGTAAATAATCATCGTGTTATGCTTTATCATGGACTGATCCAGCATGGACCGACTCTAGTAAATACGTACGTCTATTTTGTTAATTATTCAGAAAGATTCTGCTGATCTAGACTTGATAAGACTCTTGCAATGCTTAAAGGCCAAACAATAGGATAGTCTGCTAGGCATGTCAACAGGAAGTAGTTATGTTGCCTTTCAAAACAATTTCTTGAAAATAAAATAAATACTAACTTAGATTTTCTGTAATTGCTTCAAGACACTGACACTTCTCTTTAATAGAAATTCCACTTACACCTTTACTTTGGTTGCCCCCTAAAATGAAAACATGGTGTCCAAAGGTAAAAATGAAAGAGAATGGATTGTCAAGACTGAGAGAAAGTGTCTTTTAAAAATCTTGTGAGAGATGTAAAATTCCAGAGGACTGTCTGATTAAGGAAGATTTCCCGCCTTTTTCATGCAAATTCAGATTTCTAGCACTTGGAATTGTACATTCATAATTTTGTCAAGGCACTAAGAACAAGTGCAGAGGTTCTACAGTACACAGAATCAAAAGCCCTGCAGGTGCTCAAGCAGTGCTAGATTCATAAAGAGATGAGGAGCTTATTTCTAACCTGAATGTAAGATGGTCTGAAGTTAACTTTTGGTAATGCTGGAGAAAACAAAGAATAATTCAAAACTCAAAGAAATATTAACATTTCCCCAAGAAATGAAAAAGATACATAAAGCTGAAAACCAAATTGAGGCCTTTTGTTACCTTAGCTTCCCTTAAAGGAAGATGAAATAGATCAAATGTGAAAAACTGTAAGAAAGATGAGAATTAAAGAGTTTCCAGAAAACTATTTCAGTACTGCAGGGAAAATGGTAATTTGCACACAATTTAACTGATCAGTGGAGAGAAACTACAGATTTCATGTTATACCATTCTGCATTAGGGATGGATGGCATATGAGAATCATCTAAGACAGAGTATTTCTGGTCAGAATTATTTTGAGCACTTATGATACAAAGACCCATGTGAATCTGGCATAAGCAAATGATCATAGAAAAACTGCAAGCAATCAAATGCTTGCAGTTAGCAGTGCTCTAAAGCTCAACATGGCAAGGATTATTTTAATGTAGAATAGGATAATTATGGCAGATGTGAAAAAGCCTAAATGTCATAGCTAACATGTAGGTGTTTAATTAGACATGTCTTTTTTTGATACCAAAATCCAAGTTTTTGCAGTCCACTATTGTGAATGCCCTCTTGGTCCAAGTTTTAAAAGCCTTTTTTTTAGTAATTGATTTGTAAAATATATTTGAATAATTAAAACTGAGTGTAGAGTTGAATGGTTTACCACAGTCCACACAAAGATGCATTCAATTAAATGTTTTCATATTTTAAGAGCTGAAAAATGCTGGAATTATTTTCTGATCAGAGAAGGGTTTCACTTTTATCCATAAGATGGTTTCAGTGGCCTTTCAAATGTAATGGAAACAAAAAGCTCTTGGTAAAAGCAGACGCTATTTTCACTGTGGTTTTCTGAAGCAATTGCTTCCAGTTGGTGAATGTGTTTTTTGAAAGGCTGAGAGAAATCCCTCATTATGTCTGCACAACTGTAACCTAAAGTCCAACTCCTAAAGTAAAATGAAGGTTCCATAATCACCTATATAAGTTTACAAAAATATTATTTCTCGGAAAACCAAGAAGACTCCTCAGCAAATCACATTTTCTTTGGCTCAAATTAATTGGCTGATTTTGCTGGGCTACTTAATAACAATACTTGCACTGCTCTGTTTTCACAGTAAGCAAAAAAGCTTGGGGACCTCCCTCCATTTTGAAAATTGAATCATAGAATGTTCTTGACAATGTAATTTCATTTTGAGCCTTGCTGAAAATTCCCTGCCATGTAGTAACAGCTGCTGAGAAAGGCAGAACTGCATGCAACAAATTATTGGGTTAAGGAGTGTATGAAAAAAAAAAAAAGAGAAAAAAAATCCTCCTATGGTTCTCAAATATCCTCTTCTATTTGCTTACTTTACCTGGCTCCCCTGTAGGTCCATAATAGCTCAGGGACAGATGGATTCCATTTTCCAAGGTGGCTGAAAAAGATCCAAACTTGCTCACAGCTTTCTTTTGATTTTTCAATTCTCCTTTTAAAAAAAACAATTAATTTTAAAGATAGCAACACATACCAGAACCACCTGACCTGCAAAGCAATGGCTGGTGTGGAAAGTGAAACCTCAATGAGGATGACTAACCTAATCAGGACAGGGAAAACCAACATTCCATTCATAGGGTAGTATACAATAGTCCATTTTGTGCATTATACCTGTGTTTTTTTTATCCAGAAATAGCATTCTAATTAGCTAGGTGTGTAAAAGCAGGTTCAATAGCAACAACTAATGAAAAGTCTTATTTAATTTAAGCAGGAAAGGAACCTATTTTGGAGTTATGGATCCTTGTTTCTTGGCTGACAAGAATGTTAAACTGCTCACTTCTATTACATGTGGCCAATGCACTAATAAATGTCACTGTCTCTCACATATTGTCACAGGGGCAGGAGCTGGGCTTCAGTGATCCTTGACTTTCCCTTCCAACTCAGGATACTCTGTCATTCTATGACTGTACTTTGAGGAGAAAGTAAAAGAAGGACAAAATGTTGAGAAATGAGATCCAAAGACGTCTGGAATTTGTAAAAGCAGATCAGGAGACAAGATCAGTTAGAGGTGCAGATCAAGATGTCATGTGATGAGTATGTCATGGTGAAAACCAGATGAACAATGCCAGGTGCACCTCCCAGACACTGGGTCCTACCTTGCCTCTACTTCAACTGCTACTGCCTTAAAAAAACCGTTCTGTTGGTAAGAGGAATACCTTGGGATTGCCCATATGGGGAACAGCTTCTTAAAATTGTGAGGAGTAGCAGAGAAAACTACAAAAAAAGGTTTAGACAGGTCTAGCCATCTTCCAGTCTCAGCAACCTGGGACACATCCTGGGACCTCGTCTGCTCCTGCTTCTCGTCTATCATTGCAATGCTCATTACTGAATACCACCTCCAGGATGCTGTTTTGGCATTTTGACTGCATTAAAAGTTTACCATTGTACCATCCAGCCACTGCCACGTATCAGAGTGGATTGATCCTCCTCTTCCCTACTGCCTTTCTATAAGGATCTCCTGTTTTCACAGGAGGAAGGCCTCTCACTCGTGCCAAGTGAATACCGCTTGCCTCAGGCACTTGCACACTGGGGACTGCCAGTCCTGTCTGGCAGAACCCAGAATGATACAGGTCAGCTTTCAGAAGGGCAGAGAAAAAACATCTCATCTGTGGAGGGATGCAAATTTTCTATTCAGATAACCTACAATTACATCACTGATGGCAGCTGAAGCCAAGGGGATGAGCAAGAACAGGATGCTTTCTAACACTGATGAAGATTAGAAGAGCTAATACGTCTACCAAAAATTATCCTTTTCCAGTACTTTTCAGACAGCAATTCCATAATGCTTTTGGCACACATACACACAAATTGTTACAGCCTGGCTTCTTTCTTGGAAATGCTCTCACCTGGGTTCAGAAAGGATTTGGATTCAATGCTTTCTGAGTGTTAGCAGTATGTCAACCAACAGTAGAAGCTGCTGGACTGCAGAAAGATCTGCTTTCACAGCAAAGGCCTTGAGAAGACACTAGTGCTATGGTCATCTTATACACAAAAGGAGGTCCACTTCAAAAGGGAAAATCTTCCCTTTCAAGGGCAGACATTTACTTTGGTCACAAAGGACAGGATTCCGTTTTCTTCCTAAGCTTTCTCAGGCCACTTTAAGATCTGAATGAGTCCTCCACTAAAGAAGAAAATTATTTTTTTAAGAATGGTGACTCTTCATTGATTTCCTTGCTTTGGAAAAGAGACTGGTTTGCACATGTTGACCTGCACGGTGCTTCTACATCTTGCTAAAATCTAACAATACAGTGCTAAAGTCAGCCAACTGGATTTTTACTTCTTTTTATGGAACACTGACTTTTCTTACTCTCTGCCATTAGTAAGAATTTATTTTCTCTTAGCTGATAAGTTTTGCATCCAATTATTAAATATGTCAAACTATTTATTCATCATATCAGTGACATCAATCCACTAACCTGATCTAATTTGCTGTTCTTCATTAATTTCTTGCTCTTCAGCTTCTTTAAAGTTTTTCTTGGGGTCTGTGATATGAATGAAGAAATTGTGGTTGTCTTTTATTACTTTCATCTTTACCAAAGTTAGACCTGTAAAGCAATAGAATACTATTATTGCTCCCACCAGGCTTCAGAATTTACTTGCACCCAAATAAACCCTGCACATGCAACTTGAAAGCCCTCAAAAAAAAGGCAATTGCTCAGAACTGGACCAAATCACTTAGTAGAAGATCAAGAAGACGAAATTAAGGTTATCTGAGCTTAGACTAAGTATTCCAAAATTTCCTGACATAGATATGAGAGGCTACAGAAGAACCTGTTGCTTAGATATATTGCATTTGTCTGGAAAAATAAGTTGAACGTTCTTGAAATATCATGCATTGGTTGCCATGGAACAAATAAATATGAACTGATTTTTCTCGATTTCTAGTTTTCTGGTACCTCATTTATCCATCAACTGTTAACATCCATTAACTGTTTCCTGTATTACAGGAAAATGTAAAGATTAGTAGTGATAGAGGCTAATATGGAATTTCTTTAACTGAATTTCTACTACTGAGATATGAAAAAGCATTTATGGATTAAAAAACTACGGCATCAGTTAGTACTGAGTCAAAGCAAAGCACAGAGAATTAAAGAATCACCTTTTACAAACTCTATCTTCTCTACTTGAATCTGTCCCCCATCAGATGGGAAAAGATACTGATTGGTTCCTGATACATGAATGACAGCCTCCCCTGTATTGTAGCCATGAAACTGGAAAAACAAGTTTTAGATTATCTGTAAATGAGAATGGCAGAACCCATGAAAGAAGTAAGTGAAGGACAGATCATCAGGATCACACTGTACTGCGCAACACTTTTGCTTAGATTTTTAACTAATGTAATAACAACGTTAGGAAATACTTAGCATGCTATTCTCATATCCAAATAATTTCCCAGTTATTAACTGAAGTAACTTATTACATATGAGAACCATCATGAAAGAGTAGCAAGTAGAGTGGTGGGTTAACATATGGCGTGAGAGAAAGTAAAATTCTGGTCAAGTGCAAAGAACCAAAATATGATGCCACGGGATCACATAAAGGGCAGGTAAAAATTCAGCTTTCTACCCTCTAGATTTTGGAATTCAGACACTGTAAATCTAACTAGATTTCTATGCCTTCCAGAGTGCCACAAAATGGCAAAAATTATGTGAATTCAAGTAAGTTCAGACTGAAATGTCATCTATTTCTGAAGAAGTCATCTATTTGAAGTCTGAATTTAAGCGAATTTAGATTAAATTATATTGATGTATGCAAATTTTGGATGCAAGACACAGACTCTGCCAATATAAGGTGGTACAAACTGCTGAAAAACTGTTTGAACAAAACTAGTGAAGAGCTCTGTTTGTGTAACAGGCAGAAAAAGGGGAGACACTGTCTCCATTGAACTGTCTAGACCTGAGTTCCTGGGATTGCTAGGGACATGAAGTACAATTATGGTTTAGATTTCATGTGTCTTAATCTCCAAGAGTGAACTGAGCTCCAAATTTCCAGTTATGCCCATGCCAATGGAGTTACTTTCTGAAATATGGCAAAAATCCACATTTCAGATTAGGGCACTTCAAGAACATGAATTTTGAAAGAGGAAAGGGAAGAAACAGTGAACTCCTTTTACATGATTTCCAGTGTGGACAGTCAAAACTTCAACTAGGTCTAGCAGTCCCCTACTATGGGAGATGGGACAAGTCCTTACGTTCCTCTTTCCTGTCCTCTCCGACAAAAATCACAGCATGATCCACTTATGTTTGTGTTCAAATCATGTACACTAAAAAATAAAATTGAATAATCTTGTGTAGGATAATTTTAAACATCAAAAACTGCTTTTCAAAACTTTTAGGAAAGTATCTGCTGCTAAAACAATGGAGGTAACAAGACACCGGTAGACTTAATCTGCCCTGAACTTGAACTTCACAACAGACAATAGCTTTTCTGTAATCTTGACTCTATAGATAGTTAGCACTTTTCTAATGTGGTGCAATAATACAACTCCTTACCTTATAAACTTTCTCAGAACATGGTTCTGGAATGCTATGATGCTCCTCAAGCTCAGGGGCTTTTGCTGGCTCATTTTGAGACTTCTCTTCAGAGTATTTTTTGTCGCAGTCTTTATTGTCTTCATTTCTTATTTTTGCTTGTCCTTTCTTTCTACTTTTCAAATTTTCTTCCTTTGCTTTTTTTTCTTCCTCTTCTCTTTTTTTTTCCTCTAGTAATTGGTCTTGCTCCTTCTTCCAAGCCTACATTCGACATTAGGAATTAAAGAGACTTTATTTCTTTTTGTACTACAGGTAATTTCATATGTGCATGCTGAGAAGAGTACAAGCAAACAAACACAAAGGAATCAAACACATGTTCCCAAATGTATCAAAAGTCTAACAATATCATACATTAAACTGCATAAAATTACTGACTCATTCAATCTACAAGAGCAGTCATTGTTGACCAGAGCAGATGAATCAGGTGATTATTCATATCTTATACATTCTGTCATAAAATTATGATTTTGTTGTATACTTTTCCATAACGTTTATCACCAAACCACAATGTATCACTGGTATTAGTTTATTGCCCAAAAGCAACTGTGAGACAAAATGATTTTATCTTTCTACAGAAAGAGGAATGAGGTATCAATGCCAAAATTACCAGCTTGCATCAGGAAGACATTTGACATTTTCTGGAGTATTTAGGGCTTTGTAGTACTTTATAGTCTAAGCATATGAAAGCAGAAGCATTTCTGCAGAAGAAATGGCGAATATTCAGAGTTACAAGTTAGGTGTTAGCCTCACATGAGCTGTGACAGTTCAAATTGAGTAGCCAGGAACTGGTTAATGCCATTTTAGAACTACATTCCATATCAGGACTTCAAGTGCACACACTGTGAGAAAGGTGAGACATACTATGCCTGTGAAGAGTCAAAAAAAGCAGGGAAGTACAACATCAATGAAGCTAGATTTGTGCAGATTAATGGATAGTGCCAATGCTAAGACTTAAACAAATGTGTGCTTAGCCCCTACCTCAGCCAGAAGATCATTGTGTAAACCTGGGCAAGTCAATTAATCTGTAGTGCACGATCAGGAACTAAATCTATCAAATGGGATTCTCTGTTGTAAGGGAACTCTGAGGTACCATATTCACATTCCCTAATTTCAAAGAGTTATAGACATTGAAAGTAGTGTTGGGTACATCAAGACTTCCATGAATCTGGATTTTATCTCTTCATACCTTTACAATCAGAAAACTTCAGTAAATAGTAGGATATTATCCATAACTTTCATTTCTTAATATTGCAATTACAAATTGCTTTGGAATTTGCTAGTCTAACTCCAAGAGCCTTTCCTTAAGAAAACAATATAGCTCACAATCAATAGGGAATAAATTAAAGAAAATAACGTATACAAAAAATAACCAAGAGCAGAAAAACTAAGAGGACCCAGCCAAGCCTATGTAAGATCAAGGCTTACTTTCCTAAGAAAGCAGTGCTATTTAGTCCATTTCAGAAACATATATTTTTGCCTCACCTTTAGAGAGCCCTCTCTGATAATGGGACTTTCTTCATTCTTGGATTGAGACTCTGTTACTTTCTCAGGTATTGATGTGCTGCCTTTGAAAAGTGAAAGGGAGAATAAGCAATGTTATAAATATATGAAAATGGAATAATTTTTAAAAAATAGAAAAAATGTGCAAGTAAAATATAGATTTTAAAAATAGTAAAAGCATAAAAATACAATAAAGAAACCATTAAATATTTTTAGAAATAAAATAGAAAGTCTTTTTAGGTTAGAAGAAACTTACCTGACAACTAATATTACTTGATTGTCATAACTGGGGACCAAATACACTAAACAATATATCAACATATTTAAAGATGTACTCTCTGCTTCTTGCTGTTGAAGGCTTTGCTCCAGCAACAAGTTTGTTTGTTTGTTTTTCAACTGAGCCAGAACAAGCTTAATACCAGAATCACAGACATTATAATCTTTCAGGACAACAAAAAGCAAATAAATTTTGTCTGAACCTTCAAACCTTCACTAAAGAAACACTTACCATATCCCTCATTTACTATTATGTCTTTATAGCATCTTTGACTTACGAAAAGGGTATCTTCTATGAATGTAGTTTTATCTTATGCTTAGATATCCCATATTTACCTTCTAGAAAAGGTAAATTAAAGTACACAATCAGAAATGTCTAGTTAAATTACTTTGTATCATAAGGTAGAAATTGTAGTGTAGGTTACAGTGTCAGTGACATTGAAAACACCTAAAGACACTGCTGCCCATCTGCATATTCCAGCTAGACGTGATTATCTCCTTTCAGCAAGTGAACTACTTCTGTGAATCATATCTGTCATGAAGTACCCCATGAGCAAGATTGAGTCTAGCTCCTGTGACAGCTAGATAGGTACAATTGTGATTTAGAAGTCAGAACTGCACTTTAGTTTCCAAACTATCATCAGAGGTGTTAATTGGGTTGAGGAGTAACGTTCCTATTTTTGTAAATGCTAACTGCTAGTACTGGAAGGTTTCAAAGTACATTCTCAAAAAAGGGTAAAAAGCAAAGGTTAAATATAAACAAATCATTGTTAGTACAATTTAAATACACAAATAGACAATTTTGACAAAAGTTCTTTTTTGTCAGTAGGGGTTTTCAGATTTTGCTCCCTGCTGAATAGTTGCTGTATGAACTGCATACAGTTTTCACTAACCAAAATGTTGCTTGTAATTCAAGTTTGGTCTGCAGTGTCATCAATTCCAGTTTCCAGTTTTAGCTTCTAGTCCACAGCTTCTGACTTCCAGCTTTTATCCTGCCCTTTAAAATGGAATTTTCCTGAGCCATGTTGCCAGCTTTAACTACTGTTCACATTTTCATATGTTCAGTCATCTGAACAGATTCATATTTGTATGTAATCCTTAATTTCATTAGATAAGCACAGCAACTGTAAATGTAAATTGATACTAAAGGTCTCAGTCTTCACAACAGAGTGACGCAGAATAGAAATATATGCATTTAATTAATTTCAAAACATATTTATGCCCATATAGACATCAAAACAAGGTCATCCTATGAAAAAATATATGCAATTCTGGTCTGAACAAATTTGTGTCTCAGCAATTAGAGTGAAGAATTAATTTTCTAGGATAAAATAAAAAGATACCCACTTTTGGTTTTCTTACTGAAGCCAGTTTTTTTGACTACACACGCAGACAGTTCAGAAGTGCTCTCTGCCACGGCTTTTTCCAATTCAAAAGAGGCCATTTTCTTAGCCATCTTCTTTTTTTGGTATTTAGCATCTTCCTCTTTCACCCAGTCTTCAATTGAGTTGGCCACCAGCTCAAGATAGTTCCTGAAAAGTAGAATATCCCTCTATTTAACATAATGCAGTTTTCACTAATATGATTTCAGGTCAAATAAGATCACTTGGCTTCTCAGTTTCTTATACAAGTATTATCCTATAATCTTTGAGAGAAGACTTGTGTTTGACAGGATTTCTCTCCGTTTTTACAGGAACTGGTACTTTTGCCCAGCTGGTATTTGCTTAGTACATGTTATACTTGGAATTTTGGTTATCCTTTCTGCAAAGAGATATTAAGAAGTTGTCTTCCAAAGAACACCTGCTCCTAAAGAAAAATACAGGAAATCAGAAAACATAAAGACATTCAATTTCAGAAAGGTTCATACTCATTCTCTCCCTAACTGTTAAAAATAAGAATAACTTATTTTCTCAGTTGCTCTTAACTGATACTGACTATTGGAATATGCTGCATTTGTTTGTTCAAAAACAGAGGTGTTATTGTATATAATGTCAAGATCTTTTTTGGTGTGACAAGAAAGGTGCTTGGAAATAGTCATCCAAATCCAGATTAGAGAATCAGTGCACCATAACCTGGCATAAATTAAGAATACTCAAAATTAACAATTAAGTTGAAGTGAAAACTGAATGATAAACTGATCCAGAGTTTGCAGCCGGCATCTGCAGTTGCATTGTCTCATCTTTCAAAGGTCTCTGAAATGACTGCTAAAGTAGTTCACTGTAAAGGACTGCTTTCAAGAAAGGAGGAAGCCTGGGAGTCTTATATGCAGTTGCCACTCAAGCCCTCATTTGGAGTGTTATTACAATTCTTTAAAGTTCTTCATGTGTGCAAAATTAAAAGGGGCTTTTGAAGAAAGCATCAGATTCAGTTGTTGTGTCTTCATGATACTTTGTATTTACAAGTTCAAGATGATTCGACTGTATTCAAAAACACTGCATGGAGTAGAGGCTTTGGGTATGAACATGTAGACAACACAATCAATTCTTGACCTCACGAGCATTTCAAAGTTCTTATTGCAGCATTACATTTTATGTCCAAGAGAACTAATGCATAGGCAATGTACTGGAGTATACAGTACAGTACAGTATACAGTTCGTGTAGAGTTTCAAGATGCACAAGTTTCTCCCTGCTTCTGCAATGTCGGTGGAGTCTGCTTTGGGAAACTTGCATGGAGAAACTGTTGATCATGTATATACTCAGCAGGAAGAAGGTCACTCTGCTTGTATCTGAAGAAAAGCACACAAGCTACAAAAACCCTGTGGTGTTGAAAACAAAAGGCAAAACTAGTCTGGAACATAGAGTTGCCAGAACTGGAATTACTTGAAGATGAATACATGTTATAAATAAAAAAGAGATTATTTGTGTGGAAAATATTTTAGGGCAATGAAACAGTCATTCAAAGTCTAAAATACATATTCTATTAATATGTATTCTGATGTCACTACTGCCAGTGTCTGACTCAGAAGCATTTCTCAGAAAGGATTATTCTTTTCCAGTAACTTGTGTAATGTGTTTACTATGAAACAGTAAACAAATGTCATTAACTTTGAACAAAAGAATAGTTTTGATAATGCCTGAATTCGTTTGGCTTCCTGATAGAGTGGCCACTTATCCTAACCAGAGTTAAAATGTTTTATATACACACTTATCACTGCAGGTACAAGTGTCCATGTCTTTGGATTCCCTTACTCAGTAGCATCCATTAGATTTCACATGCAGCCTCCTGCCGCCTATCCTTTAAACAGTATAATTTCTGAATTTTTGTGTGTTCTACATGAACTACAGGACCTGATATTCATGAAGAAGAAGGAAGGTAACTGGGATCTCGAGGAGCAAAAGCTTCTGTAACATAAGAAATTTCATTTCCCCTTTGCATGAGAATTTGCTGTAACAGGACTCACTGTAATCAAAATGAAATTGCTCTGTGCTTCTGTAATCAGCTGATTAGCAGAAAACAGAATTATATTCCAGACAGCAACTATGAAACAACCCCAGTGAAGTTGGTCTATGGTCTATAAGATGTCACAATAAAGAAGTAACAAGTGAACACAGATAGAGAACTCCTATCAGAGGGATTGTCAAGCACAGCATCAGTTGTGCATTTGTAACTCTTCTGTGATGAAAGTGTGAGTCTTAAATATATACCAAAAATTAGAATGATAGTAATTCTAGTAAAATAAAAATCAATAAATTGTTACTAAACTTATCAGGAGTCAGTTATTTCATATAAAGGCAAAAAACAGTAAAATTACCACTTAATGAATAAGTAGGGTTTGTGCTGGTTTCTGGTGACTCAGCAGGATCTGGAAGCTAATTGTAGGCAACAGCTTGAAGCCCTCCAGGTATTTAATGAGTGTCTTCCACAGAAGTGTTATGTTGCTTGGAAACATACACTAGCAAATATTTATGACACTTTGTCTGGAAATCTGAAGTGATCTTTAGCAATAAACTTGAATAAGGTCTGAAATTGTGCTGATTATTTTGCAGAGTATAGGCAGATATCAAGACCAAATAACAGAACCAAAAGGCAACCTATAGCTCTTCAAAGATTCTAAGCAGCATATATAGCAGCGATGTTAAATATGTTTATGAAACAAGAGCAAAGCCAAAGCATTGCCAAAGAATCTTGTTAGCTTTCATGCCTTTTTTTTAGGAACTCCTTGCTGCTTTGAAACAGAACCTGATGAAGTGTCACTGGACAAAGAAGGTGTGCCCCAAGCAGAAGCTATCAATGGCTAAACCTTGTTTCCAGTGGATGTGGAAGAGTAAGGAGGAAGAATACAACTATTTCACCCTCAACTGAATTATAATGCATCTACCAGATAACATGCATCATTCCTCCTTTGAATGCAAAATTAGGAACTTGGGTTTTGTAGGTATCAAGGGCTCTTCCCATTTCTCACTATTTCAATGCCCTTTCAAGGTGACCAGCCAAATTGTTCTACAACCCCACAGATGAACAGTTGTTTCAGGGAGAAATGCTCCCTGAGGAAGTGTGGTACCTTCCTGTACGCTTCTACAGCAACATTATGCTGGTGGGATGAGGTGTTACTCAGTGTATGCAAACACCAGGTGACACGTTAGATGTACCACGGTATGTGACCTCTCTCTGGTGCTTGTTCCAAAAGTGTATTGATCTCCCAAGGGTCTCCTGTCAGATGTGTCAACCCTGTCCAGACAACTCAAATACACCAGGCAGCTAAACTGGCATCAATTGTTTATGTTCAATAAACTTGTATTAGGCATTTAAAATCCAGTGCCACAAAGAAGAACAAGAATAACTGGCAGACTAAAGAGCTCTGGGCTCCAACAGACTTCTGTGTAACAGACTTTGAGACCACCGACCCTCTGCTTGGGTCTATCTGAATGCAAGACCCAGCTTTACTTGAACATACCATCTTTCACTGATCTTTTGGGGAAGATTTTAGTTGCTATAAAAATGCAAAACCACTGACTAGACATTTAGTGGCTCTGCCCCACAAAACAGCCAGGGTTTTCTCCAAGGAACTTTGAATTTCTGCTGATAATCTCTTCTGGCTCTCGTCCTAATTACTACTGATCACAACAGTCTGTTTTCATGGCAAATAATTTTAAGTCAAAGTGCCTGGAAATTATGAGAAGGACCTACACACAGTTCCTTGACTGAGAGCAAAGATACAAAATAAAACACAAAATACATCTTCTAGAAGGTACATTTTGCCTATTTAGAATTCAAACCTGTTCAAATACATAGGTGTCAACAAAAGTTTCCATTAAAAAATTCTCATAATCTGATAAATGAGGCACTAGACTTATAAAGGAATGCCTGCAGACAAATGGGAGGAGGTGTTTTCCACTTGATAATTTGCTTGAAATTCTATTTGATAAATCTAATTTATCCATAGAACACAAAAGTTACATAGTTAAAGATAGCTCTCTCCCCATGGTATTTTAATTTCTTTTCATATCAATATATGGACACTTATTCTATTTTCAGTCAATTATTGGGAATAGCAGTTGTATCTACATCATCATTTGCTGTTTCAGTGCAAAGCTGTATTTCAAAATGAATAGGTCCATTGACAAAAGATATAAGAGCGGATATATGAACCATTAGCACACGTCTAACTGGTGAACAGATAGTGAAAAGGAATTAAGAAGAACATGCTATTCTGTGGAAAAAAATTCTGATATTAACAAAGAGCTTTGAGCTTTTCTCAAAAATATTTCCCACTAAATCACCCAATTTATGTACATATAGTTGAAAAACTTGGTAAGTATATACTTAGACAAAATTTTCTTTTTAACGTCCCTCACCTGAAATGTCCCCAGGACAATTTTCTTTATGTGGTATTCCTAATATGATTTTATGTGTATGTGTGCATTATTTATATTTTCATAGTTTGTGATAAGGAGTTACATACCAAATTGTTCTCACTCAGAAAAGTTCAACAGGATTCTTTTGATACAACATTGTTTCCAACCTGAATGACTTGCTTTCTCATAAACGTGTCTCATAGCCATATCTTTTAATGTCAAAGATTTGCCCCAAGCGCACCCATTCAAGCTTTAATTGAAAATGACTGTGAATGAGACATGGAAGATAAAATCAATTACCTGAATCCAACATTAGAGAGCAGTGCAATATCCCAAGTCTCTTGGCAGACATGATATTGATTCATAGGATTGTGAAAAACCATTAGTAAAGAGTTATCTTGGGTATGATAAAAGGAATCAACACATCTAAATTCTTGGGATGCTCTATGAAGAACCTGAAAATGAAAAAAATAAAGGTACATCTCCTTGTAGACAGTAGCATGTGTCATTATAGCAAAAGGTGCTCCAGAACTTCACTCTCCTACAAGATGTACTCAAAGCATTTGGATTCCAGCCACCTGAATTGTTCAGGCAGGTGGAAATTGAAACTCCATTGCTATTCCTGTTGATAAGAGACAGTCACTATGCTCCACCTTCTGAGGCTGACCATGAATGAAAAAGTTTGGCTACGTAAAAGCCAAATAAATTAATATTAAACAAATATTCAAAAAGGTTTAAATAATACAATAATTAAATAAATAGCAAATAAAATTGTAACTATCATATACCAGATAAAAAGAAAACAAATTAATTTTTTTTCATATCAGTCGAGTTTACTTGGTATTCAATTTGCTATACTATGCCTCGCACATCTCTGAGATTTACTGTGTTCTACACTACTTCACAGTTCTGCAGTACCCCATCATTTTCAATATTTCCATTATCTGAAGGCTGAAACTTATCTTGTAGTCATAGCTAGAAGAAAGCCTTCTTTTAAATTATTATTTTTCAGAACTATGCAACCAAAGCTTCTAGAAGGATCTGTTCCCTGATCTTCCCTCACAGAGGTGAGGCTGACAAGTTGGTATTTCCCAGGATCCTCATTTCTACCCTTTTAAAAGATGGGTACAATGCTTCCCTTTATCCAGTCACCTGGAACTCCACCTGACTGCCATAACTTTTTTAGAAAAGGTTATTTTCTGTTGCAATAAAATCTTATTTTCTATTACTTTTATACTCCATCAGTATCTTTTTACTAGATTCACTAATTATTGTTTATGTAGTATTAGCTATCTCGGTTGCATTAGAAAGAACTTCCCACGTATGCATGGACTTTAAAACTGTGACACTAAAGTAGCGCTGCAAGAGTCTAAGTAGAACTTCCTTCACTCATGTATAGCAAGTGGCAGGGTCAAATAAGAGTTGCAGCATATGAAGCTCAGGGCAGCACAGCAATTAACAACCCAAACTCCTCCCAAGAGGCTGCCTCCTAACTTAAGCCAACTACACTTGAACTCATCTTTCACATTTATCATTGTCTTTCTTCAAGATAAGCTTTAGTTTTTAACTTGCAAGATTTCTATAAATGATGTCTCTAGCCCTTAAAGAGTGAAGTACTGTAAGAACTAAATTTTGTCTGCCCATAAAACATAGACCACATAGGCATTTGCAAAGTATGTTTTCACATACACTGCACTAATGAGTCCCATAACTGCCATGGAGGATCACCCCTAAGGGCAACACAGTTTTGTCTCCACCACACGTTTAACTAAAAGACTTGCTACCAAATAGGACAGCTCCAGTTTGGCCAAACCAGGAAATAAAAATCCATTAAAAACTACATTTCACGTAAAGAACTGAAAAGTTGCTAAGCACAATGAGTTTTGGTAAAAATGAAAAAGAGATAAAACTGAATCAATTATTTAGCAAGAAAATACCCTGAACTCCACTACTAATGCTTTGTGTAGTGTTCTGAGGGGTGACTCAGGTGTATGTACAAGACTATCAGTTCACAGATACCTGAAGAAGAACATGTGGTTGAAAATGCTCTTCCAAATTCCAGTCTGTCAAGCAACGCCTCTGTGTCTTTTTTGTTTTCTCCAAGTTTAGTCCTAGACCATAATTTTCCAGACTCACCTCAAAATACAACAAACCAAAATAATGAATTTCAACATTTCAGTGTCAGCTGTATTAAATTAACTGTAACCTTGTTGGATTAATAGACAGTATCCCATGTTGCATCACAATTAACTGCATAATGAAGCATATGTGCGGACCCGTATGGCACTATTTAATAAAAAATACAATTACTCTTAAGGGTTTTTGGGTTTGGATTTTTTATGACAAAATAATCAAAATACTTTTATTATTAGATTATAGGGTTTTGAGTTCTGTAAGCAATTATGAGTATTCAAACATGTCCTATGATGTAATTTTAAAATTGCTATGTTTATCCAGGGATGTATGGCAGACAGGGGATTCTGAAGATGCCAAACTACACAGTTTACTAGTGTGACACAGTTTGACAATTTCTTCTAAACTTTCATGCTTGTATTTGACCCCTGGTATTCAGTGAAACCAGCACAGAATTATCATTAGCAGCTTCATCAAAACCCGTCACCTTGGAATTCAAAGGAAATGATTTCACAGTGCTTAGAAGTTATGGCACTATTTGCCAAACATCACAAAATTAACATTTGCAAGGAGTGTTGCAAAGGAATCCCCAGTAACATGTCCTGGCATTGAGCAGTATCTTCTGTTGCCTCATGTAAAGTCTAGTTGACTCCATTCCTCACACTTGCCATATCAGAAACAGTAAGATCCAATTCTTTGTTCAGAAGACGATCAGCCAGACCATCTGTTCCATCTTTGACATTTATTTCTGTATGCCCTGGAAATTGAAAGCCGAATTTTAAGAATTGTTCCAGAAACTTCAGCCCTAAACACTAAGGTTGGAGTAATGCAATATCCTTAGTCCCCCTGATGAGACTGACATCAAGTTGAAGCTTTCTTTTATCACACTAGTCCTCTAAACACACAATCAGCTCTGCTACCCTTCTTTCCTAAAAGAGCACTTTAAAATCCAGGGACAAGTGACAGATAGTTAAATTATCTTTAAAAAAGAACAACAAAAAAAGAACACTTTGTAAAACTCACTGAAATCATCCTCTTTATCTGACCATGCATAGTCAAAGCCATTGACAGTATTCTCAGAAGTATTCTCCAGATTCATACAGAAAGACCCACTTTGCTGCATATTTTAATAAGCAGTCCTTTGTACAGATGATATTAAAATAAAAGGCAAAATCAATTGTTTTGTTACTTCCACACATTTTTGAAAAATGCAAATTTTCAACTTTAAATTAATTTGGTTTATAGAACTTCATAAGCTACTGACAGAATACTATGTCTCCTGAGGATCTGACCAGTCATTCCATTGTTACAATGAGCACCTGATATGAACAGCATCACATGGGGAATTTAACTTCTATATTCTCTTTATTTTTAAAAAATAATTTCCTTTTAATAGAATTCTTTATGCCCTAAGTTAGGGTAGAGGTCACTAATATTTGATCAAAATTCACATGCACTAGAATATTACTCTTTCTGGTGGAAAATACACCATAAAGTATTTGTTCATAAGTGGCTTATAACCAGCTCAGCCTCCTGACATATATCTTTAGGCTCTGCTTCTCTTGGAAATTACACCTGTTTACTGACTGCCTTTAGAAGATTGAAGAAACCTGAAAGCAAATGCTTTATCTTCCTGGTATTTGCTTTCGTGCTGTAGAAGTGCTGAAATTTTATCATGCTTATAACTGCAATATTTAATAATGTGACTAGTAGAAAAGCAAAATAAACTAACACCCAAAAATGTTCCCAAGATTCAGAAAAGAAGCAGACATGCAGGATTCATTTTTGTCTGTTCCAACCTTCTAAGGAAAGGATCCCATCTGAGCTGGTTGCTTAGACATCTCTATTAGGAAAGCACAGGCAACATCACAAAGTACTGCATCCAGCTCTGGGGTCCTCAGCACAGGGAAGACATGGATCTGTTGAAATGGGTTCAGAGCAGGGCAAATGAAGGTGATTAGAGGGATGGAGAATCTCTCCTGTGAAGACCAGCTTAGAGAGTTCAGGCTGGAGAAGAGAAGGCTCTGGGGAGACCTCATTGTGGCCTTGGGACAGACTTTTTAGTAGGACCTGTAGTGATAGGATAAGGAGTAACAGTTTTAAAGTAGAGGATGATAGATTCACACTAGATATAGGGAAGAATTTTTTATAATGAGGGTGGTGAAACACTGGAACAGGTTTCCCAGAAAGGTGGTGGATGTTCCATCCCTGGAAGCACTGGAGGTCAGACTGGACTCTGAACAACCAGATCCAGTTGAAAATGGCCTTGCTTATTGCAGGTGTGTCAGAACAGCTGACCTTTAGAGGTCCCTTCCAATCTAAATGATGATTCTGTGATTCTGTGATCATGAACCTAAAGTTTGCTTAAACTGACCTAATTTCTACTTCTCTTGCATCCCAAAAAAATATTCACTTGTTTTTAATGTAGCTTTTTGGCCAACACATCTCCTTTAACCAACAACTAGGCCAACAACTCTTCATTATGTTAGAATCTGCAGGAGAAAGTGCAGAACTTCAGAAAATTCATTTTGCATTGTCTACAATTGTTAATGTTATAGTACAAAATAGCTTTTGTCTTGATTCTTATATTCCTAAATATACAGACTATACAATACTTGAAAATTTGGTGATCTGTATAAGGAAGAAAAATCACATCCTTGCAATAGTGAATGATATGGTAAAACAAACGGTGGATTCAAATTCTTCAGGAGTAATGTAAACAGAAAGTTTTTTACCAGGGCCTCTTGGAGATTTTCCATTAAGCTTCTTTTCCATAAGGAAGAGTTGTCTCAGCTGTCTTGCAAACATGGCTGGATTATCCCAAGGGATATAAGACACTTCAGAATCAGCTCCAACCATAGATCCAGAGCTCTCCAGGAAACCAGAGTCACTCAACCCAGTCAGCTTCAGGCTTTCGAAAGTAAACACTCTGAAGGCTCTTTCTACTTCAGCCCAACTCAGAAGATCTAAAAAAGAATTACAATCATTAACTGAAAACGTCCTTACAGCTCAGCAGAAAATAAATAGAAGACTATTTAAGTGTATTGTTCTTGGCAACTCTGCAAAAGCCAACAGCAATTTCCTTAATGGTACTGGATCAAGTCATGTGGGCTACATTTTACACTGCATTTGAAGTTGAATGCTTCCAAATTGCAAAATGATATGCCTAAATATTAATCTTTCTTAAATGAAGTGGTCCTTACGTCTGAATACCTTCTGACTCATTAACTTTATACAAATGATGTTGATTTTAAAATACTGAGTAGACTTTATCAAACGAGTTAGCAACTAGTGATCTTCAGTTCATGAAATGTTTTCATTATCTGTAGCTTCTCAAACAAATATATTGTTTTTCTCTTCAAACAAAATTTTACACATAATTTACACAGAAGTATGCAAGGTGCAGAGGCAATAATAAATCCTATTTATGGTTGTATGCATCAGTGTCCATATAACAATGATAATCATGCAAAGGACTGAATTTTAAGATAGGTAGGACAATGCCCAAATCACATAAAGTGTATCTTCAGTTTGAAATGTTTTCTCTTTAGGGTGGTTAAGCACCTAAGCATGTCATATATCTTGAGAATGCTGGATAACTCATCTTGTGTTTAAAGTAATCATCTTGATAAAAGCGAAGGCTTTGCTAGCCAAGTTACCAGTTGGGAGAGACTGGCAGTATAATACGGCCCAGTGAAGATCAAATTCAATACCCATCAGCTGGAAGACTATAGCAATACTGAACACTTAAACAGCTTACTGTCCAAAATGAACATACCAACAACTAGAAACAACACAGCAAAGCATAAATTAATCCAACACAAGGGACTTCAGGATGAAAGAGCTGGGAAAGTACCTTCAAATTTTGCACCTTATATGATGACATAAATGCAACCACAGGGAGTTGGATGTTTATATTTCTTAGTAACCTAGAGTAGACTTTTGATACTACCTGAGGGCATTTATGTAGTCTTTGAGTTTGTTTCCTGGTGCATGTAATGGCAGCAAGCACATTCCAAGAAAAGGTAACTGCAGAAGTGATTATGGCTGGAGAAGTGAATGTATTCTTGGTTTGATAAAGTGACTGTTATAAAGTAGTTTCATTATTAACACCAACAGCTTACACAGACTACCTTCTGAAAGCCATGTATTGTTCAATAAAAATTGTCTACCTAAGGTATGTGTTTTTCCTCCAAAAGGGTGTTGATAAATAAACAGTTTACATCAGTGTCTCTCAAAATTCTACATCCTAGGATCAAAATTGCAATTTTACAGCTATTCTTTTCCTCAGCATTAGTAAGTTGTAAGTTTGCAAATGTGTGTAAATAAAGTAGTTCTAACATACTTCAGCTCTTAGTCATGCAATATTTAATAATCATATAGTCTTTCCCATTAACCATGAAACTGAGGTCTGAAGTTAACTTGTATAGTAGACTATAGTTATATATATGCAAGAATGGGAAAATGGGAAATACTGCAAAGGCTTTTTGGCAGCTGAACAAACTTGTCCCAGAATTCCTGCTATTAAATAGGATCATCAACCAGAAGGAAAAAAAAAGTAAATTATATCAATGAAAATCATTTTACCACTAGTACAATAATGCATGAGCTCGTGAACTCTGGCCAAGCGTTTAGTGTTGTTTTCAGTTGAAGGAAGGGTGAAATGGATACGTTCTTTAAGAGGCAGTTTATCCATCATTTCACGCTCAATCTTTTCTGGATTTAAGTTCTCCCGGACCTGGAACAAAAATCAAAGTACCAGAGTTAAAGTAAACTTTCACACTACTGACTTTCTACAAATTATGTTTGAATAAAGAAGTCTTTCTACAGCAGAAGACCTTAGCTTAAGTCAGTTGGACATAAACTTAAATTTGAACATGTGCTCACAGTGTGGCTTTGAATCTTGGTGTCAGATACTGTAGGCAGAAAATTATTAAGACACATAAGAGAATGACTGGCAGTATAATAACAGACATTTGTTAGAAGTTATTTGCCTGTGCTAGCTAGACTTCAAAATACAGAAATATGTACTGATCTGTTCAGAGCGACAGCAGATACCTTCCACGTATCTTTCAGCTGGCCTGTGCTATTTTCCATAGTAATGAAATCCATAAACTTATTGATCAGTCTGTGATGAGAGGCATTCCTATATATTAAAGGATTTATCTTTTCAGACTTAGTGGTACCTTTCAGTTTCACTTTTTTTAGTATTATACACTTTGCTTTTCCTCTAATCTTTCCCCAAACATTCTGCTATATCCTGAATTTCCTCTCAGCAAGTACATAAAATACATCAAGCATATGCCTGCTAAAAGCAGCTGTCTTGTTGATTACTCAGTCCTTCCTTCTGCTTGAATATACCCAATGTGTCAAACTTGAATTGTCTTTGAATAGTTTTAATCAATGGTTGTTGAAGCATTCCACAGATAATTTGTAATTCATAAAGATAGGCAGACACACCTTGGCTATGAATCTAGAACTGAATTATGACTTCTATTTTCTTCAGAGAATTTTTAAAGTTTAATGGTAAATCTACACCTTGGCTTCAGAAAAATTTGAGACATTGACAATGTTTTTTTGCTTCAGAAAGTCTGGGAACTGTTTCTTTCCAATAATCCCAAACCTTGCAGTTTCTGAATCTTTCTGCCTTTGTTAGAATTTGGCAGTACCTTGGTTATACACTATGCTCCAACTATTTAGCCAACCTGAATACATCTCTTGTGTTCATTAACAACCCCTATAAATTTTCTTATACATCTCTACATTTCAGTATTCAATCTAGTCTACATGCTAAATCACTGTTATCAAGTTAGCAACTAATTTTTCCATAGTTTTATCTGAGTTTGACTACAGTAAATCAACAGTTCTGTAATTTCTCTCATCTATGCCAAAGGCTAAACATTCTTATTAATAATGCAAATAGATCCCTGAAATCAGTATGTTTGTGCTCTGTTTGTGAGGTGTCCTCTGTCAGTAACTCATTGCTTCTTAAGTAAACTAAGCATGTGTTGGTGTGTTCATCTCAGTAGTAAAAAAGCTGGGCTATGCTGTCCTGTTTTGCAAAAACACCATTCCTCCCCTTCTAGTGCACTGAGCATTCATTGCCTGTCAACTCTGGAAATATTTATATGTGATAGCTAGCACTATACCTTCAGCAGGTGCAACCGTTGAGCCAGGGTATCATGGTAGTTAAATAAGAGAGGGTACTGGGGGCTTGCAGTCTTTTGCTCACTGTATTTAGCAGAAAAGTAATCATATAGATCCTGTTTATAAAGAAAAGAAAGAGGTATTAAACCCCAATCATGAGATTTATTTGTCATTTTAGGAAATGAACAAAAGACAACACAAACCTTTTTCTCACTCATAGACAGTGAAAGAGAAGGAAGGACAGAGATTATGTGATCTGCAATGGCATGATGTAGCCCATCTGCCTGAGGGTCTGGTACCACCAGACTCGGTGGTGTAAGGTCTTCTTCACTTGCAATAACCTGGCAAACACAGCATATGTTAGCTTTCGTTACAATATGAGTGCTACTTAACTTTACTAGAACTACCAAGCAAATCCTGCTATAAACTAAGGACACATCCATAAATTTTTCAGGGAAGAAAAGCATAATTTTTTTCTACAAGTAGCAAAAATACAACTTTCCAAGTTAGTTCCTGCACCAAACAAGGCTTATGGAAAACAGAATTAAATGTTTTTCCTATTAGTCGTTTTTGGAAGGATGAGAAGAAAAATACTTCCAACTTGAAATGTTAAGAATTGTTAAGGAACACAGGTAATCAAAAACTGATTCTCTATTAGGTGTTGGACTTTGAGTATTCTTACCTGAGTCTATTTGCAGACCAAGTTACAAAATGTAAAAAACCCCAAAATTATGTGGAAATTTTACCCCTAAAAGAACGTGGATTTCCAAATCATATTGTGTGTCTCTTCTAAATCATAGATTGTGCCTGAACTCCACAGAAGTCAGATCTGCCTAGCACTAGCATCAACACTTATGTTAGGCTTGCCTTAAGACCTCTGAACTGAGTAAACCAGTGAAAGTTTAGTCTCAATAACATTGCAGGACATGAAAACTTGTTATTTACTTAGATTAGTAACTGCACTTTTCTCCTCACTTGATTATACTTATAGTCTTCCAAAATTAATTATGGAATAACACTACAAATACATAGTAAGTGCACAATACGAAAAAAAATCCAGGTTTGGAGTTTTGACTCCTTTGTGTTGAACCTTCTTGCTCAGTGCCTCCATGCACAGCCTCATATTTTAGGTTGAAACAGATGGATTTACTGATCTTTGACCAACTCATTATATCAGGTCTAGGCCAAATTAACCACAGAAATTAAAAAGAAAACATTCCCACCTGTTCCAACATGCAGCTCAGCATTAAGGGTACAGAAAAGTACTCCTCAGGAATCTGACTCAGCAAGTCATTGTAATACCTCATGTCTACAGAAGGAGACAAAAAAGAAGTTTCTTTAACTACTGTATTAAGAGATAAAAACCATTAAAATATGTTTATTCAGAAATGTGAATTTATATTTGAAATCAATTCTGCAAGTTTGCAGATGATACAAAACTGGGAGGAGCTGTTGATGCCCTTGAAGGCCGGAAGGCCCTGCAGAGAGACCTCAACAAATTAGAGGGTTGGGCAATCACCACCTATATGACATTTAACAAGGGAAAGTGCTGGATTTTGCACCTGGGACAGGGCAAACTTGGATGTATGGAGAGACTGGGGAATGAGATGCTGGAAAGCAGTGCCATGGGAAGGGACTTGGGGATTCAGGTTGATGGAAAGTTAAATCTGAGTCAGCAGTGCCCTGGCAGCCAGGAGGGCCAAGTGAGTCCTGGGGGGTTTCTGGCACAGCATCGCCAGCCAGGCAACGGAGGGCATTGTCCTGCTCTGCTCTGCACTGGGGCGGCCTCACCTCAGAGGAAGTTNGGCCTCACCTCAACTCAGAGGAAGTTCAGGTTGGATATTGGACATTGGAAAAACGTTCTTCACCCAGAGGGTGGTTGGGCGCTGGAACAGGCTCCCCAGGGAAGTGGTCACAGTATCAAGCCTGACAGAGTTCAAGCAGTGTTTGGACAATGCTCTCAGGCATGTCCTATGCTGGGTTAAGTTGGACTCAGTGATCCTTGTGGTTCCCTTCCAATTCAGAATATTCTGTTAACCTTCAGACAATTTTTATAGAGCTTCTAAATCTGACTGTGACTAGGAATAGATAGAAAAAGTTATTTTCTAAAGAACTTGGTTATCACCACTGTAGTTTTCAAACACTTTCACAGTGTATTCACCAGGATACACAACATCTTCAGCTTATTGTGCAAATCGTTTTGAGGATTTTTGCTGTCAGATGAATGAATGGTTTGACAGAGTGGACAGCTACAGAGGACTGCTTTAATCCTTTAAACATACCCTGTGACAAAATTACTGTTGGCAGAATTTCTTCTGCTTTCCCTTTTTGCTTTGGAAGTGTCATCTGTGGTTCTGATTGTTCCTAAATGAACAAAAGTAAAATAAAAAAAATCAGAAACCACAAAACAAGTGAGTATTTCAAAATAGGTGGGAGAAATTAATTTCATTTAGCTTTAGTTACTCACCCTAGACAGACACTAAACTTTCAAATTGAATGAGATAGTAAGAATGTAGTTTTATGAATGCTTTAAATGAATATTCAGTAGTACTGCTGCAGATGGAATAAGCCCATTTTTTCTCTGCCACTAGTGCTGTTCTAATAAGCTACTTGCTTCTGCACAGTTAAGCTTTTTCTACCATGAACAAAATAAAGAAACTGATCTTGCACAGAACTAATAATCTTTTTTATTTGACAGCTCACAGATCGGCAACATTGCATAGTAGCTCTGTGCAGGCATATTGATTTTTCAGACACAAGAATGTATCATCAGATGCTATTTAAGGAATTTTTATACCTGTGATACTTTATGCTTGTAGGATCCTTCCAATTTTCATTTTCCTATTTCCCCAATGCTCAGCTATTTTCCCCCCATTTTTTGAGGTTCTAAATGATGACGACAAACGTACAAATTTCATTCACTGAAAATTACTTGTAAAGTCATGGTCCAACGTGAATTTTTGAGTTAAAATTAAAGACAGGCAATTCTAGCCTATAATTAGTTATTCTCTACAAGAAGAGAAGGATCCGTGCCTCAGTTGAAGATGGTTGTCTTGATTTGCTCTCTGATAACATAGGTACATTAATAAACTTGGTGTTTTCCAAGTAGATGCAATGTTGTCTTCTCCAGTCCAGGCAGTCATACAACAAAAAAGCAATGTGTTCAAACAGCACAGTGCCAAATGCAAGCTATGAGAAAAAAAGAGACAAAGGATGAAGTTTGCATGTAAAAGTGTCATGTCACTTAGTGACAGGAGTCATTAGCACTTTAACCAGCAGATCTACATCTGTTTATAAATCTTCCAAAAGACTTTTTCCTCCACTGATTCAGAATGTTCTGTAGAGTTATTCTAAAGCCTCCTCTAATTTATTTGCCTAACAGTGCTGCAGCATAGTATGAACTTTATATTGCCTAAGTGATTTAGTTGTTATAAAGTCTAACTTGTCTTAATAGCAACTGTTCAAGGTCTGCTATCTTGCAACTGGAACTGAAGTTATTTTTTTGGATGGGAAAGAATGGAAGAGGAAATTCAAAGTATTTTGTTATATAATATGTGTACATTTTTACTAGTGATCAACCTGCAGCATATTTACAAGATCAAGCATTCCCCTGCGCTAGAAGGATAAAAAATAAAATCCCAACCAGGTAATTAATGCAATCTCCTATTATTTTCTGTCTCTGCTGCCCTTTGAAAACAAAGAAGGCCTCAAGAAGAGCACTCTGAAATCCACAGTTGTGAGTGAAGGAATGTCAGCATACTGCCCAAAAGTCCAAAGGGACAGTGGCTGTATCTGCAAAAGTCTTACAAGGAAAAAGTCATGGTTCTTGAGGTCATGTACTGTGATTTTCATCAAAGCTTGGGAGGAATAAAAAGAATAATAGCAACTGCTATTTTAAATATTAAATGTTTTTGTACAAATACCAAAACCTTGTTGGAGACCACATGAAACACTCAAATTTCAGTGGCTTTAATGGATGTATTCTTCCCCTGTACATCCTGAACTTTGTGGAGAGGATGGAATTATTATAATTTTTAGACAATTTCTGTAAAAAGTCTTTTTCTTTCAAAAGTGATTATTTCACTTTTGTGAAAGTAGGGCAAATCTCTTGTACTAAGTTTGCCTCTAAAAGGTGGCTAACAACAATGAATGTCTTGATTTTAAGTTTTCTAAATAAAACACAGTGAAGAAGCACAACTGACATTAAGCACTAAGTACAATAACAAACCCTTAAGAAGTATTAAGCATCTGCTTTCCTCAACTTGGTGCCTCCTTATGACACTTGAAAACAGGCACTCCAAATCACTGATGAGTTATGGAATACTTGTCTCAGTTTTTGTAACATTTAAAGACTAGAAGAGATATTTGGGAAAGAAATTCTATTTGCGAAAAGAGAATGTTCATTAATATTCTTGCACATTTGCTTTCCCAATTCAATACTCTTCTGAAAAACGGGTTAGTATAAAACATTTCCATTCATACATTACTTAAAAGATATCATTAGAGCACATAAAAGTTTTAATTAAAATATTGGAGTGTTTTGAATGCACAGTCTTTTAAACAAAACAGTACTTTTTACAAAGTCACGAGTAACAAAACCTGGTGCTACTCAGTGGGATGCAAGCAAAGTTTAGTGTAATTACAATTTTGTGATTCAATTTGCTTGGTCTCTCCTCTTCTCAGGACAGCCACACATGCTTGTCAAAGGTTTTTCAAGTCTAACCATTACTGACTCTCAAACAAAAAATATTTTTGAAAGTATTTTCCTTCTAAAAATCTCAAATCTGAGAGCAGAGGCTACTTACTGTATGTAATACTCTAACATTTTTATATTAATGTCTAACAGTTTGTCACAAGAGTTTCCCTTCTGTGTATCATGCACTTCAGAGACGCAGCAAGTCTGGACTCAGAGACTCTCCAGCAAGTCCACAAGAACAGACTTACTCTACCTACCTATGATTTCAGAACTTATATACTCCCCACCTGTTTCTTTTAAAACTTACCAATTTTCCTACTCTTTCAGAGCTCATGAAATTATAACTACAATCTGTTGAAACACTTTCAGTGACAAATCATTTTTTCCCTTATTTAATTTATTTCCTTTATTTATGACTCTCTAACGAGATGTAAACTGTAAAGATGCTGAATAAGCTAAATAAAAGGACACGTAGGAAATAATTTTTGTTTAAGATTACAAAGAAACTAACTATTCTGGTTCTGTTTCTGAGAAGGCTGAGATAAAATTTCTGTCATTTCTAAAGTGTTCTTAAATGTTACAAACCCCAAAGCATGCCATGAACTATGAAAACAGAATATACTGACCAGCATTTCTCTGTCTGACCAATCAGGGGGAAAGTCACTTTCCTTAACTTGGTAGTGAAGCCTGGCAACATCTAAGAATTTTGATCCATGCTTTTCACTGCTCAGAACTGGCTCCATGTATTTCCAAAATGTTTCCAGGTCTTTGTTAGCTTCATATTCCTTTTTTTGCTCTGCTTCTACGGCTAAAACATATAAGCATTTGACAAATCATGGTACAATGTCTCCCTTTAACATAAACCACAAATAATGTATCAGTTTTCTCTAAGTACTGTTAACATACTTCCATCCTCAAAGTCTGAGCAAACATCTGACACCTAACTTTGTGATTAAAAAATACCCCCACTTATATCTTGCCATGGTCTTCTATTCCAATTACAGAATCATTGATGCTGAAAGGGATTTGAGGGGGTCATCTGGTACCACTGCTCTGCTCCAGCAGGGTCACCCTAGAGCAGAGTGACCAGGACCATGTACAAATGGCTTTTTAGTATCTCCAAGAATCTCCACAACCTCTCTGGGCAGTCTGTGACAGCGTCCAGTCACCCTCACAATAAACAAGTGTTTCCCTGTCTTCAGGTAATACCTCCTGTGTTTTAGTTTTTGCCATTGCCTCTTCTGTCACTGAACACCACTAAAAAGAGCCTACCTTCCTTTTCTTTGCACACTCCCTTCAGGCCTTTATACACAGTGGTAAGTTCCCTCTGGGCTCTTTCTTCTCCAGCGTAAATATTCCTAGCTATCTCAGCCTCTCCTCCTATGAGAGACGTTCAAGTCCCCTGAACATATTTGTGATTGTTTGATGGATTCTCTCCAGTAGCTCCATATCTCTCTGTTCTTGAGTACTCCAGAACCGGACACAGAACACCAGGTGTTGCCCCACCAGTGCTGAGTACAAAAGAAGGCTCAAACCCCTTGACCTGATGCAGCCCTGGATACCATTAGCCTTTTTCAGTACAAAGCCACAGTGCTGGCTCATGTTCAGCTTAGTGCCACCACCCCTAAGTTCTTCTGTGCAGAGCTGCTTTCCACCCAGTGAGCCCCTTCCATGAACTGGTACAGGATTTTGACCTTGCTGAATTTCATGAGGTTGCTTCCAGCCCATTTCTCCATCCTGTTGAGGTCCCTCTGAACAACACCACAATTCTATGGTGTTTCAGCCACTCCTCCCAGTTGTATATCATCAGGGTATTTGCTGAGAGAACTATCCTGATCACTAATGAAGATGTTGAGTAGAACTCATACCACTCATCTCCTCAGATGCCCTGTGGGCCAGGACATTCAGCCAGCTTTCAATCCAACTCAGTGTTTGCTTATCCAGTTTCTTTATGAAAAGATGGTGCCAAAGGTCTTACAGATGTCAGGACAGACAATATTCACTGCTCCCTCCTCACCTACCAAGACAGTAACTTTGCTATAGAAGGTTATCAGGTTGGTTAAGAATGTCTTCCATTGGCAAATCCATGCCAACTGACCAACTTCTAGTCCTTGGTGTGCCTGGAAATTGTTTCCAGCATTAGTTGTTCTATCATCCTAGAGATTGAGAAGAGTCTGAGTGGCCTTTAGATTCCCAAGTCATTCCTGCTATTTCTCAAGATAGGAGTGACGCTTTCCACCAATCTTCAGGGAACTTTTCAAATTGCCATGTTTGTACAAAAGTAATTGGCATTGGCTTTGCAGTGACATCACAGTCAGCTCCTCTGGATGCCTAAGTGTGTCCCACCAGGTCCCATGGATTTACGTATGACCACTTTACTTAAGTAATCCCTGACCTGATCCTCTTCCACAAAGAGTCTTGTTCCAGACTTTTCCCCTGTCTCTGGGGCCTGAAATTTCCAAAGGCCATTCACAATCATAAGCATTTTTTCTTCTTCCAAGGTCCTTAGCCAGTCTTTATAGGGTGGTGTTTGCTGGACTCTCAATAAAGTTTATTGTCATCTTTCTTAGAGCCCAAAACTATTCTCATGACAGACAAGAAACAGGGAGTAACCATTTCCCTTGATATACTGGCTATGTCACCATTGCTCAGTATAGTCAGCCATCACTGATGACATATGTTTAGCTTGCTGTTTACCAGGATCCCAGTTCAAGAGAGGTGTTACAGCCTGGGGACACCTGAGTACAATTGCAGAGCATTATCCTGTGGCATATTCTTCTGTGGCTGGGGAGACAGTCCCAAAGTAGCCAATTGTGCACTTTCCTTGAAATTACCAAATGAGTCAAGTTTTCTTAGCAGCACACCTTCCTAACAATTCACAGAAGTGTGCATTTGATAAAATGTTGATCTTTGGTGGCTGCTGCAGAAAACTATGGATGCAAACACTGCCTGTTAGTCAGTCCCTCTTTCTACTGTCCAATTTTTGCACTTGGTTTGGTGGCCAATCAATGGCAATACCATTTTGGCACTGGCAAACACAGCTGCTCACAGGTAGCATGCACAAACACAAGGAAGGCACGGAGAAGGATCAACACATAGTCAGAACAGTCTTTCCTTGGATATAAGATTATCTCTTTTCTACACAAATTTTTTTTCATGACTAGATTACCTTCAGGTGAAATTGAAGATTTTTCTTCAAGTTTAGTCGCTTCCAAGTATATCTGCAATGGCTTGTAATTCTCAGAAGAAATTTGAATCACATTTGAAATGTTAATCCCAAGATCAACCATCACAGGCAACAACTGAAGATTGTGGAAATCCAAAATTATAAAGTAATGATGAGGACCATCAGCTGGTTCATCATCTGTTCAAAACACAACAAAAACAGATTACAGCAAGGACATTCAACACCTAAACAAAATTATTATTTTTCTTCCCTATATAGGATAATGTAATTTAAGGTCAGAGAAACAGTTATCTTGTAATCTCATTGGGAAAATTACATCTAAGTTCAAAAATATTATGTGCATTAGACTGAAGTCTTCTGCACCAAACCACCTAGAACACAGCAAGAAGAACACAAGTCTGAAGTTATAATCATTTGGAGAAGCACCAGAAGAAAAACTTCAGAAACTGATCATAACCAGAATATTGTAGCAGCATTTCTGTAATTTCTTCTCTCTAAGGAGTTTAGTATCAGGACATATTCACATGCTCTAAAGGTAGTTTAAGATATTCTATTTCATCCTGCATAAAGCTGGACATGGAGCACACACAGAGTAAATTACGGTGTCTTAAATGAAAGATTACGAGTCATAATAATTTCAAAGGATTAGCTGACTCACTGCTCTCTGCCCAACAGGCTCATGTTTGCTACATGTACTTCTTATAAAATCTCAATCAGCTGGTAACACCAGCTCATACTAGTCCTTTTAGTTGGCAAGGAATATATCCAAATTCATCTTAAAGTGCAGATGAGAAGTTTCATTGAGTGTCTGTTCTATTTGGGCTTATTAGCTATATAGAAATATGCATAGCAACATTTCAGTACCAAAGCAAAAGGTTAAGCATGATATAAGTAAAATTGAGCTCTCTAGAAGCTCTGGAATTGTGTAGTTTCCCTTTTTGGCTTATGGAGAAATCAGGCATTAAGACAGGTATCAGGTGATTGAATTCATCCAGTATGGTTATTTATCCTAAGTCAACAGAAAGAAAAGTTTTCTGTAGGATTTGTTTAGCTATGTTCTTTTAGTCTTACATTTGCTGAAACATTTTGATGTTGACATGCCACATATATCTTTTCTGTGTTTTACTTTTGGACTGCGCAATCTATCCTAACACTAAGCAGAACACAGTGTCCTCTTCAAATGCAAAGTGACAAAGCTTTGATATTGCCAAATACAGCTTGACTTTTCAACATGTAACAAACCAAAGATTTATCAGGAGTATATCTGCATTTTTTACATACCAATGTATTTGCTTTTCTCTTCCACTTCTCCCCGTTTTTTCAATTTGGTCTCCTTTTTCACAGGGGCTGGTGCCGCTGACCTTTTTCCTTTATTTTCTTTTCCAGCTTTCTTGTCTGAAAGTTTAGCTTTTTCTTTTTCTTTCTCTTTTTCTTTTCGCTGCTCTTCTGCCTGACAAGATGAATAAATGAAGTTCTCATTGTAGCCTTTGTGCAGAACAAAGGTCAGACTGTTGTAAAACTTCAGTGGTCCAATGTTTTTTTAAAAAAAACTTTACCCTCTCAGCCACTATAATGTTCATTTAGTGGTGCTGCCTTGAACACCCTGCTTTATTCTGCTCAAACACACCATTCAGTTTGTTATATTCTTACCCTATCATAATGCTAAGACTTCACATTAAAAAGGAACTGCAAGAGGTAGGTAGACATTATACCTACCAAATTAACAAAATGCACACAGCTAGCAAGATGAGTAAAGAATCACTGTGCTTTGTTACTTCCACTACGGCACTTGCATCAGCCAGAAACCTTCCTCAGACTGAAGGGAAATAGAGCAAAAATTCAATATCTGTTAATACCTTTAACATCTCTCTTAACACTCTTGAATATGGTGTAAAATGCTACCAGCACTATTTTTCTTTGATGTAAATATCTGTCTAAAGCAAACTAGAACCAAGAATCTTGTGTTCATTTCACACAGGATATTACTCAGCCATTCTCATATTTTCAAACAAAAACACCTACATTAAGGTCTTCTCAGTAACTTAAGAGTACAGGACAAAAAAAGATTTTGTAAGTATCCCAAAGCCTCACATTATAAATCCAAAAAATTCAGGGTCAGTCTAAAACCAAAATAATCCAAAATATGTTAAGGTAAAGTAGGTTCTGTAGAGCAAGAAAGCCTTCATCTTATTTTTGCCCAGCAGAAGTACTATGTCCAAACTATGCAAAAATTACATTTCAGGATTATAAAGCTAAATAAAATAAAATAAATGATATTAACTTAACTTACAGTTACAATCTTGCTAGTGTCACTTTAAAGGCTTTTAAAGCAGTAAGAAAAGCCCTTCATGTAAATGAGAGAGGGCAGTTAACAATACACAGTTGCTTTCCCTAGAGCCAGCTGAAAAGCAGACTTTCCAGCTGTGGAAGTTGTATTTAGTTCAAATTCAAAATCAAAGCAGAAAATCTTTTCCTGCTTTTTCCTTCCTTCATGAATTTCCTTTCTGTAAAATACAGAGATGCCTTCAACAGATTCTCGAAACTATTTGCAACGTGAAATGAAGAATTGGAGGCTTTCATTATTTTCCTTCAAAATTGTTTCATTTTTGACATTTCAAATGAGAAATTTTGTTAGTACTTCTTTGAATTCTAAGCAGAACACACAAAACAGATGATGCCACAAAGTTCACAATCAACTTCATCTATTGCATCTGCATCATTTTAAGTAATTCTCAAGTAAGCAGAGACATTTCTGGACTTGCAAAGATTCTAACAAAGAACACTACTTGACCTTAATACTTTAGAAAGTAAAAGCCTCTCTTCTCTAGAACTCTTTCCTTTTTCTTTCAATGTCATATTTCTCCTTCCCTACAAGGTGCAGCTTTTTGTGGAGTTTCTAATATTCTATTAACTGTACATTCTGCGATTTCATTATTTTAAGCTTCGTATTACAGAACTTTACTACCTCGAACAGTTTTCTAATTCAGACTCTTCTCTTTTTCATATCAATTTAAATACATACACCTGCCAATTTATGACAAGCTTCTGCTCCTAATGAAATACAGAAATTTCCTAGTGGCTTATTTTTATTTATTTACATGCTGGTTTTGTTCTAATCTATTCTATTAACTGGTGTCTATTCTAAAAAAACCCCAAAGGAGAGATATGTTTGCTTTCTGAGAACTGATTCGCGAGCGAAATCCTGGTTTAAACACCCGAATTGTTGGCAAGAGAACTTGTATTGTACAAGCTAGTTGGAAAGGATTAAAAATTTTATGGCAGCCAATTTAGAGATAGAACTCTAAATTAGGAGTCAGTTTCTACCCATTCTGGACTGCAGAGCATCCTCATAGCCAAGAGCCCTCTAATTCTTGACTGTCTTTGTCCTTTAACTGCTGCTCTCACGTTTGCCCGTCACACTTTGATATAGATATAATTCAAAGAAGGTGACAACGTTTGCAGACATTTTGGCTAAAATAAAGAAGAAACTGTAAGTTCCAGAGACCCTTCAACCTTCAACACTGACTATCCTCAGATCACCCAGGGAAATTAAGTTACAGTTACAAGACTAATCCTGCCAAATCAAAGCTAAAGACTCTATTTTAATATTGAAGTTCCTAATCTTTAAACTTCAAATCTTTTATAGTTTACTTATGAGAATTGACTGCTATCTAAGAGCAAAGCCATTTTTTTCTCAATTCACTAAAAAAATCTACTCTACAGCTTCAGCCTTTCAATTTCTCTTCAGATTGAAAACACATTATTTTTCTCATATTCTTCATATATTTCTGTGGCTTACATCACCATTTCCTAATAAACTGACTTCTGTGGGAACAGGACACAATTTTAATTTAATCACCTAGTATTTTATGTTCTTGTGGTTGTGTGCTATAATTCATCCACCAACTACTTCCACAAATAGAATTGTTGATAAATTTACAGACTTTTCAACAATACAAAATCATTAAATAGTTTTCTTCTTGCATCTTTTATACACACAGACTGCTTAGGTCTCTATGTCATCACACTTTACATTATAGTTTCTGATCAATTAACAGGGTAAACTTACTGGAGCAATTATATGACTTTCTGATAATGATCTTTGGTTTCATGAATGTTTGTTGGAAAAGGACTATAGCAAACCCAGCTGTCCAGTAAGTTGCTGAAATGTACCACTGACAACTCCAAAAGATATTGGAAACCAATTAAGAGGTCTGATCTGTGATTCTGTGCAAGATTGGTGAAATTCCTCCTAGAACACATAAGCAATCTGTCTGAGGCAATCTTGGAACTAGTAGTGACGACCTTGGAGGACATATGGAAGCAAGTTTTGGGAACACCGGAAAATGTGGTACCCAGTTCTGAGAGGCAGACTTCAAAATACATACAATTTTGAGAGAGTTCAGAGGAAAGGAAAATGCATAATCAAAACCTAGAAATCATGACGTATATTTGGGTTTGTTTAGTTAAATATGTAATAGATTTCTGTAAAATGGAGGGTAATGTTGTCCTCATACACAGTGAGAAATGAAATAGTAAGGGGTTTAATTGAGAGTAGGGTTGATAAGATCAGAAACCTTTTTCAGATGGGTATGCTACAAAGATGGTTCAGAAGTAATATTGATTGCCATGGAAAAGAAAAGACAAAGCAGTGGAAAGTTTTAAGAAAAGGTTCAACAAACATCGTCCAGGAATAGTTTATGTAAATATTATCCCGCCTTAGTGGCGAAGAATGGAATACATAACTTCGCCAAATTCCATCCAGAGAGGAGATTCATAACAATAACTCCTTCATAGTCTACTCTGTGTCTACCCTTGATACCTCCCAAGTAACAATCTTTCCTACCTTTACTTCAGCCGAGACATATTCAGCTGAAGCCTTTTCCTAGCTCTGTTTTCTATTGGTCCTAAGACTCAGCTAAGTCATTACTAGCTCTCTCTCTAGCAAAGAGTTCTTGCATAGTATTTTTACCTTCTTTCCCCCTGCCGCCACTTTCTCACTGGCATTTGAGTAACTGAGACCTTCACCCACAAAATCTAATCAACTTTAAAAGATATTTCTAGTCATATTTCTCTTCAATTACAGTTCTTGAAAGCCAAACATGAGAAGAAAACTGAATTTATGGAAACAGCACTAGAATAGAAGTGTCTTCAAAGATGTAATTAAGAATGTTCCTAGGGCATACTGTAGTACCTTCTTTTCATCTTCTCTTCTCTGAAGGTCCTTCTGTTTGAGACAAAGCAGCTGAAATTTCAACAGCTTTCCAGTAAGTGTTACAGGAATTTCTAGACCCCCGTCCAGAAAGGCTTTGGCTGTTTCTATCACCTGCAGAGTTAAAAAAAACCAAAAAACAAACCAAACCCACAATAAAACTATTACTTGTATAGTTTTAATACTGCACTTGACACATACTTGCATGTTGAAATGAGGAAGTGCTATCTCACATTGTACAATGTGTGGGTCCAAATAGCCACACTTCCAGAAAAACCACATATCAGTAAGAGACATAGGTATTCTTTGGTACCCAAGGCTTCAAAAACGAAGTTTTATCAGCTATAGTATGAGACAAAAATAGAATGGAAACAAACTTCTATGATTTATGCAGAAGTCAACAGACACAGAGTTCTTACAGGAAAATGTAATTTTCTTTAGGTTTTAAACAAAGAAGCAACATTAAGCAACTACTTATTATAAAGTAATAAATTAAAAAGCATGTAACAGATAGCAAATCAGGGGGAATAGTTTGGAGCACTATTTACAAAGTGACCAGTGTATGAGGCACTAGCCCTGAATGAAAGATAAAAACTTCTTAAAGGGAATTTGAGAGGGTCTGTCTTGGTGGAAACACACCCCCTCCCTGTGTAATTCTGATTCTGTTGGTATGCAGCCTAATTGGGGTGAAATAAGGCTATTGAGTTTTCTTTGGGTGATGACAGCAGCGGGAACATACAGCTGCATTGTCCAGATGTGTGGCATTGACAGGCTGTTTTATGACTATGTTTTTTACAGCTTGTTTCCACTAAATTTCATACAACTCACTAACATCTGGGCCGTTTTCCTTGGAGCCTCATAACCACTTTATTTACTGCGAAAAAAATAAAATAACATAAAAATACCATAAAAAAGTTGTTATATGTTTCTTTTCACTTGTGTTGTCTCTGTAATAAAGTTCACCTCTGTAGGAAGTGCTGTTGAGAAATAATATAACCATAATATTTTCTTACTTTTGTTTTTAAGCAACCATCAGCTTTATTTATAACCATGGGCTGAATTAGGTGTTACTCAAATGTTCTGACATGTTTCTCTTTTCCCCTCTTGGAGCAATTACATTTGGGCACATATGGTGTCAATTTTGCTTGCTAACATTGAGACAATGAAGGTGCACACTGCATCTCACTGAACTGTGTCTTGTCTAATGCAAACACCACCATCAGCTTTGAGGTCTCATAGATTCTTGCCTGGTTTAGAAATTCTCCCTTCTCAACTAAAACCTAGGTAAGCAAATGTGGCCACTAAAAATGCTTTTCTGAATAAAACAAAGCCAAAACGGAATCTAGACTATTATATGCTGAATTATTGTTTCACACAAATGAAAGCAAGGTACAGAAAAAGAAATGTCTTAAAATTCAGATTTTTTTCTGTGTCACATAACAGGGAGACAAACCAAAACATATGCATTTAAAAAGCTTCCAGAACAATCCTGCCCCTCCAACACAAATAAACATAATGATCTTAACATACAGAAAGGAAGATATATCATGATTAAGATGAGTTTTGCTTTACATGTTTCACATTCAAAGTAAGACTACTTACTGGTCACTATCTACAGAAGGCTTCTGGAAAGACCCACTGTCTTCAGAGCCATGGCAGAAAGTCCAGTATATGTTAAGAACAAGACTTAAAAATTCCCACAAACTGTAGGCACATTAGGAACTACTAGTTATTCCAACAAAAAATAGTCACTCAGAGCTAGGCATACAAATTTGTGCTCTGAAAGAAAGATACTTTGGTAGAAATATCATAGTCATTTCCCTCAGAGAGACAAATTCTTTACAGTTTTTTTTTTCAGAATTGATGTTAACAGCCTATGGAAAGTGATGTTTCTCAATGGCCTAGTGTAGATGAGTTGCACATTTCTTGAAACACAATAGAGGGGAAATGGAGGGATTCTGGAAGAATTCCTGAAAAGTGTATATATAGTAACCTTGCTCAATGGCAGTTGCTGATTTATTGTTCATGGAATAAGAAAAAAGTGCTTAGATTCTTAAAACTCATTCTTCCTGAGAATTTCAGAGCATTTTACCAGTCAAAAGCAATGCAATAGGATTATTCCTATTTTTAGATAGAGAACGCAGGAGTGAAGAGACTTGACCAAGTCCTCTAGTGAGCTGGACAACTCTTGAGTGGGCAGGATGGATGAATTTTCTTATGTGAGCCATATGAGAAGTAAGTATAAACCAAACGATTCAACAGGGATACATTCCATGACTGTGGAGAGAGGTTGCACAAATAACACAAATTAAAAATGAGTGCACTACATTTGGCAATACAAAGAAAGCAAATAGTTTTTCATCCAGAAATGTAAAACCTTCTTTATACATGAGGAAATTAAAAACAATCTTAAAGACAGAACATATGTCAATCCATGCATGGTAGATAAAAGAAATTACATTTATTACACATCCAGACTTACTTTATCTGTGGTCCTGTGAATTATGCAGGCACCTGGCATAAACAGTTAAAGATCTCAAGTTAAAAAAAATATAAGAGAGGGAGAGCCTCAAGTTAAAAAAAAAAAGAAAAAGCTCAAGACAAAAACTTTGTGGGAATACAGAAGGAAGTTTTTTGGATAATATGAAGTGGATTTGTTACAGATTTGCTATACTGCATCCCGCCAGTGATGATCTTTTTCTTATGTGAGAAACCATGAAAACTTGGATGGACAAACTCAGTTAGGTAGGGCCTCTTTTCCTTTAAAGCAAGCGGAAGCTTAGCATTCCTCACACAGCAGGGGTCACACTGGTGAAGTGCAGAAAGGCTTTGGTGATGCAGTATTTGATCTCATATGGTGGCAGCATGAACCACGCAGAGATTTAGCTGTCTGGTGCAAAGGGCAGGTATTTCAAGCCATTCAAACACTGCATGAGTGCTTGTAAGTGACCCTACACTATTGACAGATGTCAGCACCACTGAGATAGGAGATAAGTCTTAAAAGTTAGGGAAACATTTAAAGCCAGAGTCTTTCTGTTATCTTTCTTTGAAATGCCTCTTTTTCAAGATACAGAACCATTGTGGCTGCTAAGTCATGATCAGAAAATCTTTCAAAAAGACAAATTGTATTTCATGGCTTTATTATTACGTGGAAGCAGTAACATCACTTGCTATGAATGGTGCTCAGCCCACTTCATGTTATAGTTCTCCCACATCCAGGGTGAGCTTTCTAAAGCCCTGTCTTCCCTCTTCTTGAAACTGTAAGAAATTGAGACCATCACATTTACATCAGACTCATATAACACTTCCTAAAAGAAACATAATAGTTCCTAGAAGAACTAACTAAATAAAATCCCTTAGTAGCTGACACAGTTCAAGTCAATATGAAGTGGGATAGTCATCAGTCAAGAGGCTACATGGATTACACAACCCAGTTGCTAATTACTATCCAGATGTATTTTCCTGAGGAAAGTAATAAAAGCAGGGGAAAAAGTGATCTTCACTTACTACAATCTGCTGTCAGTAGCAACTTTCAAGACAAACCAGGGCACAAAAGCTGCATGTGTCATACTGATTATTGTTTTTGTCCAAAAAAGACTTCTTTACACATACTATTAAATATTCTGAATCTGCCAATGTCATTTCATTAACTAAAGCATACTACAATCAATCATTTTGAAAGAATACCAGGAAAGATCTGAGCTAACTGATACAACTTCTTTCCAATCACACCTGCAATGTGTTGAAAGACAATTCAGTTTCTACTATCAGATAATTCACTTAATTTCATTTTAACTCTCAGAACCTCTTCCCATTCATGATGTCAGAAGACCACTTGCTTAAACATTATCCTTCACTGGTGAATTAATGACTCACAGTTCAAAGAGAGCTTAAGGACTCACATAAATCAGTAAATTAATTGCATATCTGAGCAGAGTTCCATATAGAGCTTATGTACCCACAAGGTAGACTGTAAAACTTAAGCCAAATGAATCATCTTTGTCAATCAATGAAGATTATGTGTATTCCAGAGAATGAAAACAATTAAAGTGGATTTGAAGACTTCTTCTACCCCTCGGAGTTCTTTTCAATTAAGCCTACTAAAATTAAGCAATCCTGAGCAAATATGAATGCTGTTCATGTGCTAAATATCTTCCTTTCTATTGTGAGAACATTTCTCAAAGCAGGAGCAAATGGCTGCTTGTACTTTAGAAAAATAACTTGTCACTCAAATGAGTGAGTCTGTTTTTTGCCAAAACACAATACAGCTTGATTTGGTTACCAGAAACCTATTAGAAATATCCATTGTAAGAAAGTCTGTTCTTTAAACCTCTCTCTACAGAAAATGTGCAACCTGAGGGGATATCTTAACTGGTTTAATCTCAGCAATGCAGTATGAGAACTTTCTAACATATACAGGGTTAGGTTTCTTAGTGTTACAAGTACTTAAATAATGTTTTAAGAAAAATACAAATGGTGAATAATTTAAGTAAAAATGAGAAAATATATGACATAAAAATCTGGAATGACTTTTCACCTTGGCTTTATTAGAGAGCTCATATAGGAACTCTCACCATCTAGGACATGTACCTCCTGTGGCTTCCTGAACACTAACTGCTACAAAAACCGAACTGCTTTAAGGGAAGTCAAAATACAATACAAATATCCAGTGATTCAAAAGATTAGGCACTAGCATTGCTATCTCAGGAAGGAGTTTTATGCACAGGGAGGGTTTTCTCATGTGACCCTTCATATATCTGTTTTTTTTAAACACTGATTTGGGGGCTAATAGTTGAAAGAGCATTTAAGTAATTTTTGAAGAACTCCTACAGAACCCAGACCTTTTTAAAAAGAGAGGGCAGGCCAGTCTGTTGGGATTTTTGCTCAGATGAAGAGATATATTGCTATGATCAAATACTGAAATGTTTACATTTCAGTGGGATGAATCTGCCCAGCAAATCTTTCCATTATGGCATAGAATATTTTAAGCTTCTGAGAAGTAAATTGTCTCCAGTAATTTAAGCCAACTGATTCCACACAATGAACATTACAAAGCTAAAGGATTTAGTCATGCTTCTCTAACATTGCATCTGGCTAGGAACAGAACCCAACTAGAGATGGAACAAAAAGATTTAAGAAGTAAAGTTGCCTCATTAACCCTTGTGCTGGCAGAACCTGTCCAGCTGCATTTTGCCAGAGATTCCTAAGCCACGCCAAAACTCTTGGGCCAGGTAGTTGCAATGGCCTCATAGACTTGGCACCACAAAACTGGGTAGGATTCTTCCACTTTGCTCCAGCTTTGCAACAGGGCTTTGAGCTTTTTTTTTTTAATTTAGTAACAAAGGGTTCTGGGATTAGTTGAGAAAAACGTCATACATTTTATTGTCCTTAATGAACCCATTACAATCCCCTAAAAACTTTGAAGGCAAAAAACCAGAAGACAACATTGCATTTGGCTACATTAGAGAGTCCCTCTACCACTTCAAGGATGGCATTTTTACAGATATAATTGCTGTTTGCTCTGGTTACACACACATTTCAAAAAAATCTGCAGAGAAAAAGCAGGAAATTTTATACCAATTTGCATGTATGCAGGAAATCTTGTAATCTGGGAAGCAAAACTAAAGTCTCACCAGTTTCTAATGCAGGTTTTAAATAGGTAGATGAATTTCAAAAGGTATCCATTCTCTTTCCTAGAAAATAAATTGCCAACAATTTGAGTATTAGCAATGGCCAAATAATTACAACTAACAGTAGTAAAAGAATAATGCATATTTCTAGGATCCTAGAATTAGGACTATGAAGAGTCACTATTCTGAAATGAAAATAAAAGACGTACATGTCAATTGCCTCATGTAAATAATAGAATCTGACATCTCAGATTTTAGGAAACAAAAGTATAAAACACAGACTGTTTTCGTGCTCTAGCTCAATACTTTCTTTCTCAGTTTTAACATTTAAAATACCTGGTACTCCTTAACATGACACATTGTTCCTGGAAAGGGATACTGAACCTGAGATACTTATGAAACTGACTGCAAACAGCTACAATTTATAGGGCTGACTGGCCCATAGCAACAACGGTTTAGTCTCATGGAATAAATAAATCCAAATGGAAGGCATATAATTTGATAACTCAAAGGACTACACAGGCCACTTGATCATGCAGTAGCATCAGATGCTCTGACAATGGCAAAGGCTGATGTGAAGACATGCTAAACCTAAACTAACAAATCCTTTCCTTAACATCCTTTTAAGTAGATTGACCAAAATACTTGGAACCAGCAGGCAGAGTAGTTAGACCCCCCTCAGAAGACAAGACACTAAATATCTCAGGTAGATATACCACCTCATGTAGTGGGATCATTTATAAAACATACTATATTCTGTAGTACAAACTGGTAGAAGTTTGGTAACAGATGGAAAAGAGCTGAAAACACATGAGTAGGTAATGCCCACAGCAGGATTTAAAGTCCTTCACTCTTCCCTGAAGACAGTACCTCCCTAGAAGGCATATTCATTTAACAATTCCCAAGTGTACGCATTAAACCTCTGCATATCCATACAGTGTAAGGGCCAAGTCCCTCTGCAATAAAATTCTCTTGCATCCATACAACACCACTTGACAAAGGCTGACTGGAGAACTGCTCCATTTTATTATGACATTTAAGAATGCAGTATTAAATATGTTTTGTACTGGAATGAAAAATAAAATTAAATCTTTCTATCCTTTTAACCGTTCGGCACAGCTGCCAAAGTGGTTTTTACTGTCAAACCCTATAATGAAAACAATGACATCAGGTAAGTTTGAGCTCCTGAGCTGTTCCATTTTACAACAACTTTTACAATTAATTTCACTCTAGTGGAATAAAACCCAAAATCTTTCTACCTTGTATTAAGAATAGAATTCTAGTGGCATGCATATTGAGACTGAGAAGATTTGGTTTTAATACGGCTATCTTTACTTTTAAGAAAGCCTAATCTTGACCACAACCCTTCTTATGGTGTTTTGTCAAAATCTATACACTTCCACAAAAATATGACATCTTTAATTACATGTTTCCACAAGAAATTAAAAGGTTTCCTTAAAAACACTCCTGACAAGCATTATTTTGAAACCTTTTTCTTCAGTGACACATATCCTGACTACTACTGAGTTTGCTCTTTTCCTGATGCCAGACAACTCAGAAGAGCTTGTACTTAGGTAAAAATATTCCTTCCCGTAAGTGCTATATTTCTGACATTAAGAGTTCTGTTTTCACATCAAGCTAACCCCAACTTTTTTTGCTTTTTCTATCCTAGGAATTTACTATAATAAACACAAATAAATGCATACTCCTTGTCCCTAATGGGGCCCTCTTTTTTTTTTTTTTTTTATTTTACTGAAGAGGATGTTAGACACAATGATGAGTATAAAAAAAGGGACACAGAAAATAGAAAGATATAAGGTAATAGAAAGGTATAAGGCATTTAAGACCTACTGAAGAGAGGACATGAAAGGTATTTAGGAAGAGAATATCTATTCTTAAATGTCTTTGAATGAAATTCATGCCATTGGGGTGAGTAACAGAATGTAGTTTTTAATAATTATACACATGCATGCACATTTAAATATATATTTTTAATACATCTATTACCTAACTATATATAATTACATATAATAAAATATATAATACAGTATACAAATACATATAAAATTTTATAACACAGTAAGAGGACCTATTCCAGGAAATACGCAGTTCCAGTCTAAAAAGGACCTTCTCATTAAGTCATGATGTGATCAGCACTTCAAACAGTCTTACCAGCAGCAACCATCACTTTATAAGTCTACACATTACACATTTCTGGCAAAGCAAAAATTCACAGAAATGCTTGAAAACTGCTTTATATTCACTGCTTCCTGGCTAAAATAATCTAATTTTTTCATCTTGGGCTTGTTAATTGCTATGTTTTACTATCCTACAGAAGTTCTTAATATTTTTGGGTTATATTTTATGTAATATATATTTGTAATCAAAATTTTATATTCTGCTCTGTTTAAATATTTACAGTTCCAGCATGAGACGTGCAATCTAATGTTTGCTTGTTCATCACATGTAAGTGTCAGAGATAATTCAGATAAACCAGGTGGGATTACAAGATCCTAGATAGCCTAATTCAAAAGTTCTCATTATTTCAGATTCAAGGAAAAGAAAGAAAAACAAGAGAGAGACAACATATGTCAACAAAGACAAGGATGATAGTAGATTTTTTTTTTTTAAACTGTATTACAGAAAAAAACCATTAACATGGCACTGGTCTGTTATTAAATTGAAACAATATAAGAGTCAATATAGATGCAGGAAAAGTAGGGCTAATCAGTGAATATTCTGCTCTATATTCAGAAAAAACCACAGATAATATGGTTATATCACTTCATTAAAAGCAGTTATTTCCAACTGCATCAAAGTTGCCAAAAGATAGCTTTTAAAGCTAGGCATATTAAAAAGAGGTAGCTGAGGAGCAATTTGGATTACGAGTACTGATTTTAACCAACTCTTGGAGAACAAGAGCAACTTTAACATAAATAAAATAAAATGCCGTACCAACACTTAAAAAAGGGAAATTAGAATAACATATGTACTGGCAACGTAATGCTGATCATTGCAGAACAACAAAGGAGATATTATTTCCTTAATGTCCTAACAGATAATTCAATAAACAGTAAGTAAGAGGAGGGTATAATAATTACCAATTCAGTTTTGGTCTCTTTGGGAAAAAAAAATAAGGCGTCCCTTTCACAAAAATAATAGCTTTCTATGGCAAGGCTGTAATTCCATTTGAAACAGAAGACAGAGTGAAAAGCAGAATTCCCTAAGCTCTGTTGTCTTGCATGGGTAGGAAAGAAAAAGAGAAGAAAACAGGCATCATTGAGGACTGGGTGTAGGTTTAAAAAAACACAAAATAAAATTATTTCTGGAAATATTCAACTACCCCAAACACTTCCACCACATTTGAGGTGCAAAGCCTAGGTAGTCCATTTACCTTTTCCTTTCTAATACAAATGCCTTCTCCAACCACCTCCTCCTCCTGCCTCCTGCAAGTTATGGCATTTGCTGCTATCACAGACTTCACTCCACTTTTGTAATGGCCTCTTCCCCTGGGTTGTGCCCATCTTTTCTACTTAAAGCATGTTTCCTCTCTTCCACAGCATACTGTAAAGAGCCTTGGAGAAGGTGAACTTACTCCTTGGGTATGTTTCTATTTATATACAAATATATAGTATACATATATAAATAATAATTATACACACATATATATAAAATTCTGCTATGCCCAGGATCTTTTCTAACTTGTATTCACCTATAATAGTCTTCATGGGATTGTATGTCTAGGGAGGAATGCACTGTACATTGGTCATACTGCTTCCCATCCTCAAAATGCAGGAGATGCCAAGAGAGTTAGCTATCAACCTGGTGATTAACAGCTGAGAAATACTTATTTATGACTGATTTATTCTGCACAAGTCTCACAGAATTCCAGGATGAGAACGGGACACAATTTGGATTTGGTACCCGACCTGATTATATTTTTCAGTTTGACAGCTATAGTAGGGGCCTTGCTGTGAGAAACCAAAATGAATATATTAGTTATTGACAGGTAGTGGAATAAAAATTAGTATTTTTAATTGCAATTATACCTTTTTGGTTACACAGGATGACTTGTCCCAGAGATGAGTCAGAGCAGCATGGAAGGGCACTTCTGTTACAAGATTCTAGTTTTGCTGGCTTCACAACCACAAGGACATGTTTTGAAGGCAACGTTCTGGGATCCACAACCAAACAAAACTGCTCTCATCTCTGCCACTTGTGCCTTTTTCACCTTTCCATGACCCTTTATTCCAAGCATCTCAACTTATCTGACAGAACCACAAAACTCTTCCACATCTCTCTCCCTTCCTTCTCTCTCTCATGGCCGTGACCCTTATTCATCTATTTCCAGCAACACTATCCATCTACTTCCACTCTTCTCACATGAAGGGGCCACATGAGGCTCCATCTTCTTTCATAATCACCATGGTACTACTTCTCAGCTCCACCTTGTTCCTTTATTAATATGGGACATGATTCCTTCTCAGAATTTCCTGGGTAACACTAAGGCAACCTTCTTTTACCCTCTCCTAGTGAGTCCAACAAAGCTGGAAAATAACTCTTACAAGAAAAAGAAAAAAATAAGATCCTTTCATCCACACAGCCCCAGAACTCAATCTCATCAGCACTTTCAAGGTGGGGCATGGAGGGAATCAGCCTCATGGACAAATCTGGTGTAGAAAATTTAGGCTTGAATAGATATTAAAAATTCAAAATTTGGAAACTAAAACACTTGTAAGGACTTAAAGGGTACAGTTGTCTGTCTCAAACACTGTTAATGTCAGTCACAGAAGGATTTTGCCATGAGATAAGCACAGAATGGAGAAACAGGATGGTGCTACCTCCAGGTCTGGTGGAGGCAAGATCTGTCTAGCACATCCTGGTTACATATCTGGACAAAAATTCCTGTGTAAAGAAGCAACTGCTCATAGGCATATAACCAGTTAAACAAAGATCACCCCAAGTTATGGGACAGATGGCATCTGCAACCACCAATGACCACGGAAGCCCCCCCAAATATTCCTCTGTGGATACCTGGAACTTGGACTGTAGATAACACAAGATAAAGGTGGAACTATTGTCTAGACGTTATCTCAGGGGGAGGTTAACTAAGCCCAGGGAGAAGAAAGTATCACTGATAATGGACATGAACACAGAATTTATGGGCCACAAGGAAAGCCAACTCAGCAACTGACATCAGCTCTGACTGGGTAAGAGGTAATTCTGGCAGGGGAAGGCTGTGAACACCGACTCACAATCCACTCACCCAAGAAACCCACTGACTCAAAAGAAGAGAAAGACTGAGCATGTGGACTAATTTGTGTAAGAGGCGATGGAATCATTTAACCAATAGCATAAGAGAACTGTGTAGCCAATAAGCATTAATTCCTTTGTAGGAATGTAGCTAAAATGTATAAATAATGAAAAGTTTTGAATGACCTCAGGACCCCACCACCAAGAATGCCAGACTGAAGAAGGACTAACAGGACACTGCTAGAACACTGGGTGGTGACTATGTTCTGTTTGAACTCTCTCTCTTTCTCTCCTCTCTCTTCTGTACCTATCTCTCTACCTCAAATTCACTGTTAAATAAAATCTGTACTACTGACTTCAGCATATGGTCTTGTTTGCACCTTAATTCAGGCAGAGGCATCTCTCAATAACTGGATCTCAACAACACTGTCATATTTAGTAGTGGTAAAGTATCTTAATTACACATGGTATTATAACCTTAATAGAAAACTGACACAACAAACAGGTGCGTAAACAATAAAAGATGCATACCTTGCTGATAAAATGCATGTATTTTTCATTTTAGGTCTTGTCTGTTGGAATAACTGTACATGATAAATTATGAAATCTGTTGATATATTACATGAAGCATTAAATTATGAAATCCATTGATATATTACATGAAGCGTAACATTTCCCCTTCCATATATAAGGAAAAAATTATTTCCTCAGCATATTTATGAGAGAATTAGCTTATCATTGTACAATTACGTTCTGGAATTAGTACAAAATTACCAGGCAGGACTCCTACCCCCATTAAGTTACATAAGAGTCAGAAAAGGTGTTAGACACCTGATTCTCCTGGATTTGGAAATCTTTTAGCTACATATTTATAAACCCACCCTGATCCCCTTCATTTTGTACAATCAGAGTTATATGAAATACAATTCAATAAAATTATAGAAATCCTGAAGGGGAATAACTTAGAACAGATAGCAGGAATTATTTTATTATGATATATAATTAGCTTGTAATATATCATGAGCAGTTTGTTAAAGGTGCTTGACTTCCAGGCACTACAGACTGCTGCCCTGAAATTTATTAAACCCCTGCATTTCAGTAGACACGAAGTGCAAGACCAATGACATGGGTAACAATGTTACTATTAATATCAATAATAACCACATCACTATGCATGTCATTAGTCCAAATTCACACACATGTACATGTCATATGTTCAAAGACCACTAAATGTCAGGAATCTCATTTATGGTACCTCTAGAAATGACTCTGCTCTTGTGGAAATGCCAGTGTGTTGAATCCTGCCACAGAGAACTGTATGTGGCAATGATAGAAATACTCCTCTCAGAAGAACTTTTCACAACCCTGTGTTCTGTGCCAACCTGGTATTTGTTTACCTCTGCTGCAGTGAAAGCTTTGAAAGCACAAACTGTGCATGGAATCTACGTGTATGCTCAGGAGCAAATTCTGCCCAGAGAGGCAGGATCTTAATGCTGTGGCAACATGATCAATCTTTTAATTTGCTACAGCCTGAACGGAAACTGAGTCCAAGCAAAAGGTCAGAACAGGCATTTTATATTCTATCTTAAAGGAGGGGAGGAAAAAAATGTCTTTGAGGAGTGAAGTAAGTAGCTAATGAGACACAGCACTGACAGCCGGAATTTAATAAGTGTCCACTTCACAAGGAAAATTGCTCTTAGTAATTAAATACAGGTATCATACTAAGCTTCTGTTTAGAGCTAGACTTCAAAATCCTTCTGTCAGTAGGACTGAAGAGGTTTTACATACCAGGTAATACCAGGGTGAGTTTGCCTGGGAGGCTAGTCCTAAATGAAGAGGGTTAATTGCATAAAATTCACAGTCATGTCAGTGGTAAATAATTCCAAAGGGACTTGTTCAGATAGTAGCCTGGCATTACTGAAAAACAGACCACAACTAAAAAGAACTGTTATAAAGTCCACCAAAACCTGAGACACATAAAAAGTTTATTAGTCATTGCAGAAATAAAACGTAAAAAAGATCTTTTTAGAGGGATCCAAAATTTTTTGTCCTCCAGGTCTGTACGACCATAAAACTCTACCTGAGAAAATTTTACACAATCTTCTAATTAATCGCAGGATTTTACAGCCTCTCACAAGCTGTAAGTAAAACATTAACAAGGCAGGAGGAAGTACTCTTTGTACTAAGCATGATTCCAAACCCCTCTGACATATACCACTAGATTAATCAGGTTAGAATTTAACATCAAACTGAGATTATACTGGGTACTAGGACACAGAATATGTTTCACTTAGGGGACTGCATTCCCATATATGAAGGTATAAGTCTCTAAATTATTAGGAGCATCTGAGTGAGAAGAGTCTGACAGGTTTTCAGCAATTTGAGACATCACCATCAAAATATGACCACGTAACATATCCTTAAATAGTAACATTCACACCCCTGAAAAGACATTTTGTTCATCACTTACTCAGCAGTTCAGCAGAATACTGTTGGTATCACAAAAAGAACACAGTTTAAGTATCTAGATGGTTGAATGCTTTAACAGCTAGATCCAATAAATTTGCATTTACTCAAGAATGAGTAACACAACCACACAGCGCTAATTACTTCAGTGTAAAAGAGCAGTGACTCTGCAATACATCTTTTAACCTACCTCATAGTACATAGGCACATCCTTAACCTTTTTTCCCTTTTGACTCCCAGATTCTGTGATCTGCAAGTAAATGAAACATCCTATTGTGAGAAGATTTTACATTTACACAACTTATTTTACTCATTATTCCCTTTCGCAAACACTACACTCACACTCCAGAATAGTGAGGAATCATCTTACGGTACTGCTGTACCTTAGGAAGGGAGTTTTTGTGATCAGCACCTTGAAGAAAAGTCTGTAACAAAACTTCATAATTTACAGGGGGCAGAACAGCTTATACGGTAAGCTTTATTTCTTCCATTTTTAACTCCTATGAATTAGAGCAATGAAGCTGGTGAAGGGTATAGCGAGTAAGTCCTGTGAGAAGCAAATGAGGGAGCTGGGGCTGTTTAGTCGGGAGAAATCCTTTCCTCAGTGGAGCCCTTATCACTCTCTACAATTACCTGAGAGAAGGTTGCAGCAAGGGGTGGGGTTGGCTTCTTCTCCAACCAATGAATGTTGTGTTACAGGACAAGAAGAAATGGACTCAACTGTGCCAGGGGAGGTTCGGGTTGAACATAAAGAAGAATTTTTCACTGAAAGGGTTGTCAAGTGTTGGAATAGTCTGCCCAGGGATTTTGTGGAGTCAGCATCCCTGGAAGTGTTCAAGAAATGACTGGACATGGTACTTGGTGCTATGGTTTTGTTGTCATGGTAGTAGTGTTTGACGAAGTGTTGGACTCGATGATCTAGGAGGTCTTTTCCAACCATAATGATTCTATGAATTAGTGTAATTATTGAAACTTCCACAGAGTAGTTTATCACTACCACAGATTAAAGAAGGCAGAATCTAGACGTGAGATCTACAGTTTGGTTCGTTATTACAATTTACTTTCTTGGAATACCTGTCTGAAAACGTCCTCATGTGTTACCACACTGAAGAGCTTTCGCTGTGGCACCCGCACGGCAAGAGACAGGGCCTGGGTGTGGATTTTGTCCTCAATCCGGGTCCCAACAACGAAAGTGATGCTAGGCTTCCAGTCATCCTACATTCCAAAATAAAATATTTAAGGTATTAAAACTCAAGCCAACAAAAGTGCTTCTCTGCAGTTTCAAAGAGTAATTCTGTAGAGATGGCTTTATGTCCCTTTAAGACATATTAAACATCACTGTTTTAAGCATACTGAAATTGTATGCAACCCGAAAAAGCACATACTACTTCGTCCTAAATCTTTCTGCCATCAGGGGGCAGCATAATGCTACGGAAAACACAAATGCCTACTAAAAGCATCTACAAACCTCACAGGCAAACACTGCATTAGCATTTCCCAAAGATGCACTAGCTTTTAAATGGCATTTGCAGATTTAACAGTTCGGTAGCAAACAAGAAGTGTATTTTGAATATATGTATTACTGTCATTGAATATATGTATTACTGTGATTATTCAATGTGGAAAAAAATTAAACAATTTTCAGCTTCCTCATCCTGGGAATTAGATAATGCCCAGATACTATATTCTGAAAATTTTAATATTGTTTTTATGATGTTTTATGGGGGTATATTTATGCATAGTATGATTCCTGCATGGTTTCACTACATATTTGGAATCAAGAAAAATTACTTATCAATGGGAAGCTGTATTTCACTACAATATTGTGAATTAAAAACACTAGCAGTTTTCAAACATTTCCAGTAGCATACACATTAATAGAAAAAAATGTTTTCAGCACTAAAAAAAATGCACAACAAGAGAAGATTAGAACATGTTCTTTACTGACATACATCCACAAAGGCTTAAAAATTATGTCATTTAAGCAACACTTACTGGTTACTCTTCTTTCACATTTCTGCCTTAACCTACTGGAATCCCTTTCACAAAGTGAGCAGCACATCAACATCTCGTTCCAGAGTATTCTTTATCAGCATCAGTGGTGGCTGAACCATAAGCATTTCTAATGGTTGTGCTGTACATTCTTCAGGAATCACCAATTATTTTTTTTTAAATGCATATCTGCATGTGTAAACTGCAAGGTTACCAATACAGCTGCATAAAGGTAAACATGGAAAGGGCTTCAGTCAGATCAAGGCAGTCCCAAGATAGTGACACTAATCAGGACCAGGCTAATCAGAGTCACAGTCCAGTGTGCATCATAGTAAGGAAAGATTTTAAGAGACTTAAGAGAGGGTGGTAACTTTAGGATACTGATGAAAATAATTTTATATGTTTATATTATGTGCAAAGTCCTTGCAGAAAATAGGAACAAAACCTGAGTTTATGGTTAAGTGAGAAAAAGGACTGCTCTAAGAAAAAGACTCAAACGGTAAAAGAAGTCTCTTTTTCCAGTTTTACAGTACCCTTCTTCATTTGTTCCTTTTCTTAGCTGATAAAAAGCCTACCTAAGCGTTGGCAATTTGAGTAACTGATGGCTTGGAATGGGAGAAAGCCACAGTTGACCTAAGTTTCAAAATTGTATATGCCTGTGTGGTGGGAAACAGTTTGCCAAACTCTTAAGGTAACAAAGGATAAGATCACATGAATATGCCCCATTTTTTTAACCACAGGATATTTGGAAAAACAAAAAAGAGGTAAAGATCACCTGGGTCACTAAGTGAAACTGCAAGTAGCTACAGATCAGATAACCAATCCAAAAGGGCCCCTACAGCTCCACGCGTCATGAACTTCCTTGATGATTTATTGCAGTACAAAATAAACCTCAAGTTTTTAAAATTACAAAGTGCTAGAGAGTGCAAGCATATCACTGATGCCCTAGGAGTATGCAAGTATGGGGAAATTTATGAGTGTCCAGCTGCCCTGAGGCAGCAGACACTGCTCAGTGAAGTGGCAGCTGCAGTGCTCTCTGTGGGGACTGCACCAAGCACACTCAAAACCCTTTTCCTCTTTTGAGTCCATGGGCAGGATGGGGCACGGTAACTCCTTCTGCCTAAAGCTGCAAGATAGCTACTGGTGCACAGCACAGTGAAAGAGCTCTAGGTATTCCAATATATTCATCACAACACTTGCACAGGAGTTGCAGTTAATCTGGATTAAAGTTGTCATTGTACAGCTGCCAAGAGTTGGACAGCAAAACTTTAGCATTCTTTGAACACAAAGTATTTAGATGCCCATGCCTGTGTGCAAATGCATAATTTTCTAGACTCTCAGAAGTGAGACTGACATGCTCTCGTGTGGCAGTATCCTGGTGTTATTCTGGCTCACCAGAAGAGACAGAATCTTCAGAACAACCACCCATCTGTGACATGAGCTAATGGAGCAACTGGTATCATTACACTGCCCACTTCTGTGAGGACCACCAAGAGAGGGTAACAAGGTCCAGTAAGTCTTACAGACAGATGCTGACAGCACAAGAGCAGCAAGAATCAGGAATGTCAGATTCTACTCAGGATGCTAAGGTAAGCATGGTCCAGCAGGAATATAGGGCTTGCTCCCACAACTTCCTGCAGTTCTTCAGATATGTAAATCAATCTCTATCAGAGAGCCCTAAAACCTCTGCCTTATGCCTTCTTCAGTTCCTCCTTATAACACGTTGATAGCTCGGTGCCCACAAATTAAGCCTCCTTAGCACTGATTAATATCACTCTGCAGAAACGTCTGTGTCCTTATAGTCCTCCCTCTTCTTGATTTTTCCACCCCTTGGTTAGAAGTGTTCCCAGTTAATTTCTCCTTCCATATCCACTCTCTGTTCCTCATCTGAGTTACACCATTTCTCTTAATGCTTCCCTCACCTGTGACTAGCTCCCCAGCTCATCCTCTGTCTCCTTGTTCAGCTGGTCTCTAGTTTAATTATCTGATCCCATTTCAGGCTTTCTCCAACCTCAGGTTCCTTCTCCAAATCCTTATCCTTTAGCCCCTATAATAATTCCCAGGCATTTTCAGAGTTATGGTTAAGCAATGAGACTCTCCTTCACAAAGACACTATAAGCCTTTCCAAGAGAAGAGAGAATTATCCTCATTTCCACTGTGGTGTCCACCTTCACAGCAGCCTGTGAAAAAGCATCAAAGCAAAACATCAGGGTAGGTCCTGATTGTGAAAAATGAATTAAAAAAAAATTAGGACTTACCCAAACCAAATTATCCAGCCAAAACTTTTTGTTATCCAAACAGAAATATCATCAGTGGGACACATTTTTTCCCCACTGTAAATGCTCTGCTTTTCTAAAAAAAAGTGCAATACCTGGGAATTGGAGCTAGATAAATATCAGAAGTAGCTACACACACAGTAATAGGCAATCATGATCTGAACTTCCCAGAGTCATTAATAGCATGTCATCTATTTCTAGACTGGTCAATTTTGAAGCCCTTAAAAATAATTTTTCAGAAAAGCTGCACATTGAGAACATGAACTGAAGTCAATAAGGATAGTCAATGTGCAGCATTAATACCCAGTTTAAGGTGTTTAATTGATTATACTCTTTTCGGATGTTTAAAATCTAGCATTTTTGCAATACTGCCTTTCTATTATCGATCCTGTAACAGTATCCTTAATGTTCCAGGCACTGAAAGGATAGAGAAGAAACAGACCCTGCTTCTACAGCTCACCACCTAAAATCACAACATAAAAATGTGAAGGAAAAGTAGTAAAATGTATATGGTTACTTTAAAAATATTTTCTCCCTCAATATACAACTGTGCCTCTACTTAGTTTTATTCTTTCAAATGTTATTGTAGTAGCGAGACTTGAGAAAGGATCTGAAAGAGGATAGATTAGTGACCCTAAGGCTACCTCAAATGACATTCAAAGCTTAAAGAACAGGATAGAGAAAACCATAAAAATAACTATTGGAAAAGCATGGAAACAGTCGAGGAGGTTGCCACTGAGAGTGTAACACAAGCACTACAAACTGTGCACAAAGAAGACCAAAATGCAGGGGGTAGATATCCCACAGAATCAACACTGCTGATTCAAATGAGAATTAAAAAAAATTGAAGCTGGAAATGTGGCATTGGCAACTGAATCCTGTTTAAACAATCTGAAACAAGCTCCAGTTAAGGGGAGGCCAGATCACTCTCACTGGAAAACATGCAGTGACAACCACTGCTATAAGTGACACTGTCCTCCTGGTTTTAAAACTCTTGTCCATGTCAAGAGTTGAAATGCATCAAAGTTTCTCAGCGTTAGAAATAACCACCCGTGTGGGAAACTTCTATGCCCCTCAGTTGGTGAGGCTCCAAATCTAGTAAGAGCCACCTAACTCTGAAAGCTCCACGTAAGCAGTAAGCAGTTTTCCAAAATCCTTGCTTCTACAAAATAGAGAAGGTGAAAGTTCTTCTCACAATTTTGTTCTCCAGCCTCCATTGTGTTCCTCTGCAATGTGACTTTTTCCTACTGTTAAAAACCAGTACACATAGCCTATATACCCCATTCATCACAGCAGTATTGGAATAGCATAGGTATGTTAAGAAAATCTCTAACTTTAATTCACGTTGAAGAAAAAAGCAGATACAGCACACCATTTTTTTTCTTCCTTTTTAAACATATCTTGTTTTCTCTGCTTCAGTCCCTAGACACAAAAGGGCAGCTGTTCTAGAGCAGACATTTAAACAAGTCAGGTGTATTGTTTATTTTTGCAGTAGCAGTTTCTAGATCTCTTTGGCCAAGAAAAGCATCAAGCATCCATCTTACCCTCTCCACATTTCCAGACAGTCTCAGTATCTGTCATTTTGCATTGCCACTTATTTATGTGGTACTTAATGTTGTGGGGTTTACTGTTTTTTGTTTGTTTGGGTTTTTTGCTTGGGTTTTTTTTGTGGGTTGTATGTTTGTTTTGTTTGCTTGTTTGGCTTTTTTTCCTTAGGACAACAACTAGTGAGTTCATTTCATTACAGCAGAATTTCAAATTTACCTGTAATGGCTGAGGAGAAACATTTGAAAACTCAAACTTCAAACATCTGAGCATCAAACAGAAAGTTCTTTAATCCCCCAATTTTTACATACTACTTCAGAAACAATAAGGTTTATTAGTGATTTATGAACAATCAGAGCAAAACCAACTCTAACACTCTTTACTTTCAACAATGAGGAAGCTTGTAAACCAGTAAATATAGCTGGCATTACTGAGAAAGGCTACTTATCAGGAATTTTGTAGCCTTAAGGTAGGATATCACTGCTTAGAAATCTCCACGTCCACTTTCATTATGTGCTGATTGACACACCCATATTTACTAATGGATTTCGTTTTTAAGAACGCTAGCTTTTGCTGTATAATATGGGCAGGTGAGAGAATCTCAAAGCTGAACAGAATGTTAGTTTTTCTCTGAAGAGGAAGCAGTATGAATAGCAATGAGAAGTGGAGCCATCCTATTCAGAACAATTTTAATGGTTTCACAAGATTTAAGTTCATTTCAATTTTCAGGCCCTAAAATGCCAATAAAATGAGACAAATCATACAGATGGAAAGTCAGCAGAGAACATGGCTTCCAGTTGCTATGTTCAGTTATATTACTTAATAAGAACAAATAATAAATGACAGTTACTTAAATTAAGGGCTGTATTTGCCCAGAATTCACCTTTTACTTAGCAAATATTGCCTTTTAGCTACTTAACACATGCAAAGTTTAAAACTACCTAAGAATCTTAATTTATATTTTGTAATTTAATTCTGCACTGAACCCAATCAAAAGAGATGATAAATATCTGAAGGCAAATACAGTTTGGAGCTCCATGTTCTTCTACATAGCAATTTAGAAACAAAAAAGATGTATATAAACTATAATCTGAAGCTCTGGAAAATCCATATTTCCTCTGTACATGTTTTTAGGTTGTGTGTTTGCCAGTTTTCACAGTGCATTTAGTAAAAGCAATTATTTGGTTAGTAAATACCATTTAAATCATATTTTAGTTGGCATTCTCATCCATAAAAATCTTAACAGCACTGGTAAAATGACTCTTTTTCATAGACTGAACTAATAAAATAGCGTAAGTCATAAACACATTAAAATGTGAAATTTCACCACTCAGTCTATCTGGTACAATTTAAAACCAGGTCTAGTAAATTCCCTTTGGCTCCACCAAAGGAATAGAATATTTTCTAAATTGATACAAATAAAATATTTAAAAATTCTTTACATATGAATTACAAGGAGAGACATTTATTTACTTGATAGGAGGTTCCTGTCATCTACAAAATAATTTCAGATTCATATGGAATATCCACAATACTGAGGATGAGTAAGAAATGTGTTGTGCACTGCCTGGTGAGACCTAAAATTCAAGTTGTTCAACACTCTCTTTTACAGACTCCTTTCAGTTCCTGAGCTTTATATATTTGAGTTTAAACCTTGAATGCTATATGATTACTGCAGTGGAGGGAGGGATAATGTGGTCAGACTATTTGCAGAATAAGATCTGATTTTTAAAAAACATGTTTATCCTTTAATAAAAACCCCCATGTGATTAAGTAGTTAAGATATTCAATGCCCTCCGTGTTCAAGAGGAAGGAATTAAATTTGGCAGCAGAGTCATACTTGTGTCAAAGATGTGCTTTTACAGAGCACGTTTATTTACATTAAGTACACCCACAGTTGGCCACACTTGCTGAATCTTGATTCACACATGCTCAGAAGAGATTTGTTGGCATTTGACAGTTTTGCACTGAGTATGCTCTTGCCCATGACTATAAGACCTGAATAAAAATACTCCTGCAGTAAGAAATTTCAGTGGCTGCCCAGCACCTGAGAAGCCCGGGTTCAAGCTGACCACAGCAAGGAGACTTTTCCCCATGTTCCCAAGGCTCTGGCTGCAAACAGCATGACAGAGAAGGTGAAATTAGCCTAACTGGAACAGAAAGCAGTTAGACTATACCGGAATTACGGAAATGAGGAATCTCAAGTCAGCTCCCACGGCATAGGCATTACAATAATCTTTAATTAGGTGATCACATAGTTTTTCCTAGAGAATTCTTCAGTGAGCATTCAACATTTTTCTCCCATCTGCCTCAGTGTGTGGTCCTGAGTAATACCAATTTTGACACTTCCTAAATTTTGAGCATCTTATTTTCTACCTTTAAAAATACTTCAATATTATGGTTTGCATTTAAGAAATGTAATAGATTACATGTAGTGGCAGCAGAGTACACAGAGCACTTTGTTCTGTGAATTCACTGCACAATATCCACAACCACAATAAACACCACCATAAAAAAACATAATCACTAATTGGCACCTTGCAAGTAAGCATGGGAGAAAGACCAGGAACAGAGTGGTGATGGAGACTGCACCTTCACTGCATTCTTATGCTTCAGGGAGTTTCTCCTAGGGTAGGGACAAGATTCACAAGCAAGAAAGGGCTCAAACATTTTAGAACTCTACTGAAAAATCTACGTCCTAAGGAAAAATGGGGAACAACAGCCTAAGCTGTTCAAAAAGTGATCTTGTTTGGCTAAACTTGTACTATATGGTTACTACCAAATAAAAGTAAAAGCTAGTAAATATTTAAGAGATTTTTGGACATCTGTAGCGTTTTTGGGAAAAGCAATTAGCCTGTTTAAAAGTCTCCTCCTGAATTCAGTGCTCCTCACATTTAACCAGAGCTGCTGGGATATTAAAAAAAAAAAAAAAATTAATCACGAACCCACAGCAACCAAAACAGAAAACAGCTTCATTTTTTTTTTAATAGGGCACAACAGGAATCCACAAGACAAGGAAGCCACGGAAGCAATTTGTCTCACTTGCAGAAGCAGTGCTAGATAAACATATGCCAGATAAATATTATTGTTTGCTAAACTACCACCCTATTTTGAAACCAAATTCTCTCTTGCAAGTCAAGATTTATGAGAATTACATTGCTTACACAGAACCTGGAAACCTAAATATGCCTTTAGATCCTCACACTCTGTAAAAGAAAAAAAAAAGGAAAAAAAGTGCCTTTTAGCTGCACACACTCAGGCAGGAAAATTACAGCCTCACATTTTCAACGCTACGGTTAATGCTGTGTCAGCACCTCCATCAAACCTCGTTGTTCAGCAGTTTATAAAAAGTTCACTCCGAGCCGAAACTTGGCACCCAGAGCCCAGAAAGGAAAGTGCCGGGGAGGAGCAAAGAAACCCGCAGGGCGACGCTCGGTGGCGGGGGCAAGGAGGCAGTGGGGCTCCGCCGCACGTCGGGACCATTCACGGCCCTCCCCGGCGCCGCCCTGGGGACCCCTGGAGCCCCCAGCAGCCGCGACCACCAGGGCAGGGGAGCGGCGAGGGCCGCCTCCAGCCCCATCCCCCCTTCCCACCGCGCCGCCTGCTCTGCCCCACAGCTGCCTTCACCTCCTCGAGGGCGGCGGACACCAGCGCGGTCTCCCAGCTCGCCTGCCCGGGCCCCGGAGAGTCCCGGCCGGACTTGGGCCCCTTCGGGCCCATGGCGGCGCGGAGGCAGCAAGCGGCTCCGCCGGCCCCACGCGTCGCCCTGGCGACCGCGCCCGAGGGCGGCGGCTTCTGGCCCGGCGAGCGCTGGCACCTGGTGTGCGCGTCCCGCCCGGGCGGCCGGCTGGAGCAGCGCTCCCACCGGGAAAGGCCGGGGGAGGTGCGCCGGTTCAGCCTCGAGCAGGGACATCATCAGTGTCTATAAATATCTAAAGCGTCGGTGTCAGAGCATGGAGCCGGGCTTTGCGCGGTGATGCCAAGCCATAGGACAAGAGGCAGCAGGCAGAAACTGATGCACACGAAGTTCCACTTGTGTATGAGGGAGAACTTCGCTGTGTGAGTGACCACGCACTGGAACAGATTGCCCAGAGAGGTTGGGGAGCCTCCCTCGCTGGATATGTTAATGAACAGCCTGGGCACGATCCTGTGCCATGTGCTCTAGGATGACCATGCTTGAGAAGGGAGGTTGGACCGGATGTTCCACTGTGGACCCTTCCGAACTGATGGATTCTCTGGGATACTCGTAGGGATTTCGGGTGCTTTCCATGGTCATTTTTGAGACAACGAGCCACATCCAGCACGGCCGCCCGCAGGAGAGTCATCTCCGAGGCTGCATGGGAAGTGTTGGGACAGTACACCGTCACACGGACACCAAGTGACACATCCCATCCCCAGGCGCGCACAGCAGCACCCGAAGCAGCCCTCGGCGTGCCCGGGGAGGAAGGAGGGCGGAGGAGCGAGGTTCGGCCGCGGCGCTGGAGCGTGGCCCAAGCAGCGAGGCGGGGGGTGCGCAGGTGTGGGCAGCCAGGCCTGCTCCCGGCCCGAGTGGCTCTCCAAATACTACCATATGTTACGGCACTGGGACCAGAAGGGGAGAGGGAGGCACAGTTGGGAGAAAACAGGAGAGCTGCCAAGATAAAGAATTCATTACAGAGGAGTCATGTCGTGATCTCACACTGGAGACGAGTGAAATATTCTGTGTGATTTAACATTTGGTGAAAATACCCCAAACCACATGCTGCCCTTCCCCCACCTCCGTATACCGACCAGGGTTGCTTAGAGCCTCCAAATCTTTATTTTTGTCAGAGCTTAAAACCCTGCGATGCAGCGCGTTACTACAGAATTTCTTTCTGGGATAATACTGACTTAGTGTGTGTGCTGTATAGAACACCTTTTATTACATGGGCTTAGTGAAGAAGTAAGAATGTAGGTTCGTAGGGGATGTAACAGGCAAATGTCTCATCATTTTAGTTTGCAGAAGGGTATCTTGCCTGCATTTGCAGATAGTGATGCAGTTGATAACATGGGAAATCTGCACAATAGATTTGCCAACACCCATAACATTTCCCCCCCACCCATTTTTTGGCTGGTGTCCATTTTTCTCTTTTTGAGGTTTTTTTTTGTTGTCCCGAAAAAAAAAATCAGACTTCAGTTGTTCACAGAAACAGGCAGAATGACATTCCCACCTTACCCTTGTTCTTCACTAAAGTCTTGGATACACAGCCTGTGCCTGCTGAGGTGCAGTGAGAGAGTACAGAAAGGAAGAATGGGGCAGGATCACCAGCTGTTGCAGCATAACAGTAGAGAGGTTTGAGGCAGAATGCACAGATAATGGTGCCAAATATCCTAATTATGAACCACCCTTTAGATTTTTCATGGCTCACTTTTCAGGAATGAATATAAACTTCGAGAGGGTCGACAGGAGAGGGTGGTGCACCCAGATCTTGGCGGTATGGCTGGAAATAGGCATTACCATGACATTGGTGGGAGATGACAACTGCCCATACCTGGATCTGTACGCTCAGGATAATTAGGAAAGTTAAAAACCACAGAGACTGATGCCAACCTACAAATGGCTCTGAGAACAGAAACAATGGCTCTGAGAACTGTGAACTGGCCTGTTTATGTCTACTGTGTGTTTGCTTGATGCATAAGGATTATTTGAAGGAAATTGTTTTGTTCTGCTGCTTACCACCCTAGTAAATGCATGTAGATACCTTGTTTATTGTTGAATGCTGTAGCAGATAGCACATCAAGATAAAGTAGGACAGCTGATCACTGGGAGTTTAAACCAGTTCATTTAAAATTACCTCCACCACTCTCTCAAACAAAGGAGAGGAAGAAACTGTATTTCTTTCCTATTACAAAGGATTGTAGCATATAGTCCTAAAATGGGTTATCCGTCAGTGAAGTCAGCTGAAGACATCTGTTTGGCTGCTTGTCCCTGTCCATTTGGTTGTGCTGCCAAAGATGCTTGTAGGCCAAGCTGTGAACCAGGTCACTGAAACCCCCTTAGTTAAATCCTACAACAGACAGACAAATCAAGAATACTGGGAAACTACAGCCTTTGTTTCCTCCAAAGGGCTGTACTGCAAAACACCCAGCTGCATGTTTTGCAGCTGAGCCATCTGAAAACTTTCATCTTCCTTATGATAACTAAAAGATGAAGTTGCTTCCATCTCGAAACTGATATTAGCAAAAGTGAATGTAATTCAATTATACTGATAAGCTGCTCCTTAGAGGAATAGGCAGGTTACAGATTCAGAGACACAACGGGCAGTTCAGGGTACCTTCTGCACAAAAAAGGAATGTGCAGATATAAGCTTGACTTTGGGTCTACAATTAATGCAAGAGTTAATGGGACTATCTGTGATGACTTTGTGTATGACAGCAATATTTATGGTGAGATTTTCAGGGAGAGTGGCAACCTAAAAATCATAAAGTTAGTCCTTCATGTTTTGGCTTATTAAAAAACACGGTTTGTGAATACATGTGCAGAGTAACCTAAGGCATGAATTTACAATACACTTGGAATTCTGAATAATACTCTGTGTAAATAAAATGTAGTTTGTACAGCAGGGTAAGAAAGCATGTATGGTTAATACTGTGGAGTAGCTAGACACAATAACATATCCCTGTGCCTGCACTTTTAATGATAATGTAGACGGAGTGTTTAAAAATTTGGTATTATCTGTACCTCCTTCAGAAAAAAGAAATGTTGGTTGCCTTTTCTTTTAGGGTAACTTAAAGAACATTTGCACTTACTTGTTCACAAGTAAAGTGTGGGGAGGAGAAAGGCGTTACTAGTTTAATTTCTTCTCTACTTGATATTTTCTGAAATACTACAGTTGACTAAAGAACTAGTAAAGGTTTTGGATCTTAGTAATTAAAGCCTGATTGACTGAGAGGAGAGTTAATTTTAACCATGCTTGCTTTGTTTTAAAAGCATGTGTATTTTAAGTGCTTGAAAAATATTTGGAAAAAATGATCTTGTCAATAAGAACCATCAACTTCTCACCTTTAGTTGGGAAGTGAGAAAAGAGTCCTCTTTGCCTGAGACCTGAAAACACTTAATTGCTTTATACTGCTTACGTAAGATTTAAATGTTTCTGAAATGGTGAGGATTCCTGCATTATGGCTTCAGACAGCTGTTTCTGTTACAGAAAACTGGCTAGAAAGGTTCTCTAGAACAGCTAACATGATCTTCAGCACTACTAAGGAAACAGCCTTTAATCTTCCTTATATTTCTAAAAGAAGAAGAAAGGTATTAAAAAAAAAGAAAAAGGCACGCTTTTCCCCCCGCTAAGAGAACACTGTTCAGTCCTCTTTGCCCTTCGAAAGGAAGAAGGGGAGGAACATAAAACTCGTTTTGCTTTCCTTTCCTGTTTCATAGCACTGTAGCATCTGGGCTGGGAACAGCTTTAGCTTGAAGTTTGCAACCCCCAGGACACAACCGTCTCACAAGTTACACAGATTTGACAGCTATAGCATGTGTTACCACAGCCTCCCTGAACTCTCACATACCAAGTTGGATGTAGGAGGTCTTTGCCTACAGTTGCTGCTCTGGCCACAATATGATTCCTTATAATTTATTTCTTAGTCTCTAAATTAGTTTATATAATTTGCATAAAGCTTGCCACATGGGCTGCATTGGCCTTGTGGATGTGGACCAAATGTCTGTTTTGGCTTTGGGATCTAGAAATCTTATTTCCACATCAGTAAATTATAAGAGCACGTACCCTGACATGGAACAAAGATTAAGATGCGTGTAAATATATTAACACATACCCCTTCTGAATATGGCATGGTGCTCTTATTTTTCTAGCTCCAAAGGTCAGTAACTTCTTAATTAGACTGAGTTCTAATCATAATGAAACAATAAACTCTCCTTTTCAGACTGTAATGGGCCTTCCTAATAAGATAAGTGTTGCTAGATGCTTGCTGAACTGTGAGAACATGCAGGGGTTGTTAGAGGGAAAGGGAACAACTGAAAGACAATGCAATTCAGACAAGTTCATCCACCACATGGCAGGGCCTGCCCTCCAATGCTGGGCCACTCTATGCACAAATCAATGTGCCTAATCTATTTACACCAGTCCATCTAATAACGTGGCCATAATCAAAGCAAGTTGTAGCTATTCCCTTCTCCTTCCAGCTCTTGCATTTAGCGGGTGCCTGGCCAGTCACTGTTTTTTTCTCTTCACTCAAATATTTCCAGTCAAGCTGAGTTGTAAGTGTATGTAGTCTCTGTTGTTTACCACAAGCACAACATGCAGAACAGATCAAATTTTCTTTATACAGATAAGTTTACATTTAAGAGTCTCCACCAACTTTATTTTACTGGGAAAATAACTTACAAGGCCCTGTATTTAATTTTGGAAAAGATGCTTTCTTGGTCTGCTCTCCCATGTGCATGCACGAGCAAGGAGAGTACTTTTTCCTCTCTATAGCAAATGGTATAAGGATTCCTGGCAAAGCTCAAAATGAAATCCATTATAATCTGTCAGTAAAATGACTTCCAAATTCCAGCTGGATGCTGTGCAACAGTCTCTTTAAAGAAAGACTCCTTCTGCATTTGGTGTTGTAGTTCTACCGTCTCTAGGTAACTGAAGTTTGGAAACAGTTCAGTGCTGCTGGTCAGTAAAAAAAATCCAAATTCAGATATCTCAGTCTTTATTCCTGCCCCTTTCCCAAACAGATCACAAGTTTGTATTCTTCTCTATAAAGAAATATATCCAATGAAAACATTCTCCCACCCTTTCAGAGAGCCACACTCTCCACCTCCACTCCCTTTTCCTGCATTTTCAAATCCTGTAGCACTGTATGCTTTCTTCTGGCTCAAAAGGAGTAGTTTCCCTAAGGGTATAAGGTCCTCCATAGAGATCTGCTGCTGCAGCCATCCTCACTGCTGCCACCATCAAGAAAGGGTGACTTACACAGTAGTGCTGAGCACTGACTGCTAACATTTCGCAATAGCCAAACAAAGCAAAGTCTAATTAAGTGGGATTTGAAACATTATGCCATTATTGGTGGGGAAAAAAAAAAAAAAGGCTTCTGATCCATTAAAAACAAACATTAACACCATGGAGGGTAAACAGACTTGAGCTGTATGCCAGAGTTTGCAATGAAAATATTGATGGTAAGAGGTGGAAAGACATGGTCTGTTTATTTTTTTTTGAAAACAGATTATTTTAAAAAATAAGTGTAAGCTGTACTGGAATTGGATTAACTAAATGGCTAGGGTCATACTTCTTTGGCCTTCCTAGCCTAAATCAGTGAACTTTTAATTGGATTAACTGAATTTTCTGAGAATGATGTCTAATTGCAGACTAACTAATTTGCCACCTTATATACTATTCTGAAACTGTTGCTTCAACTTTAATTCCTCCTCCTTTCTTTCTAAACCATTTCCCTGAGCATATACCCTCCCCAATAGATCTGGTTCATTGAGCAGGATTTGGAAAGAAGTACATGCAGCAATGTACATTTTTGCTCATTTTTGCTCATTTTTGGCTCTCGGTCATAATTGTGCCTAATACCTGCTTTATAGAACAGCCATGATTAAACTTCCCCTCCTAGGACTATATCCCAAAACACCATCATGCCTTACCATGTGTCTCCCACTAAATCCTTTACTCTTCTATAAACCTAAAGTGTAACTACTGTCTCCTTATCTCGGATTAGAAAAGCATCCTGTGCTTCTCTCTTCCCCATCTGCATCATTCCTACTTCACAAGCTTTTCTTATTCTGCATCTCCAAAATTCAAACCGGACCCCAGACTGTGGCACCATAAGGGATCAAATGAAGCATTGCCCAGCAGGAGCACATCTTTCAGCAGCACCTCGCTCCTGCCAGTCGTTGCTTCGAGGACGTTGCTTTGGTCCGTGTGACCTGGGCTACACCCGCCAAGCACCCCATCCTGTGAACTCCTAGCACAGCGCTCCAATGAACATATTTATGCAGGTGTGGTCCTCTTCCTCATCAGCTGTGCTGGAATGCCTCCTCTGTTGCACTTCATCGAGCACCCCACTACCACCATTTCCCAGGCAACATATGAAATAAAAGATTATGGGAAGGCTAGGTACCTCAATAGCTAATGAGATGAGTTCAAAGCCTAAAATTTGGTGAGCCATCCTATAGAAACTCCAGATAATTTCAGAGTTTACTTATTCCTCAGGGCATCAGGATCTAGCTCTGAACCTGTGTAGTGTCTCCTGCAAGTGTTGTAGCCCCAGCTTTACTGGAAAAAGTGAGAACCAGGTGATGGGGATGAGCAGGCTGTTAGCAGTCTCTGCCTGCCAGGGCCTCATCTTACACCCTCCTACCAAGACAGAGTTGGAAAGTATTACAAAATGTGACTTAACAATATGGGAAGTTGAAAGAATTTGTGATGTGTCTGTTTCTGCAAATGACAGCAAAAGCAAGGTTCTGTCAGATTGTCTGCCTCTCTTAAATTATCTATCTGAAGGAGAGCAGATTTAATTTAAAATTCTCAGAAAATTAATTTTTTAAAAGATCAAATTAAATAATTTTAGGAAAAGTAAACAATCTTTTCTTCCCTATTGGATGCTAACACCTGCTACAATGTAAAAGCTCCAGTTATTATTGACAGATGTTATAGCATAAAAGTTAGAAAGAAAGTTTGGTAAGCTTTATCATCAACATTGTAGAGCTTCTGCCATGACCAGTCATTCACATGGATTCAGTAAGCTTTAAGCAAATAAAATACAGCATTTACATTACATAATTACAGAAATTGAGTTCAAAAGGATTTCTATTTAACACTTTTCTTAGTTAACAAACTGTGTTAGCGCTAATTCCCATCAGTCGAATTTCTTAATTCACATTAAGAGCAGTCAAAATGGAAAAGCAGGCCTTTTTCCATCTCTCTCCATCTCATTACTTCAGACAAAGCAAAACATTTACTGTGGCAGGGCTGCAAAATGTGGAGGGCCATTATTGGGAAAGGTACATTAGTTAGCTCAAATCTGGCCATGCTCCAGATGCATTGACTAGCTTGTGCCAGTGCTTTCAGATCATGCCATCCTTAATACTTACTTTGTATCCAGTGATTTTTAAGTGAGGTACTAGTCAGCATTTGAAAATAATGTGGAGAGATTTGAGATAAACACCTGAGCATAGACATTGGCCTAATGTACCAGCTGTGGTGTATAAACCCTAATTCTCAACTGCACACTTATGCCAAAAGAAAGCTTTTTTTGGTGAAAACATCTTTTTTCACTTGGCTTGAATTATCTTTGCTTTTCTTCATCGTCCCACAAAATCCTCTGATGACTAAACAATAATAATTTAAAGAAAGCACTGACAAAGTGGTTATTTATACTGCAAACTTCCACCAGAAAGCCTGGAGTGCCATTACTACCAGTGTGGATCAATTAGCTGCAACTTGTCTGGTTTCTACTTATACAAATATCTGACATTTGCGAGATTTAATTCAATTTTTTTTTTTTAATCACCAAATATTGTTTTCCAGAAGATTAATTAACTGAAATGAAAAGGTTGTCTTCTGGTCTAATGATACTTAGACAACACTAGAAAGACAGCTATGCCACCAAAAGGTGTGAGAGTTTGGATGGAATAAAAGGCTACTCTGAAACTGAATCACTCCTAGAGTGTTTTCATTTCAGAGGTGATGGAATTATATTTTGGAGCTCATAACATAACTTCTGCGCAAAAGGTTCAATCAGCACTTTATGTTTCTTTTTGGAGCTTAGTACTTGAAATTCCAAGCCGGACCAAATATATCTCTGTTATTTTGGGGCAGTGAGTTAGCTGTGGGAAAACTGATCAGTTCTGAAGCAAGGAAATTATTGACTAGTAAAGCTCAACACTCACCTCATTCAAACCTTGCCTTCAGAGTTCAGGTAATTCTAGATGCTCTGAACAAGAGGCTGAGGCCCAGATTTGTAGGCACTTATCTCCCCAGATACCTTGAATGACCTGAGCTTATGTCCCTGGCTTGCACACCTTCACCCACACACCCTGGATCACTGGAAGTATAATCACATCTGATCAGAGGGCTGTCTGAGGGAGAAAAACCAGGGCAGGCTGAGCTGGATTACCCTTCTCAGAATGGGTGGATTAACAACATGTAGTAGATACAATTGGCAGCATTTCACATCCAGTGGTTCTAATAGATTTTAAGGAAATGTTAGTCAGTTGATTCACTACATGTGCTAGGATGCTGTTCAAATTAGAGACTTGGAGATCTTTCCTGCCAAGCACAGTAGAGTTTCCTGTAGAAAGTGCTATCCTTTTTCACTTTTCAAACATGGCAAAGTGATGGAAAGCTTCACATTGCCATAAACCAGTTTTTTCCCCAAGTGTTCATGATAAAGGACTATTGAGGATGCAGCTTCGCCTTTGGGAGGCATTCCTCAAGGCTGCATTTATTCCATCATCCATATTTCATCAACTAGCCAGGAACAGAGCAGTCTTCTGAAAAAATGAATACATTCCTGATCCTGATTTTATCTATGGAGGTAATGTGAAGGCATGGAGCAAACCAAGGAGTGACAGTGCTCAGAACCCTGGGGACATGCTGCATCACTGCTCCAACACACAAACAAGCAGTCTGTACAGCTCCTAGTGTGATGAAGGCTGAGAATGCACTAAAGGCAGGCATTTGAAGCTGGAAGAAAATAATTCCAGTTCTCTTAATGCAAATATACTACTAGTGGGGTATGGCAATATTATCATTTGAGACTGTGCTATGTATTTAATGTCTTTGTAAACTGAGATACCTTGACCTGCCTTAACCCATTTGTTTGCCCATCCTCCCATGCTGGTATCTAGACCTCCACTTATATATTTGGAATTTAAAGAATTGTTGAAAGGAGGAAACGTTACGCACACACTTTCATCCATTTGTTTTCTTCAAGTCAGAGGGGAAATAGAATGTTTTAATCAAGTTTTGAAAGGCTCCTGACCTAGACAGGAAGCCCTGGAACTCATTTGCATTAGACTTTTTAAAAGAACAGCTTATCAGTCTGATAAAGATCAAGCTGGGGATGTTTTGCCCAGCTGCTTTCTAGGATATTTATGAGAATTTGGTGTGGTGTTTTTTGAGTGTGTTTTTCAAAGTGCACAAGACACTTCTGTACAGTAGTAGATCTAAAACATAAGTTTAAGAAAGAAGTCTAGAGCAAGACAATGGAAAGCTAGTTATGATGTTAAATTTCCATATTTTCAGTATGGTTCCATATGCATTTGTAAAGCTGGAGCTGCCAAACTCAGCTTAGGTTCTTGATAGCAGTGAAAGAGCAAGGCTGTTCTCCTCTGAGCTAACAGATGCTCAGTACTTTGTATCTATGAGAAGAAAAGTACAAGTATAGGAAAGCAAACACAGTGCAGTATTCCATCGTTCAGGAAGAGATATATGTGTTAGAGAGTGAACCCCTGTGCAATCTCTCCAGCTGCACTTCACCTGGACCGGCAGTGGGATGAGTGTACGTGCTGAACCATGAAACTGTAGTATTTCCTATGTTATCATTTGTTTTTTTCAAACTTACACTCATGACCCAGACTCTGGAAAGCACGCCAAATTACAATAATATTCTAAGATGGTGAAAGGTAGACTTGTTACCCGAGTGGGAGCTTGTGGTAGCAACCTCGATTATTGGCTAGATGGCAGTAGAGGGTATTTATGTATTGATGCACATCTGCACTATGTATTGTACCACTTTGAAATTCAGCCCACTGTACTGGTGGAAAAGTTTTTGTTGTCACAGGTCTGCTCACCCCTATGCTACTGCTGCTCTTCACTCTGTTACATCCAACAAAAAGTGATTCTCATAAGCACAGCTCACTATTTGTCTCCATACTTCTTTCATATTCATGAAATGCAAAACCAAACACCCTTCACTTATCCCATTTCAGGAATAAACTTCTAATTAACATTATACTAATCAAACAGATGCCTACTGCTCCAGGGCAGTGAAAGCCTGTTTTCTGTCAACTTCCTGGTAGACTCCCAGTTCATGTATTTCCTGTGGTCACTCTGCTTGCTTCGTGCAATAGAGGGTTGGGGCTGCAGTTTGCTAGTGTAGCGATGGGGGCTCATGGAGTGATAATCCTCTTCATGGTGGGGATAGGAGTAGCTGTGCGAGCACCAGGACTTTTATGTCCACTCAAGGAATGTAATTCAAGATGGTGGTTTAAGTTCTCCAGCAGAAGAAGGCTCCTGTTGGCATGGGAGTCTCTGTGTCTCCATGGAGTCTCTGTGGGCAGGGTGGCTGCAGTTTGCACTTTAGGCAAGGAAGCATGTAGGGGAAGCTCTGGCAGCTGATCCCTGTGATTCCCAAGAATGCCAAGAAAAACGGTGGTTTGGAGATCACATGAAGTACACTGTGGCAGGATCACTGGAGCCTGAACTTGTCTGTTCAGTCACCAGCAGTGCAGTATCAATCACCAGCCCACCGGATGCTTCCCCTTCCTAGCCTGGCACAAATATCTTTCAGAGGATCAGGCAACATGCTGATCCCACCATTGATTCAGAGACCACAAGGATGATTTAAGTCTGGTCCCCTAAACAGGTATTGATGCGACTTGATGAGATTATGCAACCCCTTTCAGAAAAGGAAACTGCCCTGCAGGGATCTTTTCACAGTGTCCTTGGCCTCACTCCTTAGCTGACTAGGATGACAGGTTTCCTGGGACCTTGGGGAATGGACACACTGATATTTAGGCTTGGATCTAGGAAACCTGAGGCCCAGAGGGGCTGGTTTACATCCTCCCCCTCCTTTTCCTTGGTCCGTTGTTCACAGTGTCCTGTGGAGCCCTCTGCTGCAGCTGGAGCTGGTGCCCCTCCGCAACAGCAACTGCCTTCAGCCCCACTGCTCTGCCTTACCACCTGTTGGCAGCCTCAAGCCCGGGGAGATTAGACCCATTCATATCTGAAATGACAGCGGGGTGCGAAATTTTGAAATGGTTCAGCCCCCTTAGTGCTGCTCCCCCACGGACCCGTGTCCCCCCTGAACAGCTGCCCCCTCCCACCCCCTGAAGCCCCTTGGAGCAGCTGCCGTCCGTCTGGCTGCTGTGGCCTCCTTGTCAGCTGTTTGATGTCACCCATCAATCTTCCATCTTTCCTGCAAATCTCTGATGATCAAGTTTCACGTATCCAGGACTCTGGCCGTAAAGCCCCTTTCACTTGTATAATTAGTAATTAGAGGAATAATGTTAGCAAACTCCTCTTGGCATAAACAGACACTCAATCCCCATCTGTCAGGTCAGGAAATTCACATTAGGGCAAAGACCCAATACAGATTTTTCTATCTGAGGTGAATGACCGCACACGCTTCGCGCTGCTTAATTAAGCTGGCCACATGACATTGAGTGAGAGCTATTTTAAGTGACCACTTCAATCATAAACAATTTTCAGTGTTTTGAAAGTCATCGTGTCTTTCCTGCTAGGAATCCCCATGGGCTTTGAAAGAAATGGTCTCTCTCAGCAATGCTCTGTAACACTCAGTAAGGAGCCAGGGAGGTCATTCGTGACTGGTGTTCAAGTCCACGGTCTTTCCTGGAGCTGCACTGCTGAGATGACACCATTCAGTGGAGTTATCCCATCATTCAAGCATGACAGGTAAGGCAGACTGAGGACTAGATCTCTTCACTACAGCTAAAAAACTACAGCTAACAAACTCCTGGTACTGTGCAGTGGGTGAAGCTGAAAACAGACTGGTTCAGGCTGGAAACAAGGGAGCACATATTTAATGTGGAACAGGCAAGATTGGCTGTGTTATTCTCCTGTAATAGACACTGTAACTCAAAGATAAGATAATTTAGGAAAGTCCTATGCTTTCTGTTATGCAGGAAACTGGAGCAGATGATCACGATGGTTTCTTCTGCCCTTGTCATCTGTATTGTTTGGCTCCTTGTAAGAACTACTTTTTCCCCTTCTGCAGAGAAGAAAGTTCATATATGACTGAGGATCAAGCTTCTGGTCCTTCCATAATTATATGAGGGAAAGCCAGAGATTGTACAGCTGGGCAAAAGCTCAGCAGCGGTTAAGATCAGAAACCCTTCTCTGGGTTTTTTGTTTCTTTTATAGGTGTTGGTGCAACCAAAACAAAGATGAATGAGCCAAGTCTGTGGTTGTGTTCCATGCCTGGAGTTGGGCAGCCTATAAATACAAAACCACAGCACCACAACCAAGGCAATTCTAATGTGCCCAAAGCTTCCTGTTGTCCTGTAACCCAGTCCTACCTGGTGTCTCCAGAAGGAAAGCAATCTCTTTCCAGGTTTCTGAGGCAAATAAGATGTAGCAGCACATGGTTGTTTCAGGTATGGGCAGAGAAGCTGGGCGTGCTTAAGCCACATTCAGATAAGGACCCATTGCTAAATAGAAAGTGGAAAATATGATCCGATTTTTCAACAGTATTTAACTTTAAATTACCCAGGTCACTGTATATCTTAAAGGGATCTACCTCTAGAAGCTTGAGAGGGACAGGGTGAATCACAGCTGCTGGAGTGTGTAAGGAGGACTTTCTAAAGACGGAGAGAACCTCTGAAAGATACATGTTTCTTGTCACAGTAATTTTCTCTGCAGTATAGATAGCTGAAGATGGATGCAGACAATTATTTTTTTGTTGGAATCATTTCCAGAGATTTTGAGCACTGTGTCTCAGGGTACTAGAAATCGAGCTGGACTTTGGGTTCCCTGATTGATACAAAATAGAAATTAATACAGCATCACAAGAGAAGTTGTATGAAAAACAGAGCTAAATTCATACAGTAGCATAACTTTGTACTTTTGACCTGATGCATACCTCACAAAGCTGTCCTTATTTTAAACAACTTAAAAGTCTTCGACCTTTACAGCTCAATAGTAATTCTCTTAAAAGAATTTTCTGAGTTATGTTCCTAGGCCTCAAAGAGGAAAGGTGAGCTCGAGGAAAAATAAACCAGTTATGTAGCATCACACGGACATCCTTAACAACTGATAAGTTAAGGTCACTTTCAGAAGCCCCTGTCACTTGAGCTAACCGAAACAACTGGTAACAGCAGAGGTTTGCCATTTGGTAGGTGAAGGAGCATGAAAAAGAGATGAGGTCATACAATTTGTACTACCACAAGTATGTGGTAGTACACTGGCTTTCAGAGAGACTGCATGGCAGGAGAGGAGTGGTGAGAAGTGGACTCTGTTCTAGTGGGGACTGTGATCACAGTGGATCCCAGCTCCAAACAAGCTGTGATCCTTGTGCCCCATCTCTCTTCCCTGGTCCTTTTCCACATCCTTAGATATATGTTGTAGTTCAATCCCTTCTCCCCATTCCTGCCCCAGTTTCTGAGCTCAGCTTTTCTCTGACCCCCTTCTCTGATTTGTGTCACTAGCACTGGCTAGTTCACTGATTAGTGTTTCTCTGCCACTCTGAGTTTACAGTAACTTCTCCCTACCTGTGTTTCTCATAATCTCTGTTGCTCTGTACCACTCCAGCTTCTCCGACTCTTCAATCACCCTTAGTGTTCACCCTATTTTCTGTCTTCTGTGCTCTCTGCTCCCTCTCTAGCGTCTGGGCTTACGCAGACAAACTGCTTTACCTTGCACACAACTCCTACTAGAACAGATCTCTCTCCTGACACACCTCTTAATCTGACAGTTTTCCAATATATCTTGTGACTCCATCCTTCTCCCCAAACTGAGTCTTTCCTTCTCAGATGCCTCCTCCTCTTTTCTTCTGAATGTAGCCTTCCCTTTTATTCAGATCCCTGTCCTGAGCATTCCTATGTCAATTTCCTGCCCTGTATCAATCGGATTTTATTCCTTCCCGTCCCTCCACATGTGCTTCCATCTTCTCCAGTGTTTTCTCTGATTGCCAGTAGCAGATCATCAAAATCCCGAAGGCAGTCTGTGCTACCTCTATTAGCTATAGGAACAGTATCTATTGGAAGCAACTTACTTCTTCTGCATGCAGAGAATGCAAAAAAATCGCAGCGACTTCACGTTCACAGCTCTGACCTGTGCATTTCAAAATGTGACCTTTCAAACTTGGCCAAGCTTTGATAGTTTTCACAATGAGAAAATGAGGAACAGTCCTGACTCAAAAGCCATTCTTTCTGATAGGCCTATATTTTCCTTTTGAACATAAGTACTGCTACAGCTTCTAAAAAAAATCCCCTCAGAATGATTGATATGAGAAGAAAAAAGTCCGTAAATTCATTTTTCTGTTTTTAAAAGTTGTTTTTTCCAAACAAGTGTCTTATCATGAATCTGACCATGAGCAGGGAAGGTTAGGAACTGAGAGGGAGAGGAGAAGGAAAGGATGGAAGAAGGAATGGAGACTTGAAGAGGAAGAAATCTATGCCAAAGGTGTCTGTTTTCCTTTCTTTAGCAGCAATTGCAGTAAGTCTTTAACAGTGTATGGTTATTATGAAACTCTTTTTACCCCTCTGCTTGTCTTGTCTCCTTCTACTTCATTCAATCCCTTCACTAATTCCCTGTCCCCAGCATTTTTATTCTTTGGTTCTGTACCTGTTTCTGTATCTCCTGCTGTATCTCCTTATACTCACTTTGCACCTAATTTTGTTTTTCTTTCTTACTCTACCTCTTAGTTATCTCCTAAATGTCTTCTCTTGAATCCTTCTCTCTCATGTTATAATTTTCTTTCCTACTCAGTCTGCTTCATGGAATAGCTCTGGCTATGAAAAAAAAAGAAAAAGCCAAGAACAATAGCTTTAAGGCCAGATGTCTGGACATCAGCACTCATTTGTCCTCTTACTTTTGGTCATACACAAAATGTGCCCAGCTGTTGCACTAAGCCCTTTAAACAATCAACAAATCCCTGCTCTGCCTGCCCTGAATATATTATTGCACAGAACTCCATCTGGAATTGCTCATCTTTTCTCAGGTCCTCTTACACTACCTTATACTTCTGGATCTAATTGAAAAAGGATTTTTTAAAGAATATTTTCAGAAAAAAAATTATGAAATCCCGTCAGTGGGAAATCTCTTCAACTGACACTATCTACTGTGAAAGCAGGGTGTGTTTCCTCTTCATTGTTCTCTGTCCTCTCTATTTGTGTCTCCGTTGCCTCATCTCCCTTTCTCCATGCATCAGTGCTGTGCTGCAAATTGGCTGGAGAATGTGTCTGGTTTGACTGTGCTCGAGAGCCCCAGGCTGCTTAGTGATAACACCTGTCCAGCCAGTTAGAGAGGGTACAGAGCTATTGGGGACTGTGAAGGGAGGCAGAGGCAGCTCTCTCCATGCAGCATGACACTGAGGGTTAATAGAAGGAAAATATTGATGTTTTATTGAATTACTCCTATAGGTCGGATCATATAACATGCCCAAGATCTAAACAATGATCCTGTTCTGGAGGAATGTGTGGTTCAGACTGATGAGATAAACCGTTTGCTGGAATATCTCTCTGAGTTCACTAAATTGCTTCCCTTATTTAATTACAAATTAATTGAAAACACTCCTTGCCCAGTGGAACAATACTTAAATTCTGATTTGTTGATAGAATCCTAATCCTGCTTCATATTCCTGTAGACTCTCCCACGATTATGTCATCAGTTTTACACTTTTTTTAGACTTTGGCAAAACCTTTTACGCAGGATTCATTAACATAAATAAAAGAAAAAGCTGCAGCCCTGGGGTACACAAAGCCTTATTAATCTCAGGCAGGGTGATGCTGACATAAATAACAAAGTGGCACATTGGAACTGGTGTAAATTTGGTAGCAGAGGCACTATCAGAGCTCAGAATGGAAAGGTATAACTGTTAGCAGAACAAGGAGATGAGTATTCAGACAGGAAGCAAATGAAATCTCTGCAGGAAGAAGCTGACTTATGGAATTGAATTAAAGGCATCTAGAGGGTCACATGCCCTCTGCCTGTTGCATTTCTTGTCTTCAACCAGTACAAGATTACTCACCTTGTTGAATTTTTCAGTGCTTGGCATGATCTTTCTCTTGATATTCTAAGGAAGGCAGAATTTGCCTTGAAGCAGACAGCTCCACAGCGTGGTAGAAAAACCTGGCCGACAAAGAGAAAAATCAGAATAATACAGCAGTGATAAGGTACTTAACAATACCAAATTCCTACAAACTCTCTGTCAGTCAGCATCAGAAAATATTCTTACTCAGACAGCCCAACACTATAAATTCAAACCTCTGTCCACTTTTCTTTACACAGATAAAAGCTCCTTCTTTCCCTCCTGCTCTATAGCTGATCCTTTTCCTGAAACACTAATCATAGAAAAAATTTATATCATGTACCAAAAAAACCTGACAGGTCTGGGGAATTTTGGACACCACAATGAAGAAAAGATATGATATGATATGATATGATATGCTATGATATGAGATGATATGATACAATATGAAGATTCTGGATCTGGATTTGTCAGCCTCCCCTCGTTTCAGTGGGGACAGGATACAGGGACAAGAGAATGTCTTACACATATTAGTTCTGGCTATTTTGGGTCAAAAGGAGAAAGCTGAAGATTAATAGGCATGTGGTACAAATCCCAGGGCCCTGGGGACACGTCGTCTCAGGAAGATGCTCCTTCAGAAGGCAAGTAGTTATTTCACACTCCCATCTTTACAGAATTTACTTCAAGTGTAGCCCCCTCCCTGGTACATAACAGTGAGCATCTGGTTCACTTCTGCTTGTGAAGTAAAGAAGGCATGGATTGTAATGGCACAGTGGCTAAGTCCCTGCAAAAGTCACAGCCTAATGCAGGTGGAAAGGCTGAGAGTTACTACCATCATATGAATGCCAAACAGCTACAGAAGACATTTAGTTAGCTCACAGATGGGCATAGTTCAGAGGCTTCTCTGAATTATGCCCATCTGTGTTTTAGATCTGGAAGGATGAGACTGCATGTGCTGAGTTTTCCAAATACCTGAGTCTCTTACCATAAAGGAACTAGGAGGTTTTGCCTGAATCTCTGTATTTGGTTGGGCTATTTAGCTGGCACCCTGGGAAAATAAGATGGTAAATATGACCTGGGGTGCTGTATAAGCAAGCAGTTCCACTTTTAAACAGCTAGAACTTATTTCAAGCTGGCAGTATCCAGCCTAGATAAAGCTGGGTGTCCTGGTAGTGGTCAGGGACCCATCTGGGCATCTGAATCTTCACTAGCAAAACAGGTAGAGGATTTCTGATAGTTCCACTCTTCCTATGGAGTGGGGAAACCACCTTCCTCTCCGATGGGGATGGGAGAGATGGATATGCGTAGTCCCTATGATGGGCACTCTCAGGCACCTCTTTTATAATTCCCTCTAGGCAATGTCTGCATGCATTCCCAACATCACACCATCAGTCAGAGACATATTAATAGTGCCTTTTCCTGAGGAATACTGTTCAGTGCAACTAAATTCAGTTCAGTTCTCTAAAACAACCCTGAAATAAAAAATCACTGTGGTCTATGTACCCAAGAAATAGGGATCATGAATCTGTTCAGGCATGTTTGGGTAATCAAGTAACAGAAGAATTAATGTATTGATGGATATCGTGAATAAAAGGCTGTATAAATGAATGCAGATAATGGTCTCAAAAACTTCAGGGGATACAGTTTTGTGTGTTTGCAGTGTCCCTGGGGTTTTCAAGATAAGGAAAACCTAGCATAGGTTCCAATGAGTACCGGGACAAATGACTGAAGAATTTTAAAGGTCTTCTGAACATGTAATGACTAGGTACCTGCATCCCCACCTGTGTTTTTCTAAAAGTCAATTTACAGCTTTCCTACCCTCACTCTTCCTAGTGCTAAAGCAATCCCTGTAATACCATTTTGATATAGTTGAAGTCACTTTAACAAAAACTAGGAAGATTAATTTCTCTCTAATTACAATGAGAAGTGGGGATGGAAGAGAGCAAGAGACCCAAAAGTCATGGACTACTTAGGGCAGAGGGGAAAATGTTCACAAACTGCTGACAAGATTAATATGCAGTTGATGGGAAACGCTTTCACACCAGGGTGCCAACAAATAAACACAATTCAAAAATATCGTCCCTGCTGGACTGGATAAGGATGGATTCCCAGCAACAGAGAGGGAGGGAGCGAGGGAGGGGAAGACGTTTAGAGAAGGCAGGAGACCTGTTTGCTCTGTGAAGCTTCATGCCCAGAATTCCTCTGGTGGAATCTGATAGCGGGGCTAGCTGGGCCAAAGGGTTACTGCTTTCCGCATTTAAAAAAAAAGCAGGGGAAGGAGGCTTGGGCAGGGGAGGTTGAGCGCTGTGTGTGAAAACCTGAAGATCAAGTCTGTGCACAGCTGCTGCAGGCCTGGGAGCTTCCACCTGCTGCGAGGACTGAGCTGCCTTCACGAATGCTGCAAGGTTTGCAGAACGTGGAGATGATGAAAAGGGTAGAGTCCTCTCCTTGCTCGGCACACAGTGGGAAGTTGTGCCTGGTTTAAGTAAGGCAAACATATCTTGCTAATGTGGGTTGCTGCAAAACAAAAAAGAAAAACGCTTCGGGAGAGGTAAGCTAGAAGAGCATGAGGGGAGGCACCTCCACAAGCTGAAAAATGTGCTGTGACATTAACAGTTTACAATCACTTTGCAAAAAAAAAAAGATAAGAAGAGTATTTTCCCTTTCCTTTGACCTTTCCTGTCTTTGTTCCCTGCTTCCTCTGCCTTCCCATCGCTCTTTCATCTGCCTTCCATGTGCTGTATTCTAACATTGAGGGAAATACTTCCATTTCACTGCCAATCACCTGTTTAAAAATGCAATTTAGATAATATTTCAGTTAAGCTGGGTTGAAATTGCCAGGCTTGAAAATTGAACAGCACTGGATTATGTGTCTATATATATCAGCAGAGGAGATTTAATGAAATTGTTTGCTAATGAAATCTTAGCCTTAAGACTTCACATCCCTTTAGAGAAATGTGACATTAAGAGCCCTCTGCCTCTATTGCAGCCGAGAATTTTACTGATATTTCAACTAGTAAAATTTTACAGTAGAATTACAGTAGTCTGCAGTAGATTTTACTGTCAACAAAGTAATAAAAAGCCATTGCTGAAGTCAATGTGAATGCCACCAGTTACTTTAAAAAGGAGTTTTTAATCACTGTCTTCATCTCGTTATGGTTAGAAGCACAGACATCTTAGTCTTGTCCTGCAGCCCTTCACTCCTGCAGTCCTAAAACCTGTGTCCCATGCTACTTATTTCCCCCCAGCTGTGCCACCCCTGAGGTTCCCCCTGGGCGAATCTACTTCCCACCACCTTCCAGCCTTCAGCCATTCAATGCCTAGTGCAGGCTTTGCACCCAGCAAACTACACAATGGTTTAGTGATGTGCATAAACGGGGACTGTGAAGGACAATAAGCAGAGTCCCTCTCCTTGTTTATTTGAAAGGGAGTGTTTAAATCTAGGTTTCCAAAGGGAAAAGGCACTGGAGGAGCTCTGTCACACTGTGCTCCACCTGCGCCTCTAAGCCACTATTGGATAAGGAGGGATGGTTTTGCTTCTGGGGCTGATCCAATTGGTCTTGCAACCTTTTGGTTCCCACAGGAGCGTGACAGCTCTGTCTGTGTAACAGCTAATGCCTCACAGTTGACCTCCAGGGTCAAGGACATTGTGCTGATCTGATGACAGTAATAGTTCTGTTGACAGATGCATTTCAGCAGCTGTACAGCCACTTGGTGGGACTTGAAGTTAACTCTTCCTGTGCCACCTGACACCGATGGCTCCATTGTAACTTGCATGAGACAGATCATCTATAGCCCCTTTGCCCTCCACGCAGTACAAACCTCTCCAAAATAAATTGCTGCAACATTTCAAGGAAAAAATATGCAGATTCTAAATGCCAAACTCTCCCTATAGCCTCTCCTTCTCCTCACCTTAGTCTGTTCAGCTTTATGCCTCTTCCCTCTTCTTGCCATTTGCTACCTCTCAAATTCCTGCTTGATTAGTAAAATGCCCATTTAGACCTTGTGATCTTTCTTAGGTCCCACTTGCTGCCACTGAGACCAAAGTCATCTCCTGATGATAAGACTTACTCAACTGCTGCACTGAGGATCCTGGATGATTGTTGTCGATGAACCTCTTCCTTGCTCCTTCTCCAGTCTTTCTATTTCCTCTCCATTAATCTTTTATCTGTCCACATTTTTCTCCCTCATATATGCCCAGTCCTTATTTTGAATGACATCACCGGTTGCTCCGGTGATGTTTTGAACTTAGATTTCTTTTTGCTTTCATCCTCTTCACTGCTGGTCCAATGCCCTTATTCACCCACTCAGATTCTCTTATGGCACATTTCTTGTGACACGCTGTCTTCTTATATTTCTCTAAGATTCTTTATTTCATTTCTTCCTCTCTTCTCTCTCAGCCCTTTTAGCAGCTTGATGGAGTCTTCTTCCCTAACAGCCTCTCTAGCATTGCTGCTCACACCTACTCTGCTTCATTTATCTTTGACGTGGGTTTTTTTGCCTTCTTTTCCTATTGGCTCCTTTGTTGCCCCAAATAAGTGTCTCTTCAGCCCTGCTCTCTGAGTAGATGACTTAGGAAAGGAAAGCTTTTCACAGCTCTCCTCACCCACGAAGCTGCAGCAGCAGCTATTGTACCTGCAGTGGCTTAGCACTTAGCTGAGACAAACATTGCAGGACGCTGCATGGAGGCCACAGATCAGGCCCAGCTGCCTCATCCCTCAGCTTCTTGGAAGACTCCTGAGATTGAGCCCAGACTTAATTACCCCATGTATGACTGGTTCATGTATTTGAACAGCAAGATGAGAGAGCCTCCCAAAAGGGCTGCAGCCTTTGGATCTACAAATCTAACAGTACCAATTTGCAACCCTGTAGGATGCAAGCATGTCCTTTGTGTTTCAGAACTGGCCTATAAAAATCAAAATAGATGGTCATCCTTCATCTGGAAAATAACAGCCTGGTCCCTTCTGGCATCTCTTGTTCCTAGACCTCTTTTTCCTTTCCCCTTCCTCTCCAATATTTTAAAGACTGTATATTCTGACACAATTGAAAGTTCCTTCTTGGGTACTAAAAGTGCTTTTGGAATACACTCCTATAAAGGTGAAAAAAATACACAACTGAGGAAAGAGAAAGAAAGTTACATGCATGAGATTTTTTAAGAACTCTTGCAATTCATACAGAATTAGACAGGTGAAAATGCTTTTTATTTTTACTTCTGTTTTTAAATTTTGGTTCCATTTTAGATACACATTTTCATTTTTACTTGTTTCTGTTTTGGAACGTTTTTCCTTATGCTTAATTTTCCACTGACTTTACTGAACTACTTTTACTGCTTGGGAGCTTTAATGGAATGAACTGGCACATCTTTGTTCAGATCCTAACAAATATGCATTGGTCATGTGCCTAAAATCATCAACACAGCCTCCTTTGGCACACACCACTCTTCCTGTTCTAATCATCAGAACAATCTACAACTTAATTTCCCAGTGAGACTGCAACATTGCTTAACACCCATTTTGATAGAGTATTTATGAAGGGTTTGAACTACCAGAATGATACGGATCACTAGAAGCACCCTCCTGCTGCCTCTCAACTTTATTAGATTAAGGAAAATCAATCTATCTCCAAACTTTCTCTCTAGGCTTACTATTGCATGTGACCTTTCCCTGCTCTGGATTTAAAGAAATAGTGCATGTGTGCATTGTCATCTCTTAGCCACAGTGATTTTGTCAAATATGAAAAAAGAAATAGTCAAAAAGAAATGAAAAGTTTTGAGAAGCTTGTATTGATGTGTTTTCCATATATTGGATACATATTGCTGTCCATACACTGGACAGCAGTGAAGTGGTAATTTCCTTGTGAATCTAAACATGATATAAAATATAATTCTGCTAATAACCCTGATACTTGTTATCATGACTGTAGTGAGCAAGTGATAAAAACCATTTATGCTCTTCCCTTCCTATGAGGAAATGCTAAGTTTGGCTTGGTTTTCTAAATGAATGCATCACAAAAAATATTACTACTTAAAAAAAACCCCCACCACCACAACAACAGGAGCAGCGACAACCACAGAAAAACCCCAACAAAACAACACAACAAAACCCAAGCCTTTCCAAGCAGATGAGTATTCCATTTGATTCTAAAAATGGCAAGACTGAACATTCACTTTTGTTTCACCAGATAGCAAAATTCTGCAGCCTGGCCCTGGTCCTGGCCAGGCTCCTGCTTCCCGTGGTCAGAAGCCTCCCTCTATCGACCAACAATCTCACTGTTCAGGAGGAGGGAGCTTTGACTAGAAGCAAGAGCAGGACCTGATCTGCCAGGTATCTAGGACCTCTTGCAAATGGTCTTTGAATCTGCCAAGAAAATAAAACAATGTAATAATTCTATCTGCATAGTTTAATAGTTTCTACCTTGACTTCTTTTTGTTGATTAAATGTATGCTTCTACTATTGAATGAGTTGGTCCAGCAGGACTAGGAAATTAAATTATTTCTGTTTGTGCAGAATAAACCCTCTTTCTGCTGTTGTGTCTCTGTTCCTAATGATAGCGAAGAAAGAAATGCCTTTGGCCTACATGTGTCTTACCTGAAGGGCCTTCGGAGAAGAGCTGTGGAGAACTGAGTCAATCAGGCCTAGCATTCAGGGATGACTGCACCATCTTGGTTGTACAAACATGGTTATCATATGAAGTTGCTCCGAACAACTAGAAGGAGTTTGCTGACCTGTTCTTTTATACTTGTTTGGGACAAGCACTCAGTATGCATTGTTATGTATAAATAGTGATTTTCCTGGTTCCAGTAATAAAAAATAAATGAAAATCTATTATAGTCAATAAATATATGCTCTGCTTTTATTTTTGTCAAATGACGTTATCATGGGAAAAGATACATTTGCAGAATTGTACCTACTTATGAATCCCACTGTACTAGACAGCAGAGAACCAGACTTAGGCAGACAACTAAGCAGGACCCTTTCTAAAATGTACGTTGACCTGAGTCGCTGCGATGATGGAGCAGATCCCCACGCAGGGTAAGTCAGCATGGTGCCATTAACTTCAGTGGAGCGTTGGTGCAGTACAACGGGATGCCTAAGTTGTCTGGGAGAAACCAGCAAGTTTCTGGGCTTTGTCATGTGTACTGATACGCTGATTTATTAGTAAAACTTCGGGGTGCACAGGAGAACTGGACAAGGTACGCTGTGCTGCTCTTTTGAGTTGCTTGGGAAGGCTGCAATGTGCACCCAGAGACTTGACTTTAACAGGGTTGCTCAGAAAGTGCAACTGGGGAGCATGAATTAAGAAAATGTAGAGAGTGAGCAAGCTGAGGGAAAGAGGAGAGTTTGAACATATTTCTAGACTCGCAAGAATACAGCTGTGGGAATAATTTAAAAAGCACACATTTTGGATAATTTATTTTTGAAACTCTGCAAAATTTGTCAAATCGTTTATTTGATGAGCATTATTTGACCAGCTGTACAGAGAGCCACACTGGAGTGCTGTAATGAGTGCTTTGGAATGCGACCAGCGTTAATGTGCCTGTGATAGTTGGATAATTCTTTTACCCTGCTCATTTCTGTGGTTTGCCTGTAACTATGGCCCCGCTTGATTGCTGTTATGATGTGAGCTTTGAATTCTCTCTCTCCTTTGGCCTTTTCTTTTTGGCAGTTCCTGCAGAGCTGAGCCCTGATTAGAACCACAGCAGGTCATTCGATCTTCAGATGGCTATAAAAGGTCTGTGCAAGTGACCATCTCGCTTCTGTCCCAAATGGATGATCAGGCGTAGCGCACATTGCCAGGCTCCTGGCAGCACTTCAGCAAAACTGGCAAGTTTTTCCTTCCAGAGCTAAAGCACAGTACAAGGTGCAAGGAGCGATTCCGTTAAATGTCCCTTTAAGCTGTCAAATTTAGCAGGAACTTTAAAACAGAGCAGACTTTAAAGTGATGAGGGAGAAGTATCGTTCCCCTGCTTGAAATTGCATCTGGGTTTTTTACCATCAGGTGTGATATGAAGTCAGCATTTTCCTTGATGGCTTTTTCCTTTGCCATTGTTGCAATCTGGCACTGTAGATTGGTGCCTCATTCCAGGTTTTTAAAGGGAACTGTTACTTTCCCGAATGATTTTTTTCCTTGTCTCCTTCTAAATGGATTTCATTGTTTTGTAATTTCTCGAAAATAAGTGAGTTTGATAAAATACAGATATTTGGAATCAAGGTGGAGAGTTCAGATAATAATGGTTTTACTGCAGAAAAACTAGAGGTTTAAATACTCACGCTATTAAGTAAAGTTTATAGTCACATGCTGCTCTCTTTCATTCATGGGGTTCTTCAGAATATTGATGTCTGTTTTTCAGAAACTTGCACTGTTCGAGTGCTGGTGGCATTTCCAGGTGAAACAGGATCACCTGGGCTATGCTGGTTATCTTCCCACCTTAGTGGGAAACACTCACAAGAGGGATCTTTGTGTCTCAGTACCTGCATGTTCCTTGCTTTGTTCAAAGACACATTCTCTGGAACACAGGCCGTTGAGTGCTGGACACATAATTGTTATTTTGGGATTCTCAGCCTCTTATGCAATTCACAAAAGACAGTGTTTCAAGAATTCACTCTGGTCAGACATTGAGAAAGAGAGGGAAATTTCTGGTGCTGTTTTCAGACACTGATGCTATCAAGGGCTGAAATTCATAATGCAGAAGATCTTAATATAATTAAAATTCTCCTTTTTTGTTTTTTTGCTAAGTGCAGTTATTATCTGGGATGCCTGGCACAGGAACAGCACTAATTTTTGTTTCGTTATTTGTATTTGTTATTTCAGTAATGCTCAAATGGTGGATTTAAAGCCAGAAGCCTGAAGTTTCAATCCCAGCTCTAAGATCAGCTCATTGACACTATTTTGGACTCAATCAGCTTCTGGTTAAAGATCCCAGTAGGAAAGAAACATTACTTTGCTCTTCTGTCATGCTGTCCTTTAAGATGCTGTCCTTTAAGATCTCTCAATACATTCTACATTAGCTCTCATAAGTCTGATCTCCAGTTTGAGAATATTAATAGCAAAGGGCTTATGAGTTTGAAGTATCCCATTTTAGTTTTTTCCCAAAGTTATTTTTATTAATACTTTCTGAAAATACAAATCTTTAAAAATATAATGGAATCAAAATATACAGCTTTTGGGACGATATGATCTCATTTTTGGTTTTGGTAGTTTTGATTGATCAGCCGATATGTGAGTATTCTTCAAGTCAAAGTGTTTTTCTACTTTCCGTGTAAAATAATCACAGTACAATTTGTTGGGAAGAATGACTAGCTAAGGAAAAGCAATATGGTTCACAAGGTGGCCCACAGAAAAGTGATTCAGCACTGATGTAAAATCTGACTGCTCAGTTAATTTTATATGCAGATAATTATCATTGTCATTAACACTTCATCATGTCATGATAGTTTATAAATATAAAGAGGAGATTCTTACTGTCAATGGGTTAATTCAAATTTTTCAGGTCTATTTTATTTTTATATTGGAAGTACCCTACCTTAGCTCATTCCAAACACTTCTGCAGAAATTAAAAGCTAAATACTGTAATGCCCACACAAACACAAACCCAAATTCCTCTTTTATTAGTGTTCAATCACACTTATATTACACAAAGTTATATCACAGAGTTCTGCCAGATGTCAGGGAACAAAAAGGCACACACTGCCAGGTGAGGAGAGGGCTAAGAAATCTGCGTTGCAAAACCAAAGGCCAACCACAGAAATATTTTGGCAACAGCTTTCATATGAGGGGATCATATGTCTCTCCTGGAATGCAAGTCCAGCAGTAGAGCAAGCACAAGAACTTAATGTGCTGAGATGGCCAAAGACACCACTTTTCCCTGGCATTTCTGCTTTTCTGGAGGCATCACCTTTTTTAGCAAAAGTGCAAGGATAGGAAGTACTGCTGTGCTCAGATGCTGCAGTTCACACACTGGCATTTCAGCTTGGCCCAAAAGCTTCAAAGCCACTTTGTGGTGGGTATGGGAACAGACATAATGCCTGTGCTTCCACTTCAGAAAAATTCAGCACAGCTTCTAAACTGCTTACTAGTAATCAGTTCCCATCAGAAGGAACTGTACTTGGGCACTGTTTATCTACATTGCATGGTGTTCTGAGAGATTCTAATATTTTAACATTTGTCTTTGTTCCCAAATCAAAACACAAATCACAAGATCATAGAATACCCTGAGTTGGAAGGGACCCACAAGCATCACTGAGCCCAACTCCTGGGCCTGCACAGGACCACCCCAAGAGTCACACCATGTACCTGAGAGTGTTGATCGAGCACTTGCACTCTGTCAGGCTTGGTTGCTTGTTAGCCTCTTCCAGTGCCCAGCCACCCTCTGGATGAAGAATCTTTTCCTGCTATCCAACCGCAACCACCCCTGCCACAACTTCAGGCCATTCCCTCAGGTCCTGTCACTGGTCACCAGAGAGATCAGTGTCTGCCCCTCCTCTTCCCCTCACAAGGAAGTTGTAGACCACAGTGAGGTCTCCCCTCAGTCTCCTCCAGGCTGAACAGACCAAGTGACCTCAGCCACTCCTCATATGGCTTCCTGTCCGAACCCTTCTCCGTCTTTGTGGCCATCCTTTGGACACTCTCTAAAAAAAATTAACCAAAATGTCTCCAAAAAAAAAAAAAAAGAAAATAAAAAATTATTCCAAAATAGCAAATATTTATTTATTTATTTATTTAATGTCTTGGCTAAACTCCCAAAACCGATGAAGTTGTTGTTTTGTTGAAATGATGTGGTTTTGTTCTGTGAAACATTAACCCACGTTGCAGTGAATTCTCTCCACTAAAACAAATGCTGTCTGGGGAGTTCCTTGACTGGTGCCCCTCTGTCACAGCTCTGAGTGTAGCTTAGTGGCTGGATTGAAGCTTTCAGCCTGCACCTATGATGATCAATTTTTCATTAGAAGGGAAGCACTGTAGAGGAAGGTAACTCATAGGGGACTTGACTGTCAGAACAGACACTCATGAGTTCAAACAAGCAATGGTCTGACGGGGAAATGCAATTAAAAAATTTACTGAACTGAGGTGGCAAATGTTGTAGATAACAAGGCCTCAAAGGAACAATCATCCTTGCATCAATTTTTACTAAAACAGCATCTCCCAAACATCTCCCATTGCTTGCCTAGGAACATGCAAAGTAACAGGACAAGCGCAATAGGTTTCATTTAATATATATCACTATCATCATGGTGTTTATAACCTCGGAGGCCTCTGTGATGGGATGAAGATGTCTCTATGCTAAAGGACATACAAGGAACACAAAATAGTCCCCTTCCAAATAAAATTTTGATGGAGACAAAGGGTGGAGGCAGGAGAATGATCTTAACTCATACAAGTTGTAGTTGTTTAGCATTGTGCACTCCCCTGAGTTAGCATCAGCCATACTAACTGCTTTTGTTCAGATAGGACCTGTAATTACTCCTAGAAAAGTAAATGAAGATGTCATCTTTTCTTACACAGAAGGGATGGGGATCCAAGGGGGCATGCCAGAGGCACTACCAGAGATGGCTAAGAGGATGCATGGGTGAAGGAAGTGATCCAGAACAGTGGAAAGAGGAGTGGAAGAAGCTGCTGCTGGAAGGTAAATGGTTACTTCAAGGGGAGAAACACATTTCCTGTAATTTTTTGTTATTTTAAAATGTAAGAAGATTATTCTGCTACATGTTTATATTAGAGAAGACTGCATCAAAAAGCATGGCAGGTACATGAAGCAGCCGATGGTAAAGAAGATATTTATCCTAATTTCCTATATCCTGATATGCATTTTGCACATCTTTGGAGTACACACTCAGAGCACAGCGGGGTCAGACATCATGGCTCACCAACCTGTATGGATGAAATGATAGCCTGTTCTCCCCTGTATGTAACCAGAACTTCTTATGGGTTAAAGGCTTCTTCACAAAGTCCATGACCTTGGTATAATTCAGCCATGTGATGACGAAGACACAGCGAAGGCATTCTCTGCTAGGGCAGCCTCCCTGCTGCCCACTGGTGGAAAGAAGTGTCACTTGAAACTGGTTTTGGAGGTGGCTGGAGAGGGAGTGTGCTGCAGGCTGGATTAATTCTTCTGTTAGTTTTTTCTTTCCTGTCATCTTTTCTGACATACCCACAGCGCTTCCGTCCATCAAGTGACAAGGGGGGAGATGAACATGACTGAATGTTATTCCCCATTTTGCCACTGCATATGTGCCCCTTACATGATGTGGGATGCTGGCATTTTTGGCATGTGGCCTCTGTGCATCTGATCATATGACAGGAAAGGACAAAAGGGAGAGCAGTTCTCTCATTAGAGACTGTGTAGCTGGCCCCATGCTTCCCCTATTTAAAACTTCACCTTGGTTATCTGATAGGGAGTGGAGAGTGGAATTTTGTGAAGTAAGGTAGCAAGGAAGGCTCCTGAAGAAGATGAAACATCCCCTAGGAGGAGAAGTTAAGAGGCCATTAATTTATTCAGATTTTAACATGCTCAAGCCTCCAATATAAATACAGAAAATAGAAACTGAACCCTAGTGAATTTTTTCCATTTCTTCTTTATTTCTTACAAAACAGAGGCTCTTGATTTTCTCAGAACATGCATGAGAGAGATGGCATTCCTTCTATCAGAACCTGAGAACAAAACCAATTCCAGTGGCACTTTCAATGTTCTCACTATGAACAGAAAATCTGCTTGATACAGTAGGCCTTACTAAAACTATTTCCACCTCTGTTTATGTGAGGCATCATTTTACCAGTCTGCCATCTAAAGAAAGGAACAGTCTCCAGCTCACAAAGACACTTGCATTTCAGATTTCTATTTTGATTGCTTGTGTCACAGGATCTGATTTACTGCTGGACAGAGGCTTGATTGAGATCAGCACAGATCAATTTAGCATCAACCTGGAGAACTCCCTCCCTTCCCCCACCCTTACACAACCATTCTGGACAAGTGTGACCTGCTTAGCATGACAGTGAGTCATCAGGTTGGCTCAAATTGTCTCCCCATACCTTTGAGATGGATGATTAAGATCCAATTGCAGGCCAATTGAACACTTAACTAACTTGGGCAGTGCCAGTACAGCAGCTCGGTTAAGGCTGAAATGAATTAATCGGTGAAGCCTCCAAGGACTCTATCAGGGGTCATACATGAGTGATCACTGCTGTATCAGTTTTCCACTCAGACACATTTATTTAAGTTGTGACTACCTGTCAGAAGGAAATAGTAGCAATGTTTCCTAAGGCATCCTCTGCTAAGGTTTTCGTTATTCTGAAATAATGTGCCTTTCTTCACAGAAGAGCCCTAAACAGAACTATACCCCAGTTTGCTTTTGCAGAAAGCCAGGTACCAGGATTACAATACTCTTGAAAAGGGATCAGCATCTGATGATCAGAACTGGGAGATGGGAGCAAGGCTACTGGGCATTTATGCTTTTGTCTAAATTGGTATGAAGGATGTAAAAAAACCCTATGCTCATGAGTTTACTTGTCTATGGAAGGAACAAACAATGCCTCTTTATCATGTTTTTGTCATATATTTGTTAGTCTCCACTCTGCCACTCTATCTACTTCATTGCTCAACAGTGGATGTCCCACTGTAGCCCTTCCTTCTCAGCATGCTCACAAAAAAATTCTGATTTCACTTGTGCAACTGTGTACCAGAAATGTGAAAATACTGACTTGGTCCTTTTCACAGAAATGTCAGAGTTTCTCACTTGAGGTCAACTTAACAGCATGGGGTTAGAATTAATTGCGTTATTTGCTTAAAAACAACAAAAAATAGGACTTTCTCCCTCTATGTCTGATGGGAATAGAAATATGGAGGAAACATATGAAAATGAAAAGGTAGTAGCATGAAATGATCTTAAGAAAACATAGGGGTTTTATTCAAGCTCTGCATCTCCTTTGAAAATTTGGTCATAAGGTGAGGAAAAAAATCTGACATTTTACTTGGCAAATTCCTCAAATTATTTTCGTATAGCTTAAAGTTTCATCGTATCTGCAGTACCAACAAGGAGACCAGATGTATGTCATTTGTGTAGTGATGTGCAAACTCGAAAAATTATCATTTACCTATTGCACATACTGCAAACACTGGCAGGAGACAGCTCTAGGTCAGCTCTATATAATTGTGAGCATCTGTATAAAGCCCAGATGGCAATGACAGACCAAGCAAGCTGTGTATGTCTGGCAGCTTCATCAGAATTTAACTGAATCTAAACTTAAATTGCAACACAGTGAAGCTATTCCTCAAATGTCCTGTGAGGTGAGAGATGTAGACCTGTTATTGGATCACTGAACTGACTTTGTGGGTCCAAGAACATCTGAAATGCACAAAAGAAAAATCAGAACCCCAAGATAGTTCCTGCAGCTGGATGGTGAAACTTGTAGAAACTGCTCTGTGGTATAATGGAGAAGTTTTCTTTGGCCATCACTGATGCTTCAGGAGTTTCTTGAAGGGTTTCTTTGTAGGAATATCTGGGTTGACCGTAGCAATTTCATCACTGGCTCTCCAGCAATATTTGCAAACCTGGTTGTCTCCATGGTTCGAGGATGGGTCACGTAAAAGAGAGCTGAGCTTGTCCTGTGTCAGAGCCTCCCAAGTGTGACTGATCCCTCTCTGCTAGCTCACACACCAGACTCCATTTCATGGCTTTTCCTCATCTTGCATGGTTTAGTCACATCACAATATTCCTTTACTTGCATGGCAAAAATAACATCTGCAGGAGCTTTCCAACGTCCTGTGATTGAAACTAAGATACAGCAGGGTTTCTGTGTGGGTCTAACATGCATGTGAGGATAACACAAAAAGTGCCTTCTCACAGCTTTCACAGCAGGTCATTTTGATTGACATATTTGTAGAGGCTTCAGGGTGGATTGTAGATTCAGCTGGTATGTCAAACCAGATGGGAGAATTCCACCAAACACACAATGAAATGAGGAGTGCTCTTGCTTGGCTTTCTCTGCTTCTAACAGATGGATGAGAAAATGAAATACCTCTTAATAATCTCCTTTTCATTCCGAGGGCCACCTCTATTCCTCTCATCACCTTTCTCTCTTCTCCTTTCCCTGTATTTTCCTTCTCAATTTATGTTTCCCTTCAGCTTCTCCTGTTTCCTGGCTTTCCCACATAACCATTCTTTTCTCTTTCTTTCCCTTTCCTGTGTCTTCTTTGTAGCTCTTATTTTTCTATGACTAGAGGTGTTCCCAGCACAGAAAGAGCAGAAAATGCACAACAATATGTGCAGCTTCAGGAGGGGCCAGTGAAATTTTCTATCCCAGTGTGGAATGAAAAACACCAGGGAAGATCAGACCAGGGAATGAATGAACCTTGTGGCATTAGAGGCTTGGCAGAGTTTTCTTGCTATTTTGGGAGATTGGAGTCAATAAGTCTTTTTCTCTTGTAATTTTATTCCCCCCCCTTATCTTTTCTCTTCTTTTGGTGATTCAGTTAAGGAACCCAAAGATGTTTTCCTAGTCCAAAGGAAGCTTTTGTGTATGTCAGGGTCAAAAGAAATCCTCCATTTGCTAGGCTGGTACAAGTAGTTACCCTATATTATAGTTTTCAAAACAACAGAGGCTATCATCAAGGTTATGTTTGGACTTCTATTATAATCTCCCGTTTCACTGCGTGGTCGCAGCTCTGGAGGTAAAAGTTTTTAGAAAGTTTGACCACAAACTCATTGTATGTTTCTTAGTTATGCAAGTGGAAAAGGTTTCCCATTGTATGATGTGTTTAGATGCTTTTTAATCAAGGAATACTAAAAAAAAAAATACAATAAGATGAAGGAATTTTGAAATATGAAGTTAATCCTAAATCATTCTAAAACAATTCTCTGCAACAAAAGCAATTACCATGTTTTAAAACTTAGCCTTCTACCAACTGGGTGCTATTGTGTTCCCCACCTGCTCATAATTGTCTATATAAAGAAGGTGGCTGAAGGAAGCATCCTTCTCTTTTCACAGCGCTACAGAGGTCATCTACAGGAGGCACCTACACTGCTGCAGGGCTGTTAGAGTATCCAGCACATTTTACTTTCAAACTCAGATACCCCTAATTATAGTACTTCAGTCCTTCAAGCTGTGCTTTGGAGTTTGACCTATAAAAGTGAGGCTGTGCCCAGATACAGAACACATCATCTACCAGCCATTAAATGCAGCACAAGTGAAAGAAAAATTAAAGGTGATCAAACAATCCTGACCACCAGGGCCAGAATTGTTCAAAATAGAGATTGGCTACAGACTAAACAGAAGGACCTTGTTTACATTTTTTTTGTCAGGGTGGGAAGGGCATAGTAGACCTGACTGCAAGTCTGCTGGGAGAAATGAAATGCACAAAGGCCTCCTTTGCCTCTGGGGAGCCTCAGTGGCCATCTGTGGATCAGGAAGGAATTTATGAAACTGATTGCTTTGGGCTGCTGAAATGCTCCTACTACATGTCTTGAACTCTCCTCAACCAAGCACCACTTGGGGCTTCCCACCATCACGTCCTGCCTTGCTTCCAGCCGTGGCTATTTCAGAAGTTTCTCCCCTCAGCCACTATCCAGTCCTTTGTGGCCATTCCATGTTTATTCTCAAACACTGACCAAGGCCCTCAGGGCTTCTCGTCATGGGGGCAGCAAAGAGTCTCTGCAATGGCAGAGGGAGGGCTCTGGTGTGTGGTGGGCACTGAGCCATGGGGGCTGTGCTGGAGCAGGATCTGCACACCCACTGAGATACCTGAGAATCTTTTAAGTGTGACGCTCTGAAGCTCAGACTTCATCCAGACCCCCAGTCTTCAACCACACAGTCTTTCTTGGGTGCCCTCCTAGCTCTTCATGTCTGGAAAAAGGTCTTTGTGAATGTCCAAGCAGTTGTCACATGCATGAACATGAGGCAGAAGTTCCCCTACAAGCCACCAATGCCCCAAGCTGCCCCTGGCCACACACATCTCAAGGCACCAAAATTGCAAAGAGTGGGAAATCAGGCATGTGGTGACTGAGAACATCGCAGCCATCATTATTTGTTCTGAAAATGGTTTAGTGATGCCCAGCCACCTTGCTGTAGCTGTGCACTGATGTAGGCAGAAGCTGAATCTGTTTTTTCAGGCGAACAGAGTTAGAGCTAGACACCACTGGCTCAAACCGTCTGCCTTCATCTTTTTAGGAATTTGCCTCCAAAACTAATGGTTGTCCCAACTGTTGTTTGATACTTTCCACTTCCCCTGCAGAGCAGTCTTGAATTCTGAGAGGGTTTTGCAGAGTTCAGAAGCTCCACAGGAGGGAGTCTATACCTATATTTAAATACCACACCTAGTTACTGAAAGTATTTGCCACCTACACTGCTGATTGGTAAGGGCTGGTTTCTGCTTTTTCTGCAAAAGAGTGGTGGATCAAATGGGGTCGCACCCTCTGTGGGCAGCATGACCCAGGTCTTGGGACTCGAGTCTAGCAAACTTTGGAAAGTCCATGAAGAAAATTTCACATGCATGTTGTAGCATTGCTAATTGTTTTCCAGCAAAGTGTCAAGCTCAGTTTTCTTGTAGAAATTAGAAAGTTATTGCTTTCCCTTTTCTCCCTCACGACTTCATGAAGCTAATTTAACTTTGCCATGTGTTATGCAAAAGAGAATGAGAAGATCCAAGGTCTGGGTAAAAAAGAGGAGTCCTGGAAATTTAAACAAAACCAAAAGCCACCTGGGAGATAAGAAGCAATGCTCCTAAATATAGACAATCTAGGATATTTCTGAGAAGACAACAGCTTAGGAAAGCATTTACAGTTGGCAACATTTGGCAAGGTGGCACTGCCCTGAACTGGGAGGCTGAGTAGTGCCAAAAACTTCAGGTGTTGCAGGTCTACATACAGTGATGGCTCTAGTGGAAAGTTGGACAGCTTCTTCAACCACCCTGTAAGTCAGAGTTGGTCACAGAGAATCCTTTCTGATCCATGAAGGAGAGAGAATTAAGAGCAGAGTTGTGAAGATGGAAACAAAGCACATAGGCTTACTGTAAAAAAGAGGAGATGAAAGGCGCAAGAGTTAAGCTAGAGAAGGGTACTGCAAACAAAGGACCTGGAGTGCAGGAGCTAGGAGTGACAACTGCAGCCTGCAGTGCAGCTCGGGAAGGGAGTAAGTGGTAGCTTTGAAGGACTGCTAAGGCACCCAACATAGACTGAGAACCTTCCCGTAGGTTTGGCTGGGTAACAGGTCCAAACAAAACAAGGATCTTACGGAACATTCATGTCCGCTGCATTTGAAGTTTAAAGTTCCTGGCAGAGAATGCTTTGATATTGTTGCCTTGATGCTACTGATTTGAGAATGGTAATAAACTTATGCGTTTTAAGGGCAACATTCAAGCCCCATCACTTTACCTGAGTTTCCTTTGCCTTTACTGAAACAATAGTAATGGAAAACTCATTTGCACATATATTCTTGCTGTGAATCAGAGGACAGGAATAATTAATGATTCATAAACTCATTTATCAGTGTAAAGGAGGATTTTCTAAAGTGGTTTCCCATTTCTAGTTCCTCTAAGGTTTGGATAAAAAAGTGGCTTTCTTCACAGATGACCAGAAGCTCCTTTTCTACTTGCATCTTGGCAATATACATGTTACACAAAAACACTCCATTCCTATTTGGTGTGCCATTAACAATGGAGTTCTCCATACAGGGCAGTTATAGGGGCTTGACAGTACAAAACAGGTTTCTGAGATGATGCTTGGAATAGAGTAAGACAAGAATCCCAGACACACAGTCTGGTGGTCCCTGCAAGAAGAGCTCCTATCGTATCTGCCTACTCTGACAGTCAAAATCTTTCTTCCTCAGGCATCCTATTTTATGCTCTGATAACTAAGCAGAACAGAAGTGGTATTTCTCTCCCTAAAAGGCCTCCCCTCTTTCCTCTCTCATTTCTCCACCTGCAGCTACTCTTCTGATAGGCGCTTCTCCTTTAGCAGAGCGCTTTCCTATCAGATCAGGTTTTGCTGGATGCCCCTGAGAGTGGTGTAACCCCTGCCCTGTGCTGATGGATTGAATAAAGCCACTAATCGTTAAGTGAAAGTCACACCAGACTTTGTATGGAGTGAAAGCAGGGGGCACAGTCTTCAGCCTCTAGGGCTTGGCAGATTTCACAACAAAACAGCTGGCTGTGAGACATGGGTGCTGATGGAATACATTAATTACTGTCGTCAAGGTTTTAGACACACTTGTGTGTTGCTGGTAATACCAGCATGCAGGATTATCAGAGGAATCACTTGTGAAAAAGGAAAAAAGTGGAGAAGGGAAGAAAGGAAATTGGAAAGAAGGTTGTCTGATTCAGGTCCACATGCATTTTCATGGGCAGTCTCGTCCACTTTGACCAGTGCATTCCATGGTTTCCCTGATAGATGCATAGAGTTTCTCTGAGCACAGTGATGCAGCTCAGCCCTGTCATGACCCGTTTTGCAAACCAGACTGTGGCTATGTGAGGGACAAATCTGGAGCATTTTAGCCAAGCTCAGTTGCAGTTTGTTCAGTAGTCATAGTAGGCTCTAGACCTCCTTCTGCAGTGTGGTAGAACTTCACGTTTCCATCTCATTTCTGCTGTGATCTTGCAACAATAGGGGAAAGTGTTTTTACCTCAGTCTACACAGAAGCAAGCAGAGGCAAGGCTACATTTGCAAAGTCATTGAATCAGCCAGTGGAAGAACTGGGAGTAAATGTCACAACTTTCTGGCATTCAGTCCACTTCTCTGTTTGCTAGACACGATGGTTTATCTTTGAGTTCAGAGGTGAGTGGTGAGGCTCGCTGTTTTCCAGCACAGACACAGGCACCTGGTGAGGCTGAAAGGAGCCCTTTGCTTTGTAGTTCAGGGCACGGGTGCCTCTGCTGCCCTGTGGACTAGTTCATTACTAAGCTGAGCTGCCGCTTTTTAAGAGACCACCCCTGCCACTTTACGTGGGTAGAGGTCAGGCCACAATACTCCAACTAGTCATTAAGAGAACAAGTAATTGACTTTTTTTTGCTTGAATTAACTTTGCTGATCTTCAGCTCTGAAGTGTTTATTTTGCAAAAGATTTCATGACTGCTACTGCACCAAGGAGACAGAATAATGCCATTAATATTTGTTTTGGTTGGAGGAAAAACATTCTGAACCTCTAACAGATACCCTCTTGTTAGCAATTGGAAACATATAATTAAGACAGACTCTCCAGTTATTTTAACAAGATTTCAGCTCCTCCCCCACCTCTTGCTGTTGCTCTTTCCCATTTTTAATGAGATACCAATTTCCTCCCTTCTCATTTGCAGATGCCTTTCCAATAAAACAGACAGCTTTGATTTTCATCTTAGTGTGCATTCTTAGCCTTAATTCGTGTACATAAGTTGCCCACCACACTCTCCATGTGCTAAACGGCTGTTAATAGCTGAAAAATTAACAAGGTGTTTAACACCAAAAAAAAAAAAAGGCTAAGAAAATCTTTTTCTTGTTAGGTGGAAAGACTTGTATTTTTCTCACCTGGCCAAAGATCCTATAATTCTTGGCATGGAGGGCTACACAAGACACCTTTTTGCAACTCCACCCAATCTCTCTTCTGCTATGCTGCTTCTATGCTGTACCTACTACTTTATCTTTCCCCCAAACCTCTCAGACAGTCTTCTGTAAAGAAATCCTCCACTTTTCTTTTGTAAAATTGACTGTAGGCCAGTATATTTTAATTGCAGAAATGCTGTCAGCTTGTGGGCAGCGTAGCAGGCCCTGGAAGGTTTGTAGGTGTTGAAGGCATGAAGAGAGGGACCTTTCTCCGTGTAGCTGATTTAGTACAGCCAATTCTTCCCCTGAGGTTTGGGGAGATGCAGCCTTGGCAAGTTTGGTTAATAAACTATTTATTTATGAAAAGTTATTTTTATTTCACTTAAATGCCTCTTTAAGACTTGCAGAAATCCTGAAAGAACACAGAGTAGAGATTACCTTGCAGCAAAGAATCTGGGCTTTATGTTTTAGTCGGTCCAGCTATCAGTTGAGATTTTCTTTAGGCCTTATATGTCATTTCTGCTGTCTGATATGTGTCATCATGGAACACTAACTCATTAGTTCTTATCTCTGTAGAACTGAGGTGACTCCATGTTTGATTTTGCCTCATGTCCAAGGCAGGTGGCAGGTGCTGCAGTCAGTAGCTGACAGTGTGCTGTGCACAGCTCCTGGTGCTCCATGATGCTGGAAATGTTTCACTACAGAAAATGGTCCTTTTGACCCATACTGGAGCATTTTCCCTCTCTTGCTCAGTTACAAATGGAGAAGTGGCTTGTACTCAATGTTTCATCTCAGTTTTTCTCAGATGCCATACTGCTGTGGTATCAGGAAACCTTTTGCTCCCTTTGCAAGTAATATTTTGTATTAGTCCTCTTCTTGGCTGGTATGCTTTAGTCAAACCAAAGTCACTGGGCTCTGCAGAAGTGCAGCAAGGTCATACAATGAAACCTAACAAAGTTCTCTGTAGGAGATGGAGGAGCTCATAAATGGCCTAAATTCTTTCTGATCGGAATTCTGTGGTTTTGTATTTATGTTCTCCTGACTTTGTCTTAAAATGAAGGTTGAATCAGCCTAGGAGGTGAGCAACCAGCAATCTCTAACCTTTGACCTTCCCTCCCTTTGTGAACAGGGGATCCATTATGCAAGCCCTTACTTAGACATGATTGTTCTGTTGCTTTCGTTAGAAATTATATCCAGTCTCTCACTTGTATCCATCCTATTATGTGGAAAATAGGATCCTAATTTGGCTGGAAAGACAGAAGGCTGGAAAGACAGGGAGCACAAAGAAAGGCCTCTTAAGGTATAGGGAGAGAGGAATCTCTGTCAATCATAATGAGTGACATTTTCTGGGTAGTTCTGAGTTATTCCAAGACCTCTGTTTCTCTGAAGACGGAAACACCATAGTCAGACAGCATTAAACTCATAAAATGAAGGTATTACTCAAGCAGAGTTGAAAATAGAGAATCCTTTAATGGCAAAAGCTTTAGCAAGTGTTGGTGACTCAGAGTTCAGGTCACTAAAACTCAGAATTAAAATTGTAACCATAAGAATAATGATCTGTTTTAGCATTTACCCAGGGACATCATAAATTCTCTGCCACTTGAAGTCTCTTAATGGGGACTCATTGTCTTTTTAAAAGTTATGCTTTGATTCTGCCAAAAAATTAATGGCTGTGATGGAGCAATTTCTTGACATTTTTTTTCTCTGTTATATAGAAGTCAAAGTAAATAATCACAGAGTTCCCTACTAGACTCTATAAATCTATGTGAGCCATCCATATGTAATACCAGCATCAAACACCAAAGAGGGTAAAGTATTACAGTTTGAGTAATGAGATAAAAATGAAGAAACCTAAACATAGGTGGTCTACTAAGGAGAAAAAAATAATCTCTTCAGTGACATTTATTAGCTGTGGTACTCCATCTACAAGAGATGGTGAAAGCCAGTTCTTGAGTCATTTGAAACAGGAATGCATTTAAAAGTGGTGCAGAATTGCTGAATATAGCAAAAGGAGTTTGGCTTCTTTGGTCCCAACAGACCATTAAAACAATGCACTTTTCCACTTCTCCCATGATTGTTATGACAGTGTGAAAAATTTGGAATATATTGATGAAGAGCTAGCTCATGTGAAAATCACTGATGGTGACGGAGCATCCATGGATGTGTTCATCTTATGCCTTGGTGAACCTTGGTCAACAAGATGGAAGTTCATTATTACCCCTGGTTTATTTTCCTTCCTCGTTTCATTTTCCACAGTAGATCAGCGAGTGCTGCTGATCACAAGTTGCTTGACTATTGTGGAAAGACAGAGAATCTGATCACTCAGTCTCCCAGCAGGTCAGTACCTGAGACTGGCAGGCATGATGTTGGTAGCTGAGGACCTGACCACATGTAACCATTTCTTAGTATCTAGAAATTAACTGACTGAATTAATTGAGGCCATCACTCAAGACAACGGTAAAAGGGATTCAGACTACAGACTTTAAGTGACTTCTGCACTTTACAATGTAATTTACAGGAGATGATAATGCCTAGGTCTGAAAACTCTAAGCATGGCTAGTACATTGATGTGGAGATGATAGTGGCACAGCAGGGTAGGATAAGGGGGTAATTTGCAATGGTTAGCTAAAATTACATTTCTTATTTTGGAGGCTTGCTGAGCACACGAGAATCACTAAAAGGCAGGGAAGTATCATTTCTGCAAAGGTGCCTGCAAGCCTTCTTTTTCTCCAAGAGTGATCCTCAAACTGGTTGTGTTACTTTAAGTTGTCCTGTGCTAGTATTGGAAAGGCCCAGGCTTTTCATTAACACTTAATTAAGCTACAGTGGCCTTTCCTTCCCATCAGGGGCTGCCTTCATTTGCAGATTTAGTTAAAGGGATTCTGTCAAGTTGGTTAGGCTCATAGTGTGACTGATCTTTACAGCTGCATAGTCCAGCAGGAAATGCCCAGAATGCACCCCTAGGGCTCTGTGTGTCTCTCTAAACTAAAGCCCATCCTTCGAAAAGCACAGAACTACCATTTTTTCAAGTAGCATTTTATAGCCCTGTGTGTGGGTCAGGATATGATGAATGCACACAGGCTGCACCCGTGTGCTCTGAGTGCAAGCACCAGCCAGGATTTACACATGTATGGCAGGCAGGCTCAGCCTACGTTTACCTCTCTTGTAAAGTACAGAGAAATACCGAGGCTTGAATGGGGCAATCTGAAAAGTAATCCTGCAAACGTATGCAGGAGATGCAACAGACACAATTTTGTTCCTGCGTGGGTTTTCAGGCATGTAGCCAGATGCAGGCTTTGTCCAGGCTGGGGTGAGACGGACAAAGTGTTCAGGAGATGTGTCGCTCGAATGGGTTGTTCCCTGAGTGTACTTGCCACAGTTGCAGCTGCAGGCAGGGAGCACCTCTTCTCTTCCCTTCTGCTGCTAGTTAGGAGAAGTGGCCACATGGCTACCTCTTTTGCAGAAGTTCATACTTGTTATGCCTCTGTATGCCTACTTGCATAAAAACATTAAAAGAACAAAAAGTCTAAGAAGTTGTGTATTCAAAAGTTTAGAAAAAACAGGATTAAATTTGCCTGCCTATGCTTAGCTCAACCTTTTTTTGGAAGTGTGTTGCAATGTTAACTTTGTTAACTCGATTGTTACTCTAGTTTTTTGTATGTTACCTGCTTTATTCGGTGCACAAAATAAAGGGTGCTTAGGAACTGGATCAGGGTGATATTATTAAGGGGGTACATATCAATGCACCTTGGGCCTCACTTCTTAGAGACAGTGGAAGGTGGGCAAGAGATTTCATAGTCCTCCAGGTCAGGCAATTGAATGTGTCAAAAAGAGAAAAGCAGATGTGGGTAGGCAGGATCAGTGAAGCATTGCAGTAGTAAAGCCAGGAGTTTATCTCAAGGTTTGGGCAACAATTGAGAACTTTGCTGTCATCTGAGTTTCTGATAATTGGCTCCTGTTTCCTCCATTGTGCTAACAGAAGTTTATCTCTTATTTATTCTGTGCAACACAACCAGCACAGAAAATTATTTTTTCAATCAATAGCCAGTATTCTCCCTGTATCTAAGCAACCCCTTACAATTTTAAGTCATTAGCTGTTTCAGATTGTGTGCAATTTAAAGTTTATAATTCATCAGAATGCTCTCTGCCAACACTTTCTACGTGACAGGACAGAAGACTGACTGCTGGTAGTTCTCTGAGCACAATGTGGAAAAAGGGGCTTCCTGGGAAGGCAAGAGTTCATGGACATGCACAGCCTTTGGTAACAGCCAGTTAAGAATGTATTCTTCTGTGGTGGTGACAGTAGTCACATCCACTGGAATCCACCACACAAGAAGTGCCATGCGGTCAAATATGAGCGGCAGTACTGGGTGCCAACAGGACATTCTTCTGCTACTGTGTCAACCCTCCCTGACGTTTTTTAGGCTACCTTCTTTTCACCCTGTTGACCTAAGAGTTTATTGAGTTTGTGTCTTTTGCATTGATCTGAGAGGACTGATGATTTCTGCAAGAATCACTCATGCATCACAAAGTTTCAAACTCAAGTTTGCTGCAAATCCATCTGATGTCATCAGTTATCCTAACCCCGAGCAATCTGACAGCGTAGCATGTTGTTTTCCTGGCAGTGTGTCAGCAGATTAGCTCAGAATGACCAGAAAAATATTTAATAACATAACAGTGGCCAATATGCAATTCTGGACATTCCTCTTTTAGTCTATAAATCAAATAAATGACTTACCAGCCCCTCCTAGCCTTAGGTTTTTGGGTTTTTTTTACATATAGGTAGCATGCACGGATAGAAAAGCTTGTAAGAAGTTTAGCATTGTTCTGATGATTTGCATGAAGTAATGGCTGTAGGACATCTGTGTTATCATATGACAATGTGACAAGCTTGAAAGAATTTTTCCCCACAATGAAATAGCATACTTCAGACAGCATATTTCATTAAAAAATCTGAATGCTATTTCAAGAGAGAGAAGTGAACTTGCTGAAGGTGGTGGGTCATCGGAAAGAAATAATACTAAACTCTGCACTCTTCCTTACTTTAGAGGTGTTGCAATGGATAGGTTGTCATAGTTGGTGGCTTGTCATACCTCCTTCTGTAGAATAGCTGTAGGTTGAAATACAATGTAGTGAGTGTTCTCCCCTCAACTGTTAGAAATCCCGACTGGTGCAGTTCCTGAAAAGTGTAGGTGTTTCACTATAAATGGTAACATTTCACTGTAAGTGGTAACATCTCGTGTTCACTACTGGTTTCTGTGTGGGGCTCTGTCTTTAATGACATGTACCAGAAACTTGCACGTAGATCAATACCAGTTAGAGTGGAGAGACTTAGTAACATTTTGTGATTTTTGTCAGATGTGGTATTAGAAACTCAGAAGGTCATACAAAGCAGAACTAATCCTTAACATCAGGACTCCTGGGCTGACATAATGGAGTTGGATGAAGGCCATCCTTGCAATTGGTAACCTCATACTGGCGTGTGACTTCTCTTTCCCACCCCAAAGTGCCCTCCTCACCCTCAGAGGGTGACCTGGCAGAGCTGTTTACAAAAACTGGCAAGGACAGACTTTTTAAAGACTGTTTTCTTTAGTGCCAATTGCAACAAAAATACCTTTTTTCTTTTCAGTATGAAAACCATATCCAAGTGATTCAATATTTTGAACTTGAATGTAATTTCCTCTCTTGTGCCAAATAGCTAACCACATCATCAGCACGTTTGTTTTCTGTACAAATGGTGTTTTGAGATGGAAGCATATCTAGGGTAACTGTTATCTATTAGAAGCTGAATCCCTTTTTTCCTGGCTTGTTCAACAGCCTACTTTTAGGGGATTTAAATTCCTCTCATCCTTATGTTCCTGTCACTGTTTGGAAAAAGTACATAGGAAATTATGAGTGACGGGTAAAAGTTAGCAAAGAACAGATCTCAAAGCCAGTGGCATCCTTGGCACTGACTATTGATTACTCCATAAAGAGTCCTGCATGAATGCTGGGACAACCTGATAGCTTTGGTTCACGGACATTAAAATGAAATAATCAATGACGTAACCACTGGAGCACAGTTCTCCCATGACTTCACCCTCTTCATTGACTCCTGACTTCAACAAATTGGTACCATCTAATGATTCACTGAAAGTTAATTTGCAGGCTGACATGATATCTGTATTTATTCTCCAGGTTTACTAGAATTTATTCCTTTAGACAGAATTATTCTTCTCTGACTGTATGTGCACATGTACTTTCCTGGCTGATCTCACTGGTACTCTTTGAACTAAATGAGACTGTAAGTCAGACACAGTGAATGTATCCCAGGATATGCTGCTTTCAAATGATTGTTCTTTAACAACCAGGATGGTTCCTAAAACACTTCTTTCCTGGATTAACTGTATTAATGAAAAAGAAATCAGTCAGATTTGCCTGTAAAGGTTTCTCTCAAACTTCCTAATTACAGAGACACATCACTTTAGAGAACTATTACAGATGTTAATAAGTGCAGAAAAGGTTTATATATGCTGCTTTTTTTTTTCCTTTTAATATTTGACTGGACAGGCTGCCTTATACAAACATGAATGTTATAAATAAGCACCCTGTAACCTGTCTGGAGAGACCTGCTGTGAGTCTGTAAAGGGATTTTTTTTTCTCAATGCAAAAACAGATGAGGCTTTCTGAAGTTAAAAATATTTACTTGGTTTCTGTTTTATTTTCTTCTCTTTATTCTGGAAAATTTACTGTTTCACAGTATTGTATGTTTCCAAGTTTCTTTATGTCAACTATCGTTTGACGGTAGCAGAGACTGTGCAATGTGTAATCACATAAAACCTCACATTTGCGTCTGCCTGCTTCTGTGAATTTGTATTGCACACCTGTGACTGTATTCAAACATCTCTATATGTTTCTTATTTGCAAAATGGCTTATTCACACTTTTGACAAAACAATCTCCTGTATTTATTCTAAGCTGAACTTCCACAGACCTCTAAAGAAGAATCAATAATTTTTAAATGGGAACATTTGCACAAAAATCTATGAACTGCAATGGAGGAATGTCTATGTTCAATATATGTGTGTGTAATCTTATGTTATTATTAGCTCTATTCACTGATATGATTAATTGTAACATCCTTTGTATCTTTTTTGTAAAATTACTGACCAACACTTAATGTTAAATCAAATTTAGATCAGGGTGTTTACCTCTAGTAAACATTTTAAGAAGCACCACAGCCTAAATCATCTGAGCGACTAAGTGTGGGATTTGAAGATTAGTACAGAGACTCTGATCATTTAAGGGGACTGCAGACCCAGAGCCTGTGGGTCCAGGAATTAAAACAGAAGCAGTTCAAATGGTTATGTACTAAGGAGGTGATGAAACCTCTCTCTAAGTTACTACAAAGATTAATCCTTAGGTGCTGTGTTTGATTTTGGTGTTGATTCAGAGAATAATGTTGGAATATTGAAGAAGATGTGGAGAATATAAAGAAAGAATTCTGGAAAACCTGCCTTAAAATGAGAGACTAAAAGACCTTACTTTGTTTAGAAAGGGAACATTAGTGGATAAAGGCATCATCATCAGTAGAAGTCTACAAAAGGCAAAGATGTATATCATTTTGAGACCCTTTAATCTAGCTGGTGATGGTATAATTAGATGTGGCATCTAGAAACTGAGGTTAGAAAAATGCAAATTTGAAGAAAACATACAGCTTCTTGACCTTTAGTATAATTAATCACGCACAGTTAATCAATGGAAAGCTAAATTTGTAATGGACTGCAATTAAGAATGTATATCATTTTAAAGTTACTTTCCAGACCAGTCCCAGGTTGATGGGCAATTCCTTCATGAAAGCCTTCTCCAGGTCATGGAAATGAGAATCCTTCACTCACTTCAGTAGAGGATATTGCATAAATAAGGAAACAAATCTCTGAGTGAGGATGTGATTTGCATTACATCAGATTCAGTGGTAACAGTCCTTCTGGTGTTAACATCTATGAAATATCACAACAAACAAATTGAGGGATACATCTTTAATTTTGCCCAAGTTTAAGTTTTTCCAGTTCTGTTTACGTAATTTTTTTAGGCCTTTGCATAGGCCATGTATTTGAAGAAAGCACCAATCATTTTGTGGAGCAGGGAAGAAAGAATGTTTTCACTTTTAAACTTGAAAATTTTCATCACAGCTTAGCACTCACCTGATCTGGGATATGATGTGAGAAAAATAACTAATGTGGCTTTCAGAGATACAATGAAATTCTGTTTTGACTGATCAACTGAACCATCCTTCATAGAAGTTTGTCATAGTGGCAGTGCATCACATCCTGATGGCATGTGCTATATATGGGTCTGGTCCATCAGTGTTTAATTTCCAACCTGGCCTCAAAGCCAGGGCAAATTGGTTTCTATATTTACTGATGAGCATTTAATCCTATAGGCTTCCTTCCTGCTGAGTCTCCTTGGAAAATGACATAGGGAAAGGTGTGAGAAAACAAGAATGCTGGACTCAAAGGCTGACTCTTCCGTTCATTTATTGGATAAGCAGCTACAGGAGATGCCCCCTGTGTGATTTTGGTCCCTTTAATGGCCACGTCACTTGTTCAAGATGCTTTGGATTCACGAAAGCTGAGAAAGCATGTACTCTCTCTCTCCTCGTCTTGCTCTCATGGTCATATAATATTGTGTAGACAGCATCTGAATCTCTTCATGGGCTTCTTAAAATATAGAAAATGTCATTGTAACATAGCTTAAATGAAGTATGTTAAAAAAAAGTAAAATCTTATGTCCCTTTAATTCTAATTTATGTAGAGCTTCAGTCTACAATGTTTATAAAGTAGTACAGTGTTCAATTAAAGATGTCTAATCAAAAGGTTTGGGAGGTTTATTGCTTTATTTTAAACCTTAGGAATATCTACATAGAAGTCTTGTTTTTCATGCTTGCTAAAACTCCTTGCTTGAAAGACCTAGAGATGCTGATTTGAAATTTGTAATAGTGAAGACGTGTTGAATTGCTTACTTTGACCTGATAAAAGGAACACTTCAACAAGGTGGAATCTGACAAAATCAAATAGAAAATATTCTTGTGTAGTCTGACTAGAAGTTGCTTTTCCTTTCACCCTTTATGCCCAACTATTTTAAGTGCTTCCTTTGCTTAGCAGCTGTCTTATGTCAAGCCTGACAGCCACCGCATGGGACATGAGGGTTTACTGTCATCGCTTCTGCTGTGCCCTGCTGGCTGTGAGACAAAAAACTGACCCATCACCCCCAGCTGGAAAGGCCCCTGAACAGTGGGCTTACAGCTCCTCACTCTAGCACCAAGCTGTGACACTAGGAGAGTTACAAGACACCTGTGCTGGATGAGCACTCCTGCTGTCCCTAAACTCTGGGTAAATGGGGGAAAATCTGCTGCTACCACTGTTTCAAGCAGCATGTCAATTAGACTTGTTCCAAGCAGGGTTCAATGATGTGGTGCATGAATTGGCAGTAGCAGCTGGTGACATCGCTATCCCAGGTCTTCACCTCAGCAGGGGAGCAGGACAGGTGTTTGCAGAGGTACAGCAAGCAGCAGTCCAACCTAGTGTTCAGGGCATCTTTTCTCTGCCTGATTCTCCTACTGTCAAACTGTCATCAGAACAAGGCAAATGTACGTAGAGCCAAACATGAGCTACTGGTCCAGTTTTTAGGGCATGTGAGGAAATCCCACCGAGCCCACCCCCAGAAACATGGAAGCCAAAGAATTCTGTCCAGACAGAAGCTGCTGTCCCTCTCTCTTTGGACCTTGTTCATAGCTTGTAATCACAGTTTGCAGGAAATAATTTGTTTCCATTTGAATCCTTGTTCCCGCCTCAACAGGGAATGCTCTGTAGAAGAGGCTTGTATGCCTTTCTCAACTCAGCACAAGGTGAACATCCTTCCCTATTGCTCTCACAAAGTGTTAATCCTTCCTCCCTCTCTGTGCTGACTGATCTGTCAGCTGCTCCTGCTGTGCTGGTGGCCACCTCCAAATCGCTCCTGTTGTGCTTCAGGATTTTTCTTAGAGGTGAATCAGTGACAAGTAGAGTCTTGATGGAGCAGAGCCACAGCAAAGGCGGTGCAAGAGGAGCTACCAGAGGAGGCTCTCTCCTGTGAGTTTTCTCTGCAGGACTCCTCAAGGGTTAAACCTCACCACTTAAAGCCCATTTCCTTTCCTCTGCTCCTCACTACTTCCTTGGCTGCTTAGAGTTGCCACCCCCTTGATTAGCAGGAACAATGAATGGATGCAACGAGGTGGAAAGGGTGGTGGCAAGTCTCATAATTTCTCACAGGAGGATGCTCTGTGAGATGAAGGAGGAGAAAACAAATCACTTAATTTTTACCACAACAGGAATCTGCCTGATATGGTCTGGGAAAAAGAAACCAAGGTAGGCCCTTACAAAGTCTTTTACCTGGTGCTCCCTTGTACTCTAATGACAGCCTTAACTGTTCTGTTTTACCATGGGAACGTGTTCAAAATCCTTATGCATCCCATAGAAGCCCAAGTGTCCCTCTGGGGTTGCCAGCTCCAGGGCAGGCTGAATGCCTACGGAGCCTCACAGTCCAAGGAGCTCTGACTGGTATCTGGGGTGTGGACTTCCATTGCATGGGTATTTCCCATTTCAGCCAAAGTGAAAACAGCTTGAATGGGCATTTTCTGGTACCCGCTTTCTCCCAGTTTTTCATCTCTTTTGTCTGTGAATCCAAGTCAATCATATTTCTCTATGACACCTTTAATTTATTCATTCTGTTGGCAGAAATATGTAAGGCCCCTTACTCTGCTGATGCTGTGTCTGTCCTCAACGGAGACATTTAGGTAGACTCAAGCCCCTTTCCCCATACTGCAGCATACCCAGTGTTTATGGAGCACACATTGCAGAAAAATATGCATTTTGTTGAGGGAACAAGAATACATAAATGCTTCCTTCTTTGTCCTTCCTTTTGTCTAACTACCCTCCAGATGTTTCAGATTCTGTGGTTCACACATAGCCAAGTAATGCTCTTGTTTTTGCACAGCAGGAAAGAAAGGGATTTCGAAAATGGACACATAACAGTTCCTTAGGTCTGCTGCTTATCAAATATTTCCTGGCAACTCTCTCTAATCCCTGATCCCTCTCTCAGATTTTGTCTCTGAATCAATTGAAGCCTTCTGTTTTATAATCAGCTCCCCTTCCATTTGATAAACTTCAAAACAGCCTTTAGTGGAAATCATTCACTTGGTAAAACCAGCTCTGGTGTGGTACCCTGCATATAAAATCTAACCCTACAATCAAGCATATGATATAAATGAACTTCTTAGTTCATTCACTATTAAACATCTTGTCCTCATCCAACTTTACTTTTTTTTCCAGCGGTATTTGTCAGTGTGTACTTTCTTTCTTTATGAAAATGTCTTACAGGGAAGACACTATAACTACATTTCTTACTTTTCAGATGACTACAGGGCTGGATTTCTGAAGTCAGTTAGGTGTCTAAATGGCATTGCATATGTAACCCACACTCAGCTGATCCTACCTATGGTGAATAAAGATACTTCATTTTACTCAACTTTTAGAAGGGTTATTAAAAGTTGTCACTGAGATCTTTTACCTACTAGCTATCTTTATTCCCTGCAGTTCACTTTCTTCAACTATAGCACCTTTGTACTATTGCAGTCTAAAGCTTAGAACCTGATGAACTGAAAAAGTTTGTGCTGGTAAGCTGTCACCTTTACCTAGCTACCAATCTGATTTTACAGATTTTATTCCTTTTGAAACTTTCAAAATGTTTGGTGATACAACCATACACACACTGTGGTTTAGATCTTTACAGTTCAGGGGACATAGCCCAGAGTTGTGCTGTTTTCTTCCTCATCTTGCTTTCAGCCTCACAGCAAAGAATATATACATTTTATGAGTGAGACATGCCCAAGAAGCAACGTGTGTCCTTACAATCCCAGCAAGTTTGAGAGCAGTGGCAGATCAATGTGGTAGTTTTAGAATTATAGAAATATAGAATGGTTTGCGTTGAAAGGAACCTTAAAGATCATCTAGTCCAACCCCCAAAGGTCATTCAATTTCAAAGCCTTATCCCCTGTCTAGCAGCAACCCACAGAGATACTTGATTTTTATAATTCAAGCCTCTCAGTTTTTACTGCTGAATGATATTAGGGGGATAAGTGTTTGTCCAATTACCAAAAGAGGACTTTATGTTTTCTCTGCTGGACGAGAAATGCTGATTTAGAATCCTTTCTCTGACATTTACTCTTGCAGAAGCCATGTATATTTTAGGCCTTGTTAAATCTCCAATGTTTGCCTTTATCCAGCAACTCCAATGTCATTTTTCATCCTCTCAAAGTATTTGCCTGGCATTGTCTGCACTTCTGGTATGTGTTTTGATTCTGCATGGTATCATGCCAAGATACAGCAATATTTAAGTTTTATTTAGTCATGTCCACATAATATTCAGTATTGTCATCTAGAATTAGAGTGCAATTTTTATATAAATAGTCCTGCTAGAGACCATGGTTCCATTTTTATTTATTTATTTTTTTAGCACATTTATTTGGAGTAAAATGAAACACAACAAGGATAATCTGTTCACATACATAACATTGGGTAATGGTCCCATAAAACCTATTTTGGCTGACATATGGAATAAAGTGGCAAAATTTCTCTCATGTTGTACTGACAAATGCAATGGGCTTTTTTCTTCTGCTCTTGTCTTGACTGTGTGTTTGAGGTTTATCTGTGATTCCAGGGAAAAAGACCATCTAATCTTATGATTCTGAATGAAATTTTTTCTGTTTGACACCTGGGACTTTTTTTTTTCCCCCAGGATGAGATTTCTCCTAAGAAACCCGTTCAATCTGGGCCACTTTTTGTCCAGATATCACACTTCTGGGACATTTCTCTGCCCTGGAATAACATAGTGAGTGATTTCTTCAACTTTGAAAGAATTTTAACAATTTTAACAGTGTCCCTGTCTGATTTGCTATGTGATTTTCACAAATAATTGCCACAACCTTTCTAAACAAAACTAAATTATTTTGCTTTTGGGGTATGCCGTACCTGCTGAAATGCCTCTTTTCTTGGTTTCTGATTGCTACTGTTGTAATGTCTGGCAGTCCGTCTAGCTGCCAGAAGTCTATATAGCCATTAACAGTAGCAATGTAGTTTGTATAATTCATGTGGAATAAAAAAAGCAGCACATTTCTTCTTTACTGCAGTGCTCAGGACCATACTACGTGTTTTCTTTTATTTTTTCTTCTTTCTTTCTGCATGAGCTGTGTGTTTCTACACTGACCACAGCTCTTCAGCAGGTCTCTGGTACTTGTATTCTTATTTACTCACTGTATAGAGTTTGTGACCAACTTTTTTTTATTCCTGAGTTTTGTGCTCCCAGCCCTAGTGTTCTTTTCTTTTAGGCGCTGTTTGTTGTGTGAGTACCTTAAATTTTTATATGCTGTCATAATACAGTGACCTCTCCTGGAGATCCACTATCACTCTAGCATTGCCACTTCATTTCTGTGGGCACTTTTTCACTGTCACCGAAGGCTGATTTTTCAGCCAGCACGTGGAAACACTCCTTTACATATAATTCCAGTTTTGTTTAATCTCAGTAGATCTTAATTTTAATAACCTAATAGTAATTTTTCTCACCTTGTTTAGTTGTTGCAATCCCCAAGTTCTTGTAGTAGGTAAATGCCTCAGTATTCTTGTGTCCTTACTCTAAATGCATGGCAATTTTTGTTATTTGACATTCAGCAGCTATAAAGGTTATAGTTAAACCAATTGCCTCCTTAACTGTGTTTAGGGCACTTAATCTGCTCCAGAGAATTTGGGGATTTTCTCAAGTTCTTCTAACACCTCTGCCTGGGTGTAAAAACACATTATATGTGAAGTCTGCTGCATCAGGCCCGCGTTGTCTCAGTTCCTTGCAAACTCCCACCAGATGTTAGAGTAACCTCCTGCTTCATAAAACTAATCAGACTCCGCAGTGGAGTACGTTCCCCCTGCACAGACTCCAACTGTGGCTTTTTGTGCCTGAGCGGCCGATTCCCTCGCTCTGCCCTGCCTCTGGTGTGCTGCCTGGCACAGGTAACAAATGCTTCGTCACTGACCCGTGCTGGTGTGAAGGCCCCTGGGTTCAATTAAATGGAGCAAAAGGCAGTAAATAAACCGCATGGGCCAGGGCATTAAATCACTCAGTGCAGGGAAGAATCAGATGCCGAGGAGGTTTGTGTTGGAGGTGGGCCGCGTGCACTTGCACCCACACTGCAATTTAATACCCCTGCTGCAACTTAATGACAATTGCAATCAGGCAGGCTGATGTCCCCTTTCTTCCTTCCTTTCCTGCTTTTTTTACATTCCCAGTGCTCTCCCCAATAAATTAAAGCCTTTTTCCCCCCTGCCGCCACTGCCCCCTCCCTCCTTTTCCTATTTTATTTTACTGCCTTCATGCTGTTCTTCTTTATTTCCAGCATTTTATTTCAAGGAGTGGGTTTGAAGTGCTCTCAGCCCATCTGCTGGTTTGGTTTAGAAAAAGGACTGGAATAAGACAAGGGCTTTTGGAAGTCATGAACTATTTATAGCATATTTGTTCTTTCACATTGGCACTAAACTTTGTTTATAGAATCACCTGCAGTAGAACCTGAGCCAGGGGACTACAGCTCACTTGATCTAAAATTGGCTTTATTTCTTGGGTTTCTTAACAGAGACCACATGTGTGTGTCCAGTGAGGGCTAAGGCATGTTTGATGCTTGCACATATGTCAAAAGCACAAACACAAAGTGCCCATGAATTTCTGTGCATGTGTAAAGTGCTCAGACTGTGTCCTTATGAAATATTCTTACGGATCATATGTGTATGTGGAATAAGAAGCAAGTTGCACATGTGCTTTAAGACTGTCTAAAAAATAAAGGTTTCCAAGATAAAACTTGAATGAAAAAGTTTTCATTACAATTTCTCCAGTCGGTTTTCTTTTTCTCCAAACCATATTTTTGTCTTGGGTTGGCCCATTAAAACACAATGCACATTTTTGGTTTTGTTCTGCATTAATTTTTTTTTTCAAAACAAAACAACAATTGAAATGGAAACTGAAGCAAAACTGTCATTTTAAATTGTTATTTTTATGTAAAAACATTTCATTTATTTTTCTAGCCAAAAATTCGCATTTTAATTTGAACAACAACAAAATTTTTCATTTACTTTAAAAGTATCAATTACAAGTGAAAATATTTTCGTTGCTTCTACTCAGAAAGTCAGACTATTTTGTGCTTCCAAAATTGTAGGTATGTGGGTTTTCAGTGTTTGTGTGTGCATAATTGTGGTGGTGTGACTATTGTGCAGGATGCCTGTTGAGTATTTGCAGGTGTTACACATACATACTTTTTCAGAATGTGCCCTCATCCGTGGAGTTCGTACATCTACATTTTCACAGCAGTGGTAAGATATGTACACATATGTTGAGTTCATGCCAGTTATATCTATATGTATTTATGTTTTTAGGTTTTCCTTGTGAATGTGCTTTTAATGTCTATGGGCTTGTTGCAGTGCTGCCAACAGTGTTAAAAATAACAGAGCAAGACTGAGTAAGTAAGTCATAAGTTTTGGGAAACTGATAGATTTTGGTTTCTTTCGTCCATTTTCTCTTCTTTTCTTATCTTGTCAGAAGCATGTTTTCAATCTGATCTTTACAGCTGTGATGACAGAAGAGCAACGTTTTCATTGCAAAAGTAGATTTCCGATTTTGCAGCGATCAGTTTAAAGAAAGGCATGAAGAAGATTGCAGGACCTGCATTAAATTTTGGGAGCCAGTAAAAAGGGTTTCTGTTTCTGTTTGCAGCATAAATAACTGGGTATGTGCTTGTAATAACAACACTACATATTCATACTTTGTGTTTGCATGCATCTGTAGGTTAATTAAATGTTTAAGTGCTTTTGCCACATGTAGGTATGTATAATATGTATTTTTAGCCATATTAAAGTTTAGCTTCTAGTCTAAATCAGACACCTAAGTACTTCATAGTAAGTAGAGGGAAACTCCTCATCTCCTGTATTGGTGGGGGCACTTCGGACATGTATTTAGGTTAGCCTTCTGATTTTTGGGTGTGCTGGCTGCACGTGTTCAGGATGTTTGCTTGTGATTTATGTTTGTGTTGGAGTCCATGCGGCAGTTCTCTTTCTGTGTGCAAAACGTGTGTAGATGCTTATGCAATGTCTGTGCACGTATATATGCGTGAAAAGCAGTCAGCAGGAGTTTCTGCAGAGCGTGCTGTAAGTATAAAACACTTCATTCATCATTCAACTTGGATCAGACAATTCTGCTATGCTCTGCTTACCTAAAATATTTCAGAGTGTCTTGGTACAGTGTTAGGCCAAATGCCAGTGTTATAACTTAGCCTGATAACAATTTCCCAGAGCTAAGCTCCCTGAAAGTCCCCATTTCACACAGAGACATACACAGAGACCTTCTTGTTGCCCTGTTCCTGCCTGGCTGAGAAGAGGGAGCATGGTCTCCTCAGGAAGCATGGCCCTTCACAGAGCATTATGTTCATTAGGATACCAACCTGCAGCCCCTGCCAGGCAATTTACCATGGTGAGGCAATGTAGATTCACAACAACATTGATCCACATGGAAGTGTTTTAATTTGGGGAATGGTGATGTGATATGTCCGCACTGAAGGATATGAAAATGCAATGTTCTGTTATTTTGTGTAAAAATGTAACTTTCTCTCTGAAAACGTTAACTTTTCAGGACTTATTCTGGGATAACATAAGAAGGTGAGATGTCAGAATTTTCTATTGGATAAATATTCTGAATTTTGCTTAGTTTTGCATTTACTGGTAGTCTGTGTATTTGAATAGGTGTATGAATATTCGGTATTTAATGTGAGTGCTTGCAGTCAACACAGTGTATACTTTCTGTGAACTGAATAAAAGGTATGAAAGTAGAATGTGTCTAGTTACAAACCTAAGCACTTTCTAGTTTGTAAATATTCATGTTAGCATTTTGGGGATCAGATACTAAGGAGATGAGGACTGGTATAAGTCCTCTGACTTCAGCTGCCTCTGTTGACTCCTGCCAGGATGGATTCTGGCCTGGAAAACATGCTTACTGTGAGAGATTAGAAGGGATCTGTTTGTTTCACTTGTAAAAGAGCTTAAGAAACAATTCAATCATGTTCTATAATTATTTATGTGAAGAGAAGATATCTGATATTACAGTGCTCTTTGGCCCAGCAGAAAAAGGCATAACAAGATTTGACTGCTGAAGTATTTAAACCTAATATAAGGCACAACTTTTTAATAAGCTTTTTTTAAGTGAATGTACTTAAATATTGGGTCAGAGAAGGTAAATTCTGCATCACTCTGAACCTTTAAAATAAGACTGCATGTTTCCCTAAAAGATGTGACTCTGAGCTGTGGAGTCAGAAACTGAATTACTGGGGGAAGGTTCGTGGTGGGTGCTGAGCCATTGAGGACTGAAAGGACCAGGGCATGATTATCAGATAGTAGCCTAGTAAGAGCCAAATGAGTCTTAGTGATTGGTTAACAATTATCTGATCACGATTATCTGTTGCATCAAATGAAGAGCTCTCCCTCACCCTGCGTGCATGCAGGCACACAGGGGACATGTGCATTCATGCTATTTATTCTGGGCTGTGACGTGTGTTTGCTGCTGGGAGCCCAGGACATATTTTTCGGGGTGCTCCCATACACAGTGTGTCAGTGATAGGGAGTGGAGCAGAGATTTATGCAGTGCCTCCAGGAATCCCCAGCGGGGCCCCTCTGGTGAACTTTGGCTCCCCGGCTTGCTGCCAAGCATTAACTACAATACTCACACTTGTTTTTAACAACAGCATGCAGGCTGTATTTCACAAATTGCTATTTTGGTTTGGGAGTTATGGCAGAAATGTCTCTGGATACTTGGCTGGTATAAGCAGAGCAGGAGATTTACTCTTATTGTGTAATGTCACCTTTCAGTCAGTGTTTGGGACAAAAATTATAGAGTGTCATTTGCTCTCTTTATTGAATTTCAAGGGCATGCACCTCTTGTGTGGGAGAAGTACCTGGGGAGTAACTTGGCTCGATTCTGCCTAGAAAGGTAGCCTCATCTATTGAGCACCTTTTAAAGTATGAATTAGTCCTTTTTTTCTTTTCTTTTTGTCAGTAAGTTGGGACCAGAGGCAGCAGCAGTTGCCATCTTCCAAACTCCTGCCTGTGATGATAGATGATTCTGACCCTGGAAGCACAGAGAGATACTGGACTCAGCACAACACAGATGTTGCAATGCGGCCAAATTAAGCTTTAATGGGAATGTGCAAGTTGGGTCTTAGTCAGAGTATCTCATGCCTGCCTGCTCGCTGAAAAGCAAGAGTGAAATATTAGCAGCTGACCTGGTGGGATATACACTTGCCCAAAATATTCTGTTACTGGCTGCAGATGAACCACCATCTGATCTGCTGTGTGACTTTCCTGAGGATCTCACAGCTGTGGGGTGGGGAGCCAAAGGAGTCCTCCAAAAGAAATATTGATTTCTACAACCTTCATATTCCAATTCTCCATAAATCACAACACAGGAGATAAGCTAGAGATGTTATAATGGCAGGCCTGTGTTTATTCCTTAAACCTGGTTCAGTATACCACAGGAAACAAATCTGAACATTACGCTGTGAGAAATATTCCTGGGAGCTTTTGGGATAAAATAGAAGCAAGCTGCTTAATTAATTTTTAAGATGGAGATTGTAAGTGTGGCTATGACATCAATTGCTAGTTTACACAGCTAGAAAGATCAACAGGCTAAAGTTATTCCTTAAACCAATGCACCAATAAAACTTAACGAGGAAGTGTCTAGAGACCCCCAGCTATAGGTGGCAAAAGCTGTCTCTAGGTGAAGGCCCTGTACAACACTTCCAGCCTAATAGACGGAAAGAGGAAAAGCGGGAAAATGTAATGGAAAAGAGTTGAGTGTGGATACAAGGAAAACAGTGTCAGGAAAACATCAAAATCTCTGAATAATGGTTTCATGTTGCAGAATGATAAACATGAAATTTAGTAACGGTGGCAAAAAAGTAAAATATGAAGGGATTAATGCTCTTTAGTTTATTTATTGTATCAGTCCCTCTACAATCTTGAGATTGTAATCAACATGTTCTTGATCTTAACGTGAGAGGATAAACCAGAATTAAGAAGTTGGAGGGCACAAATATGTCTTGCAGTCTTTCTTACAAGTAATTTTATTTTTTGTCTAGCTGAAGATAAAGAATAAGGAATATAGAGCCTGAGACTTCCCCTGATAGAGGAGTCCAGTTTTGGGAATACCAGAACCTCCTGATAAGATGTAACTAAATTTCAACAGAAAGCAGAGAGAATCTAAAAATTGCCTGAAAATAAATTCTTCCTTGTGACCAACAAGAGGGACAGACTGTAGACAAAAAAAGTTTCTGGAAGGTGCAAGTTAAAACTAGATTGGGTGCCAAACACAAAACTCTGAGAGTGTATAAATAAAAAAATGCAAATGAGAATGTGCTAGCAGATGTATATTCTTTTTCTTTTATAGGACCTGTCTGTGATGTGACTTTTCCCCTCAGCATATGTGAAAATAAAACTGAAGGAGATTTAATTCTTATATACTCCTAACATTATTATGTATATTCCTCTTTTAAAAATACTCCCTGTTAAAGAAGTGAAGGTGTGTGGGGAGGGTAGATATGTTTTCTGTTTGTACAATTAAAAAGTGTATCTGCTATAGGCATCAGGAAGGACAGTTTCCACTCACGCTGGAGGAAATCAGAGTAGCTTTGAGTGTACCTTTTTCTGTTTTGTTTTTTCTTACTGCAAAAATGTATACGTGGATTAAAGTTGTTACACAAACAGCAAAACTATTTCACATCGAAGTCCCAAATGCAAAATTGCTTCTCTTTCAGGTGAATAATAGCAGAATATTTTTCAATTTTTAATTTTTGTACACCTTTTTCTATTTTCCCCAAATAAAATTTAATTTTGCTCTTTTTTCTTTTGATCACTGAAAAGAAATACCATTGAGAATGTCAATGCTTTTATTTCACTATTTAGTTTTTAAGTTTGATTTGTATGACTTTTTAGGACTATGTCAAATTAGAAAAACTAGTTTAAGAAGGAAAATTTTTGAAACTGAAACTGCTAGCATGGAACTTCATCTGCTTTGAAAAAGAGCAATTAAAATTGTAGATTTTTTCTTGTAACTTTTCCAGTGCCATAAGGAATTTGAAAAGAAAGAAATACTGAGGGGTTGAACAAAATAAACATCAAGAAAAAAAATGGTATAACATAAATATCAACAAAGTTTCAAATATAATCCAGTCTGTTGTAATTCATATTCCAAGGGTTTGAAACATTTTGATTGTCAAAGAGCAGAAAAATAAAAAACTTTTAAAGAAAATTCTGCTTCTACGAAAGAGTTACTTTTTGTGCAATAGAAATTTTCAATAGAAATTTTTGACAAGCAAGAATTTAGTGTCACGTTTAAAATAGATAAGGCAAATCAAAAGACCATATTTTGTTCCAAAATTTGTGTTTTAAAACCAGTACCCACCTAGACTCCAGAAAGGGAATGGAATGCATGAGAATTTGGTTTCATTACTGTGGCACAGGCTTTTTCATGGGCTCGCAAGGCACCCCTGACCCCGCAGCGATCCGATGCGGTCTGATGCGACGGCGCTCTCGCGTTCGCAGGTCCTGGGGAGCCCACGCCACTGTTTTTCTTCCTTCTCCACTTTCTTCTTGTTCACTCTCCTGCCAGGTTTTCCCTTTTAGTCTTCCTTCTTGTGAGGTGAGTATGAAAAAGCTTAGCGTACAAAAACTCACATAATGATACTCTGAGGGCGAATTATGTCCTTGCTTCCCTAGGCGGCTCGGAGTTGCCTGGAATATAGGAAAACAGAGCAGATTTAGGCTCTAACAGTAATTTTTATCGCTGCTATTTAGGAAATGGTTCTGGAGCCTCTACTTGGCAGCTCTCTTTTACATCCATCAGCAATGCAGCATAACTGTACCATCAGCACTAAGTATAAATTCTCACACCCTGCTGGGGACTCAGGACAAGCCTCCCACAAATAGCTTTCCATTTCCATCCTGAATTCAGCATTAGCCAATTTAGAGGCAATATATGGCTCTAGGAACAGGCTGTCATGTACAGTATGCACAAGACAGCTCTCCCCTAATCTCATCTAATTGGCAACAGGAGTCACTGTCATTAGGCACGGAGTGTGAGAGGCATTAGAGTCATTAGTGTTTTTGCAGGCTATCGGAGTGAGGTCAAACATTTGGGGAGATTCAGACACCTTCCCTAAGAAGACTGTTGCACTCTTGAATTACTGCTTCCACTAAGTGTATTCCTGAGGAGAATTGCATGTATTCCTGAGGAGAATTGCATATTTACCCCACTACTATGCTCATGAAGAAGAACGAGAAAATAGAGAGTTTTCACTCAGACTGATAATAGCTTTGGGATGTGTGAAAAATGCAGTATCTTTTATATTTTTTAATGTAGAAATTTAGTAACTCAAGATTTACTCCTCTGCCTCTGAAATATAGATGCTTCTGTGAATTTTTATTCTAGAAAATGTTAATTTCAGATAGATAAAAACATTTCATTTTGACATCCTCTTTAAAAGCTGTTGAAATATACAGTGAAAAGAAAAACATTACAGAAAGTAGATTTGAGGTCACAGTCCAAGGCTTTGTTCAGGGAAACCCTGATCTTTTGATAGTGTTGGACTATCTCCTCCAGCTTTATCTCTGAAGCAAAACTTCCAGGAAATCATCACAGACTTGTGAAGCAATTCCACTGCATCAAAATTAATTCCCCAATGACAAGTAGTTCTGCTAGACGTCTTAAACAGGTGACAGTGCAATTTGACCGTAGTTCTGGTACCCAGACCAGTATAAAATGCTGACTTGGCTTTTGAGAGAGGCCCCAGGACTCCAGAAGGTAATTTCCAGCAGAGAGTACAGTTTCTGTGTACTTAGTCAGAGAGGTTTTGTGTTCGTTCAGCTGGCAGAACTCCTGCCTGCAGGTGGAGGGGATTGACACTGAGTTACCCCACATGGCAGTGCCAGGGACACTCTCCCGCAGGCCTGGCCAGGGCCTGGGAGGTGTAACAGCCATATCTGCCCTAGCTCTAGGCTGTGGCTTATCTCCCCATCTCCAAGGCACTGACAGCAGCGCTGTCTGTTTCCAGTTGTCCCTCCTGCTTCCCTGAGCATCCTGCACATCCTTTCTCTTGGGTCACCCCACCCTCCCCATCCTTGCCCTACGAGGCTTCTCTTCACCAGTCCTGCAGAAAACTCCTCGTCGCTCCGGGTGCATTCAAGTGGAGACAGTCTCACCACAAACACCTAATTTATGCCTTTTCTTTCTCTGGATAATTTAGAATTCATGCAGGGCTGTGGTTCGAGGAAAATCCAAGTCCAAGCAGAGCACTTGGTCAGACTGTGGTTCAGGCAGGCAGTCTTCACTCAGCAGTAACATTTCATCTTCCAGGCCACGGCGCCTTCACAGAAGCAGAGAAAAATGTGTTTTTCTGTGAACACAGCATTTCTCTGCCACGATGTTGTTTGCCCCAAGCTCTTTCATATCACAGGCTGTGAACAGAAATGGCCAGGTAGTTCAGTTTGCTACCAGGTTTGCAGCTGCACACCCTTCCCCCTCATCCTGCTGCCAGAAGTTCCTTTGGGGCTGGGTGCTGCTCAGAGGATATGGCAGTACATGAAGAATCACTACAGGTACCAAGATGCTACTGAAGAGCTGTAAAACTTTCCCTGATGATCCAGCTCCCTGGAGCACAAGCAGGAGGTGGTGCTAGAGCAGATAATGAGAGCTGGAGCAGTCATGGGAAATAGCTCTGCTCTTGTCAGTGTTGCAAAATTAGTCTGCAAATCATAATAACAACAACAATAGCAACTTCTGTTGTGAGGGGTCATATCTTGGTGTTGTAATGTGACTGGAGGATGTCACAGCACCTTATTGCGGGCAGAAGCAATGCCAGTGGTAAGAAAACATAGTGAATCTACAGATGGTATATTTGCAGTGCAAGACACCTGAGGCGGGTGAGCGGTGGGGGGCTGGCACTATTTCATACCAACCCTCCCAATGCCATTCCCCTAACATGGAAGTAACAGAGACAAAATATCACTGAGCTCCTGGTCCCTAACCAGTCTGCCTCCAAAAATCTCTCCCATGAAATCCCCAAGTATGGTAGGCAAAGATTACTTTAGCATATCAACTGACAACTTTTTTCCCTCCATTCTTTACCTCATTTTAGGTGAATTTAAAAAAAAAATCATGAAGTGTCGCTAGGCCAGCACATCTGAATGGTTTAGTTAGGACATTAGCCAGAGGTGATGAGAATGGCCAGTGTCATACTGAAGATAAAATAGATGGATGTTTTCCCTGGTGCTGGCAAATAAAACATTATCCTGACATTCCTCATTAAAATCTCATATTAAGAATGCTTGAAGAGGTATATTAATGGTGGGGAAAGAAAGGCACAAGTAGCATTCCTTGGGAAGGAAGCTATCCAGTTATCGGAGTGCCCACAAGGCACGGTGGTTGCCACGGGAGGTGTGACAGGTGCATACGGCCCTGCTGCAGATGTCCTTCAAACAGGCCTGGGGCATGGTTTCCACACCTGCTTTACAAGCAGGCATCCACCCAGTCCTGCTTTGTCCCTACAGCACAGGAATTGCCTTGTCCTCTTCCTTGTATCCAGTCAATTTTAGCCCTGGCTTCTTTGCCTGGCTGCTTTTGAGGGTGCACAGATACACAGAGTAGCACACTGAGGGGTGTGGGATGGAGAGCGGGTTTAGCAGCTGGCACTGGGGCAGCTGGTTTTGCAACAGTGACAGCTTACGCCCACCTAAAGAATCAGGAGCAGGTTGGCGGTGCTATTCCATGTTACAGCTAAACCTAAGACACAGTAGTCAGGAAAGGTGTTTGTGGGGAACCTGCTTCCTCCTCCACACCATAAACATCTTCCCACTTCTGTGCTCCTGCTGTTTCTTTTACATCTCTCTCATGCTACTCTGATCCCACAGTGTTTAAACACCTTAATACTGGTGTTACAACTGGGCTAGTTGTGTGAATCAGGCTCCAAGACAGGGATAGGGGACAAATTGTTGGGACTGGAGCAGCCAGGAAAGGGAACTAGGACCCAGGAGATTAATGCCTTTCGGTAGCAGCTAGACAGACTGACCTGGTCATAACATGAAGTTGCCTAAATCTCTGATATCCTGTATTTTGCATGGGAAATCCTGCTTTTGAGTAAGGTCTTTCTCCATTCACTGAAATGCTGAACAGCTTCCAGTGTTGCCTATCTCCAATTCTCTTGGCTCCAAAAGAAATGAAGTTGGCATTCCTTTTCACTGCTGTGTGTGCAGAGAGAGGAAAACAGCTGTTGGGGCTGATATAGGTGAAGTTGATAATTTGTGAGGCAGGGGAATGGAGAAGATGATTTCTGAAGATCCCTTTTGGCACAATATTCTGGGATTCTCTGGTTGTGCAGGGTGAAATGATGAGCTGAGAATAGAAGACCTTGAATCTATCCTGGTTGATGTCTATGATATTGCAAATAGTTTTCATTTGTGGGAAGTGACCTATTGGCACCAGTGCATTGTTTAGCTTAAAGTATCTGGCAGAAAGAATTTTAACAAATATCTTACTTCAAACATTGTTTTAAAGAGCCAAGAATGGTATATTCTAATCAAAAAATAATTAAAAGTGGATGAAATAACATGTAAGTAGTAAAACCAGTTCTCTTTTTAAAAAAGAGTATCCATTGTGTATTTTTTCCTTAAGAGACACATGTTATTGCAATGTACAGTGTACTTTCCCTGTGTGCCACAAAGCATTGGAATAGGTGGAAAAGACAGTACAATCACATGCTGTAAAGAGGTCACCTGGAGGCTTCAGTGCAGTACACAGTCTTGCTGTTTTGCAAGATAAGCAAAGTCTGTTCAACTCTCAGTTCCTAGTTGCTTGCTATGGTCATAACATGCAGCTGAAAAGGCTGGAGGAGGCAAAATCAGGGGAGCTGGAATGGGACGCTGTGCTGATCCAAACCATTTTGTAACCTGAAAAATATCCTGAAAACCAGCAATTCCCACTAGCTGCCCTGCTGATCTTAGCTGGCCGTTTTTAATGGATGTCAAGGTAGATGTGGAACTGGAGGTGAGATCTTCCTCTGAAGCTGGATCAGGGGTTAAGGAAATAGGCAACTCCCTACTTAAGGTTAGGGTTCCTAAGAACATGCCTGAATGTGAGATTGGCACTGGTTTAATCATTTCAGCAAGTTAAATTGATGGAGCATTCTATGGCTGTGGATGCAGTTACTCCAGTATAACCATATCATATATCACAGTTTATACCATAGTTGTACGGTTTGTTCTTATACAACACATACAGATAGTCTTGGTGTAACTGTCTGCTCTATAGGGACTATATCTTGGCTGTTACAAAATCTGTTTGTTGAAGAAGGACAGAAAGGTGCCAGGAGGCAGGACCTTGTACTGGATCTCATTTTTCCTACTGGAGAAATCAGTCAGGTCTTGTGTACAGAGACCATGAGACCATAGAGATGGGCAAAGGAGAAGGTAACCAAGAAATAAATGTATTGTAGATTACTGAATCATATTTTTCCTGTAGGTTCTGCTGGTCCTTGGCAGCTGGTAAATAATAAAGAGCGTTTATCCTGCTGATATAAATCAAAGCAGAAAAGAGCCCCAGGATTCCGCCAGAATATGCTGTATGTTCCTATGGGAATCTGTCCCAGCATTGCTTTCATTTGAATCCTCCTTTGTTTATTTTGCAAAACAGAAGAATTATTCTGAAGGACTTTTGGCTCCTCCAACTCCTGCCTTGGATATTCCAGCTTCCAATGAAAATCAGACACCCTCTGGCTCCAGACTAGTAACTCCCCACTGTTTTCTCTAACCACTAAGAGGTCTAGCACGTACAATTTTGAACCGAGTATCTAAACAAAAAGAAATTTAAAATACTGTGACAGACTATGAGTTGCGTTTTTTTAATCACAGTTATAATTTTTGTATCCTGTTACTCATTAGATGCATGGAAACTTCCATTTAGGCTTGAAGAAAAGAGTTAAAAATTATTAAACATAACGGGTCTCCACATAGTGTGTAAGACACTTGAACTCAACTGGCAATAAAAAGCAAGATGAAGTACTTTCTAGACTGGTAACTATTGTCATTATAGGCCAAAAACCAAGTGAGGCACTGAATTACCAATAAGAATAAAATTGTGGATCAGCAAAACAGCTCTCCTAATGAATTTCAAAGTGATGGAAGTTAAAATGAGATCAACAGGGAAAACCTTTGCAGAAGACATCTAATTTGTTTGGTGAGAAAAGAACAGTGTTAAGAACTTAGAAAGAAAACCATGGTCTCCATCTAGATTTCTCAAGTAAACATCTGCCAGCAACCACAAGAGACACAACTCTGACTTTCTGATTCACCTGTATGTCTGATACATCCCTGCAGGTCTGGAGCCTCTTAGTACTGCTTGCCAGGACTGAAATTTTAAAAAACGGAGGAGAGGTAAGTCAGAGGAAGAGACTGCAAAGAACAGGGAATGGCAAGGAAAAATGTAGCCAAGCAGTTTGCTTTTCATCAGCTTTCAGGATATTTTTGGGTCAGTCTCCTTCCACTCAAGGGAGAGAGGAGCTGTCAAAGAAGTGGAAGTGTCCCAGCCTTTTCAGTCTGGTGGTGGTGTTGGCCGACCATTCTCTGCTCTTTTTGACATTCTAGGACAAAGATATCCTGCAGATAATTGAATTCAGAGATAACTTTTCTCTCCTCTGGCCAGAGCCCAATCAGAGTCAAGTTTCCTTATGAGTGTGATCCTTTCTGACACCTCTTTCTACGTAAAAATCCCTCAAACTGCTAGTCAGGCAAAGGCACAAATCCATTGAATGTCTCCACACAAACCACTCCATGTCAGCAATGCATGTCACTCCTAGAGAAGAATAACTTTTTCTTCCAACTTAAAATCTCACTTGTCTTAACTGCACTTCTTTATGTCCAGCTAATTAATTCCTTGAATTCATGTTGATTAAAACTCACTTCTCCAATTCTTTGGAAGGACATCATCATTCTGCTGGTCACTCAGAGTCCATCTGGGCAGAGCCTGTGACTCATGAATCCTATCCAGACCACAAACACATTTAGCACAGTGTGAAGAGGATTTGAGCTTCCATGTACACAGATAAACTCACCCCTGTTCTGTCAGTTTGCATTTTTATGTTTATAGTCTGGCACTGTGATCATGTCACTTTTTGTTTGCAACCTTCCCCTTCTTCTTCTGTAACTCCTGCATTAAACCATAGAATCATAGAATCATTAAGGTTGAAAAGAACTCCAAGATCATCCAGTCCAACTTTTGACCAATCACCACCTTGCCAATTAAACCAGAGCACTAAGTGCCGTGTTCAGTCAGTTCTTGAACACTTTCAGGGATGATGACTCCACCACCTATCTGTACAGCATGTTCCAATGCTTGATAATCCTTTCCATGAAGAAATTCTTCCTGATGTTCATCCTGAACCTCCCCTGGCAGAGCCTCATGTGCTCGTGCTGTCACTGGTTGCCTGGGAGAAGAAGCCGATCCCCACCTGGCTACAGCCTACTTTCAGGGAGTTGTAGAGAACTGTAAGGTCCCTCCTGAGCCTCTTTTTCTCCAGGCTAAACAATCCAGTCTAAACAACTCCCTCATCTGCTCTTCACAGGACTTGTGCTCCAGACCCTTCCCCAGCTCCATTGGCCTTCTATGGACACGCCTCCAGCCCCTCAATGTCCTTCTGGCAGTGAGGGGTCCAGAACTGGACACAGGACTTGAGGCGTGGCCTCACCAGTGCCAAGTACGGGGAGATGATCACTTTCTGAGTCCTACTGGCTACTATTTTTGTTACAAACCAGGTTGTCACTGGCCTTCTTGGCCACCTGGGCTCACTTCTGGCTCATGTTCAGCTGCTGTCGAAGAGCACCCTCAGGGTCTTTTCCTCCAGGCAGATTTCCAGACACTCTTCCCCAGCCTGTAGTGCTGCAGGGGGTTGGAGCTACTCTGTGCTTTCTAGCTGTCTACAGTCAGTTCTTATACTACCTATCATCTCTCATTCACTTGCAAGATATTGGATCTTTGGCCAGCCTGTGGTGCCATACCATAGTGCCTGCAAGTTATATTTTCAGATCTAATGACCACATCTCCTTTTCTCCCCCTCATTCCTGGAGAAGTTCCCTGTAATAGTAGACAAAGTCTGTTCCACCAACCTCTTTCAGGCTTCACTGGCTGGAAAAACTGTGTCGGAAGTGTTTTTGTGGTTACTGGCATGTGCCAGTTTGTTGCCACTGGAAGGTTGTGCAAGTCCCGTGAGGCCCAGCCTGCCAGGAGAACGTCCCCAGCAGGGGCTGTGCCCCCTCTCACTCAGCGTTCCAACAGTTCCGGTTTTTGTTCTGGCTGGACTCTCACCAAGTGCTGAGATGCAAATTCCTCTGCAAATAAAATGCCTCTCTTGGCTCGGTTCTCTTTCCAATTGTTTTTCTTCCAGTGATGCCTACAGTGGCAATGGTTAGGTTGCAGCCCATTGCACTGACCAGCCCTGTCTCTCTGTGTCTGTGTGCTCATTCATCTGTCTGTAGCTGCCCATTGTCTTTTGTCTTATGATCACTTTGAGGGGTGGAACTATGTTTTCCTTTTGTCCTCAGACCTATGGGACTTTGGTTGAGAAACAGGCATCTTATGCCCTATGGTAACTTAAGCAAGAAACAATAGGATGTTTTCTTTCAGTAAGAGGACAAATGTTAAGTTCTTACTCAGGCAACCTTCCATTAGCTATAGTGCAGCTGAATGCTGTTTGAGTAGAAACACAGGAAGAAGCTAAGGATTTGGTTCAAGAGAAGATAAATAAAAACGCACATTGTCTTCAGCCTTCTGCATATTGAGAAGCATGCAATCTGCACACTGGCATAATGAGGAGGCCTTTCTTAGCACAGTGCAAGCAGCAGTCAGACACAGATGTGGTCTGCTCACGGGGAGTAAGTGGAAAAGAGACTGCATCATTTTGGTTGTGGTTTGTACAAAATATACACCAGGGCTGTATGTCCTGATGCACCTTCTGCACAGTCACAAGACGAACCAGGCTGTCAGTATTCTGTGTTCTCAGGAACAGAATATTAGAGTGATAGACTGTTTCAGTCCTTAAAAATAAAATGAACAGTGAAGGAGAGTGGCATGCCTACCACTGCCCAAAATGCCTGTGGGAAGTACTCTCTGGCCTGTGCCACCCCTTAGACTGTGTCTTGGCTTTGTCCATGGGGGTCTAGTTGGTTTGTGGAAGCTGTGTCAGGGTGTGTGCTAAAAGTAAACATTACAGATGATTGTTGAATTGCTCTTGAGCCCTAGTTATTTTATTAGTAGAAATACAGCTTATATATTTGAAGTAAAAAATACAAAAGATGGGGATTCAAAAGCAAACTGCAAATTCACAGGCAAGAAGTGTGCGTAAAAAACCCCAAACCCATAGATAGAAGCCTGCATAAATAGATTAATTCAATGACTAGTTTTGAAATTCATGGTGTCCCCATGCCCTGCCCAAGATAGGAACGCGTCTCTCCTAGGTGCTTCATAAATCAGTAGTACTGGATGTCCCCTGTACATGGCAGCTGTCTGATTGCTTTAAGTACTTTAAAAAGGGAATAAGAAGCAGAGAGATAAATGAGCAATTTTTAAGTAAACCCTGTTATGCTCAGTTTTGAGTATAAATGCATTTATGCTTATCTTTTTTGAGAAACTCTTCAAGAATGAGTGGATATGTCATTAGACACATTTGTGCATTTTTTTTCCAAAATAGCTAAGATTAAAAGAACTGTGGCAGTAAGACTGTAAGGAAGCACTTCCATAATTTGGAGTCTGGGACCTTTTCATTAAGAGATGTCATGAGTCAGAAATTTCAGTGACCTGAAAATGCAAATGATCTTCCTTAAAAGTTTAAAGCTTACTCTGAAAGTGCTGCTTTTATTCCATGTATCCCTGAATTAGGTAAGGGGATACATGGAATAAAAGCAGCAATGGGGTACAAATTCAGTGACTGGCTAGGTTAATATAGGTCAGCATAATTAATCCTTGTTGATTAGTAGAATAGTTACAAAGGAAAGAATTTGCTTTCAGTGTTTGCAAGTAGAAAGAAACTTAACAAGTTAGATTTAATGCAACTTTACCAGAAGGTGGAGCTGGATAGTAAATCTAAACAATAGCTTGAAATGAATACATTCCAAGGATTATTCCAGTACACAAAAATGAATGTCATTGACATACCAGTAGTTTCTGTGCACTGCAATTCATATACTGCAACTGCTAGGAGTTGGCACCTAATACCTGGACAGAGCTCAAAGGATCAGAGGAGTCACAAAAGTGCTCATTAATGATGTAGTGGTAATATGAAAAAAGACTGCAGGAATATGGTTTGAAAATTAAGAAAATTAAAATCTAGTTTTAACTCCAATCCTCCAAAGTGTTGAAGTATTGCATACACAGGTGAAGACCACAAAGCCTTAAATTGAGGCTGCAGGGAAAAGTAAATTTCAGACACCAAAACACACATGTCAAGATAAATAGCCTTATCAGACTTATCATGGGCTCTCTCTTAAAATTATCTCCCAGTGTGTTTCACATTTCCATACTCCTATCCCCTCTAGGTTGCTGTATTTCCATACAAATATGTCTTTGGGCAGGTGAGGCAAACATTTAACTTCATCTTTTTGTCCTGATTCATGAAAAATCTCCTTGAAGGAGCATCCTTCACTTCAGATGGCCAGACTGCCATTGCTGGACCTTCTCATAGGTAGGCTTATTAAGTCTTACAAACTGCCCTTGCTGCAGGCATTCTAGTATGCTCCGGAGGTGATGTTGTGATGACAGGAAAGACCCATCTTCCTTTTGAAGTTGGATTTCCCAGGTGGAAAGCTTCTTCTGCCTGACTGAGTTGTGAGTCTTTTGTCAGTCTCTCAGTATCAAACTCAGCTTGGGGAGTGTTCGACAGGTCAGGACCAAATGTATTGAACTCTTGGACTTGTCAGTGAAATACTCTTCGAAGAGGTTTGAAGGACAGGTGCATGCTCTGGCTTCCTCCTTTTGGAAAGATTTCCTTCACCATGCACTACTGCCCAGTGGTCCTGGGCATCAGAGCAGTGTGATGTGCTCCTTTGTTAGTGATATTTGCAGTGATGAGTATTACTGTGCCAAAGGAACCCCCAAAAATTACAGATAAACACCAACATCAACCACAGATGAAGCCCAAAGTGAGAAGGACTGCAGATGTCCTCACAATGGTCCTCTACCCTTTCTTCAGCTCATCTGCAGATCACGATGGAAGCCAGTTTTGGTCAGGATATGTCTGGAAAACAATGAAGAATTGGCACCACATTCACTCCTTTCTGACTACAGGCAACCTCAGAATAAAGAGCTATAAAAACCTGGCAAAAGCTGTTTGCAGAGGTTGTTCAGGAAAGTGGTTTTCCACAGGCAGAAAGAATATGGTAAACCTTTTCAGGGTAACAAATAATAAATACAGAGCTCCATTGTGTTCCATCATAACTGACATGAGGCTCATATGATTAATGATTAATGCCAGTCCAGCAAAGCCCTCCCAAATATGCCTCCTGAAGAAGGAAGAAGGTAGAAGGTTTAGGTCTTCAGCTGAGGTATCTGAATTAATTTAAATATGATTGTATCTCACATGCTTGGTCTTAATTGTCTCCTCCTGAAAATTCAATACCTGCATTCATGCTTCTGGGCTCCAGGGATTCCAGAGCACCACACTGTCCCCACTGAAAGGAAATGAAAAATCGGCTGATGCTAACCAGACCCCTTCAGCAACTTTACCCATTTAAGTGCTGTATCCTGCAGAGTGATTAATGATTTTTTTCCTTCTACATCTAACAGCAAAGAAAGAAGGAAAGAAAGAACACGTACTGCCGCTCACCTTCTAGCTAACAGACTAAAAAAGCATAGTTTGCCAGGGTATTCACTTTCGTCCTGTGCGTGATTTATTTTTCATGTCTATCTGACGTTGCCTCTTCCTTGGATAGAACCTGCAGTATCTTATCAGCAAAAGGTTTGGCTCACTCTTGTATGTGACTAGCATTGTGCTTTCTTTGGGTTTTTTTAGAATTGCAACCTGAACCTGTTCACCAACGCTTTATTAACATGTGTTTTATGGTACAGGTGTAATAATTAATCCAAATGGTTAGCAGATGTGGCTGTCTATCTCTGGGCATATCAGTTCCTACACACCACCCCTTAATCAAGCAGTGCCCAAGTAATGCCAAAGTAAATGAAAGAAAATAAATTCCACCAAGATATTTATGAGGGCCACCTGCATAGGGAAATACCTTGGCCTTTGCCTGTCCCCTGCTCCAGGTGGCTACAAAAGACTGAAGTCCCTCACTATATACGAGTCAAATCAATCTTGCAGGGAACGGAAAATGAAAAGCTGTGCTTGGCTCCCTAGTTTAGCAATAATGAAATTTCATACATGTGCTCTAAGGAAGCCTCCCCATTGCACCTTATTTATTTGAAATTTCCCATCTTTTTACCAGTGCCAACACCTGATGGACTTCACATAATTCAGGTTGCTGATTCCTGCCTCTGTTTCTGGCAAGCCAAAGCTAAGGATCTTCTTTGTGTTATCAGCTGGACTCCGGGTGTTGCTTTGCAAATCACGAAGGGAGACGGCAGATTCTTTACTCCTGACATTTCCACATTTCTTTTTTCAATTATTTATAGTCTTCACATGGGTACTTCCTGGCAGATTTTCATCACATCCAGCTTCTGCTGGGACAAAAGACTTTGCCTGTAAAGGGGTGGTTGTTCCAGCCTGCCTCAGGGGGAGTTTGTCCCTGGTGGAAGCTGCAGCCTCAGCCTCCCTACAACATCATGGCAAAATGCGCCTCCCACCACATGGGAAATTCCACACATCTGCTGCCTCGCATCCGGATGCTACACTCCAACAACCACCCTGAGAACACAATGGATGAAAACCCAGGTATCCTGGGCTGCATCAAAAGCAGCATGGCCAGCAGGCTGAGGTAGATATTTCTGCCTCTCTAGTCAGCTCTTGTGAGAACCTAACTGGAGTAGTGCATCCAGCTCTGTGGTCCTCAGCTGAGGAAAGACATGGAACTGCTGGAGTGAGTCTAGAATGGGGCCACAAAGATGGGTAGAGGACTGGTGTCCCTGCCATGGTGGTGGGTTGGAACTAAACGGTCTTGAATGTCCCCTTCAACACCATTATCTGATTTTCTGGGGTTGGGTGGTGGGCTGAACATCAGGTGCCCCCCAAAGCCACTCCATGACTACCTCATGAGCTGGACAGGTGAGAGAAAATACAGTGGAAGGTTTGTGGATTGAGGTATGGACTGGGAGAGACCACTCACCAATTACCATCACAGAGAAGACATTCTTCATTTAGGGAAATTAGTTTAATTTACTACCAATCAAATCAGAGTAGGATAATAAGAAATAAAACCAAGTCTTAAAAACACCTTCTCCCCACCCCTTCCTTCTTCCCAGGCTTCTTTTTACTTCTGATTTTCTTTATCTCCTCCCCAAGAGCAGCTCAGGAAGATGGGGAATAGAGGTTGAGCTCATAGAATCATGGACTGGTTGGAGTTGAAAGGGACCATAAACACTGTCTGGCTCCAATGCCCCTGCCATGGGCAGGGACACCTTCCACTAGACCAGGTTACTTAGAGCCCCTTTCAGCCTCGTCTTGAACACATCCAGGGATGGGGAGTTCTCAGCCTCTGTGGGCAGGTCAGCCCATCACACATTGTTCTCTGCTTCTCCGTCCTCCTCAGGGGGAGGACTGCTCACAGTCTTCCTCTGCTCTCATGGGAGACAGTGCTCCAAAAACTTCTCCAGTGTGAGTTCTTCCTCACAAACTTCTCCAGCATGGGTACCTTCCATGGGGTCCAGTCCTTCAAGAACAGGCTGCTCCAGCACGGGTCCAAGCCCTGCCAACAAACCTGGTCTGGTGTAGGTTCTTCTCTCCATTGAATTCTCAGAGAATGAGAAGTAGTCAGTGCTGGGAAAAAACTGTGCATGACAGAAGAAATCAGCTGACATCCTTATTTGTAAATCAACTGACATCCTTATTTGTAGCTGTAAATCCTTTTTATCCACATAACAAAAAATAAAGCAATTATCAGTGCAGCTGATTCTGTCACAAGCACTGCTTAGTGGTTAACAACTCTGATGCCAGGCTACCTAGGTAAATCTATGTGCCAAATATCATAAATAAATAAAGCTGATAATGGGCATGTACCTTGTGCTTTGAACATGTAAGCTCATTTCCTAATTAAAAAATATAGGAAAAAGGTTCCTTTAGGTTGTTTTTCATCTATTTGGCAAGTTTTGCCTAGTATGCCCATATATTGACTGCTGCCACAGAAGAAAAAATGAAACAGGTGGATCATTGGAGTGAAGCTTAATGCACTGATTATCCTGAGACAGTTTAAATATTTATTGAAAACGTACACAGGCAAACTCAAGGGGAATCAAAATCTTTTTCATTTTGAACTATTACTGCTTAAATTTCCCCCATATTCAGTCATGCTAGAGAGAAATTACTGAAGAAAACCAAGCATATGATTCATGATTAAATCTGTGAGACCTACTAGCTATCAGCTTTCCATTAACTAGTCTGAAACTCCGTGCCAAGAAGTGTCACAGTCTGCTTAGAACAGCAGTGGGGCCAGCCTCAACCAAATGGCAGCAGCAGCTAAAAGTTCCCAAACTATGCTGATTTCATAACGTGTCTCCCCAAAATTCCATTGCCACTATGCAAGGTCTGAATGTTGGAATGAATTGTCTTTGATAACATGGAGGTGCTTAATAGCCCCAGGAGTCTGGATTCTCCTCTTTTCTTAAAGAGGTTTTGGAATACGGATGTGCACAGAAGTGTGTTAAATGGATTATGCTTCCATTATTTTAACTTGTTTATTTGCAACATGAGAACAGCATGAAGTAAACACCTGGGAAGTTTCAACTGGAAAAGTTCAGATGTTCTTTGGTTATGAAGGCACAAAAATAGCATCTTTTTAGAACAAGCACATAAAAGAAAAAACCAATTCAGAAAAGCCATATGTTGTGTAACTTGAAAACTGACGTTTTTCTTGTGGCTTCCAAAAATATCCACTTCTGCACTGAGACTAATGCCTGTTACGGTTTAGCCAAAACAGGGTCAAAGCAGGTGGTTTAAGATTAAAGTTCCATATCAAATTAACTATGATATTTGATATCTGGTAAATACTCTCCAGGGAAATTTGGATAAGAGCCCTTATTATACACAGCAGATTGGAGTAAATAAAAAGTGCAAGACAAACAAAACATCCACTCTCTGTACTGAAGCATTCCCTCCACCGCCCAGTCTCAAGGGAAGAAAAAGAAAAGGAAGACCAGCGGTCAGATGAAATACTTTATTGTGAAGGAAGCATGTGTCTGGCAGCTTCAGACATGCACATGAAAAGTAGACTGTTGGAACGAAAGGGTTTCTCCATATGTTGAACTCTGAGTTTCCCATTTCTTCCAGAAATGATTAGCTAAGGATATTTTCCACTTTTCAGTCAAAGAGAAAACAAAATACTGCAGGGAGATGTTAGATGTTCCACTGGGAAATGTACATCTTCTTATCTCTCTCTACAACTATCTCTTCCAATCTTCTTTCTCCACCTGCCCCAGACCCTGGGCTGCTAAGCCAAGTTTCATGGGGATTATAGTTTCCTGAATCGTCCTGTTGATCATTTATAATTACTGGCATGAAACTGGCTATTTTTTCTGTGCAACATCCTCAGGAACCTAAGATTTATTTAGAAGCTATGTCAGTGGCTCAGAAGACTCCTTAGCCAATTCTTTTAAAACTCCTGACTGTAGAAGATATTTGTTCTTTGGTGCCCTGAGGACTAAACTTGTATGTTGGAGGTCAGACACTTGGCACAAAAGCAATGTGTGCAGCTCAAGTAATGTCTGTCTATCCTGTATCAGTGGTAGAATACACACAAGTTACACAGCTTCATTTGTATCTTCATTCCCCTCACAGAGCTGTCAGTATTGCCTCCCTTGCTTGCTCTTGCACTTCTGAAAAAGAGGAGGATGGCTAAAGATGCAGTTGGACATTTTGTGGGTTACTGTCTTCCCATATTTCTACTTGTCCAGTTTCTTTTCTAGGCCCTGCTTTTGCTCTTTTAGCTCCCCATTCATCCATAGATGTGAAATGCACTTTTCTGATATAAACAGAGGGATGTTTTTCTCTCTGGTCACTGTACCCACCAGACATGTTGGTCCTTAAGCACCAATGCTGATGTTCCAGATTGTCGAAGTTTTGTGCTCCGCATGAAAGATGGAAATTATGCAAAAAACCCTCCTTGGCCAGAGCACCACAGTAAAAAGCCTTACAGATGAAAGGGAGAATTTTGGACTTCGAAAACAGGGCTGTAAATTCTGGCAACCTTTAAAAATGTAAAATATGTACATATCTGTATAAAAGCTTTCTGACAACACTACTTATAAGGGGGAAAGTAGAGTGACTGAAATAAGCAGATGCTTGTCTGAAACTGATAGGTAAAATAGTGGAGGCTGAGACAGAGCTTCTGGAATCAAAAATTAGTATGTTCATTTATGAAAATTAAATCTTATCCAAGCAGCTAGAGATACAGGGGAGATCAAGTTCTAAATATAGTGCATAAAGATTAGTATGTCAATAAAATAACCTTCAATATGTCAATATTTCATTTGGTGTCACTGTGTGTTTTCATTCAGAAACTGGCACAATAAAAAATTAATGCAGCTTATGTTAAATGTTTTAAAAATGAAATGATAAATTGGAAAGTAATACTATAAATCTGGAATCTTTGCCAAATAGCTGAGTTTTATCTGGAGCCCTGCATGGTTCAGATTTCAGAATTAAACTATTTAGTATTAGTATCAGTGTTCGAGGGAAAAAGTATACAGATACCACTGACAAAGACTGGATATCACACAAATATTATGGAGTGGGAGAGAAAAAAAAAGGCAGAAAGATAAAATAGTGATGCAGACCAGATTGCCTGGTGAAACAGATGCAAGCAACATATTAGGAAGTAAAGGCATTCTTCTGAAAAAAAAGAACAAAGCCATACAGACAGAATATATTGTGCATGTGCTCTGGAGGATGCTTGGGACCACAGTGAGTACACAGTCCAACAGAGGTTCCCTGGAGACCTCCAGAAAGGATTACAGAGGTGAACTAGAAATGAGAAAATTGAATACAGGTATGGTGTTTGGTGACAATGTGGTCAGAACATCTATATTCACTGGTGTTCACAATCCATGCTGGACAGTGAATAGCAGAAAAAGTGACATAGGAGAATCTGAGGATAGTTAAAAGGCTTGAAAACTTGCACCAGAGTAAAAGACTACAAAATAGTTCACTCTGTGGAAGAATATTGTAAAGACAATTGTCCATATCTCTTTACACTGATAATTTTGTTTACTTTGGGTTTGGTTTTTTTTTTATCCATTCATTAAAGACATCATTCCAATGTCTGGAAATACAAATATGGTAACTTCAGACCAAAAACAAGGCACACATGTTTTTATCAGAGAAGGACAGCTAATCATCACAGGAATAGATGTGGTGGCTATAGAAGGTTCTCCATCACTGGCAGTTTGAAAATGAAGATTGACTGTTTCGCTTAAAGATATGTGCCTTACTTCCAAACGGAAGTAATTCAGGGAAGAAGTAGTCTGGCCTGTGCTCTCCTGGAGGTCAGGATCGATGTGCAGGCTGCTCCCTTCTGACTTTATAAACCTTGAATCTGTTCCTTAATTCTTTCACGGGGAGGTCTATTCTTTTGGGCTTTGCTTTTCCTATTGAATTGAAATTAGACATGATTGCATTTGTAGCATTAATTCTCCCAGACAACCAATAAATCAGACACATATTTTGCCTGGGATGTTTAGTTCACTTTAGCAACAAAAAGACTAAGGAGGGACTTGGACTGGAACATGGGTATTACAAAGGGAGGAAGAGATAGCTTTATGGGCTGTGATTAGATGACCTCATCCAACATTGCCTTCCTTAGATGTCAAAACCCTAATTGTTTGGGATTGTTGTTCTCTATTTGTTGCGTGCTTGTTTTCTTTTAATTGAGGCTAAACTTAAAAACAGAGTGAAAATTCACAATGGAGCCAAACAGAGCAAAAAGGCAAAATTGAGCCAAAGCAGGATGAGCGCTCTTTTTTTTGGTTTGTTTTTCCCTGGAATTATCCCAGGATTTTAACGAAAAGTGGGTTTAATCTAAGGACTCCAAACTCCCCGTAGCCACATGTTGAATCAATTGAAAAGCAACCAACAGGTAAATATCCTTAGCACGGCACTACTAATAATGTAGCAGACCTTTAGCAGAAGAGGAAACCCTTTTGACCCCTCTTGTGAAAGCTTTTCTGTGGCCTCGGGTTTGGTTGGTTTTTTTTCTTAAACTGTGATTACAAATGCAAGAAGCAGACACCTGCAAGAAGCTGATAACTCTACATACATCAACAAGGAGGGAAAGCAGGGGCAAATAGGTTTTATTTGGCTTTAACAGAGCACCAGGGAGAAATACAGGGGGAGATTGACTGACAAGGGCTTTAGCAGAAACCCGTCAGCTCATAATGTGAAAGAGTGCTTGCAAATGAACAAAAAGCCCGTGGCCCTTTCCAAAACTAGGACACTTTGCTTAAAATATTCTACTGTTCCCTCATTGTTTCCTACCCTCCTGTGTTGAGGTCTAACCACAGAACAAGGCACCACTGAGCCGCACGGCCATTCTCTGTATCCATCTGGAATACGTCAAGTGTTGGCAGACTGCCCCTGTGCAAAACCCTGAAAAGGGAAGGAGGTAAATGTTAGGTATTTTTAAAACAAAAAATTCTCCTGTGAACTACGATCCCATCAGAATTTGCTTTCTAAAAAGAGAGAGGCTAGGTTCAGCTCATAAATAGGGAACTCCCAAGAAATCTTGAGTTATTTGAACAAGGGTGTCAGAAGAAGAAATCAGAAGCTGAAAAGACAACATGCTCTTCATGAAGCAAAGAATAAATGTATTAGGGTTATTGGAGATATCTTCTCAACTTAGACATAAAACACCTCTCCTGCCTATTTCTGGGCAAAAAGTGTTCATGAATGATGTCATTTCTTCACAGCAGACAATTAAAGAAATTATGAAGAATTTTGTTCCTATTGCTTGAAAATGTCTAGCCCTAGAAAAAAAGTGAGACCATTGAAGATTTTACAGAGCTATTTGCTAAAATTAAAATATTACCCCCAATTATCAGACAAATTTTACCTCTGATACCATCTAATGTTCTAAAGTTATTCCAATAGGACTGGGGATTTTTCACTGTCCTCCTTATGCTGTTTTAAAGGGCTGTAGTGTTTCATAAAATACCACCTAGAGCTTCTAACAATAGAGAAACGTCCTTCAGGAGATGCAGGTAGTAACTCTTTAGTTTAATGTGTGTACTATAATTTTTATTTATGCATAGTATAAAATTTACATTGTGGCTGTTGTACATATCTTCTGCAAGTCTTCTGCTTAACAGAATCAGGTAGGTTTATCTCAAGTCCAGAATTATATGGAAAATGACAGTTTCATTGTTTCAGTAATGGGTAAGGTCAGGACTTAGAGTCTGTATCTCTAAGATAGCAATTCGTTACCTTTTGTGCTTTTCTTCATCTTGGTAGTGGAAAAAAGAGTGCTTCACATGTGTTTGGATTTTTTCTAGTTGCTCAAGTTGCCTGGTTTCCCATTGTTGCTGCAATTCCATTTCTTCACCAGGCTTTGCTACCTTAAATGTCAGAGATAGCTTAGATGCAATACATATACACAAGTTTAATGTACAAATATTGAGAAGTGGGATTCTGTTCTAGCAGACTAACAGAGCTGCAGTAGAGTATTCATTTAACACAGATTAAAAATAATGTTTGCTATGCCTTACCCCAGCTCATGGTTTCCTTCAGTACTGCACAGTACAGAATAAATCTAGGGATAGATCGATGTGCAAGTTGATAAGTTGTATAGGAGGATAGGAAAAGCATGAGAACATCAGAAGAAATAAGAACTCTGTGAGCTGACCATGCTTCACAGGTACTCTCTATGTGGGGGAATTTTCAGGAAAAAAAATACAGCATTTATCATCTTAGCATATTTTTATACAGTTACACAGAAAGAAGTTTATCAATTATAAAAGAGGCTGAGGTAATATTTTCATATTTTATTCTATTACCTGTTTTTAGGGAAGTTAGAATTAAAATTCTTGAGTCTGTGAGAAGGCACTTGGATTCACAAGACCACAACGGTCTTTGTGCCTTAAATATTTTTCTTTTTTTGTTTTTTTTTTTTTTTTTTCTTTTTTTTTTTTTTTTCTTTTTTTTTTTTTTTTTTTGTTTTTGGTTTTTTTTTTTGTTGGTTTTGGTTGGTTGGTTGGGTTTTGGCAGTTTTTTGTGTGTGTGTGTGTTTTGTTTTGTTTTTATTAAAACAAAAAATGTATTGGAAAGTGTCATTATATTATTGAAGACAGAGAAGTTATGGCAATTTTAAACAGTTGAGGTTTTGCTCTGTGGAGGTTTTGGGTATTTAACAACAGAGCAAGTGATGTATTGTGCCAGGGTACAGTGACTATTGTTCTGTTTCTATGAAGGAGAAAGACATTTCTGAGCCCCAAAGATTAAGACATGTATCACCTTCTCTTGTGGATCAATGTCCCTCCAAGGTTTTACCTTCAGCCAAATACCTGAGTTTGTTATGTTGAGTTGCACTCATTAACCAAATGACACCCTTCCCCCCACAATTCCATCCCCTGACAATTGACTGATGAATGAAATCTGTTTCTAAAAACTAACCTGGTGTATATTTGTATTTCCATGAATGCCATTGTGTTATTTTCCCTCACTCAGCACCCCACAAAAATCATATCAGTGATAGATAAGGTGAATTGAGAACTGTTACTCTAAAAACTGCAGGGCATGTGATGAAAACAGTAGCACACAACCAATGAAAGTATGTACATTTTTGGCACAATGGATGCAACCTTCTGGCATGCCTTGCCACAGGAGATTGTAGGAACAGAGTGAATTCAGGATTTAGGCAAATTTGTGGATAGTGGGTCCATAAAATGGACTAAAAGTAAGGGATGTACTCACTAGCATCCTTAATTCAATGATGGTGTGTCCTGAGGACTGCAGGTAGTGACTAGGTTTGTGTCTTACCTCAAAACTGCATGTCCTGTTGCCACTGACAGTGTCAGCTACAAAGTTAGCTTTGCTGAGGGCTAATGGCCTCAACTCTGGCCCCACAGCCAAGAATTTTCTCCGTCCAGTCTGTGGACCCAGAATTTATTTAATCCAACCTTTAATATGGAAAACTGAAAAATTTCCCTAGTTTTTCCGTGGTGTTACTCTAAACAGCTCAATATTTTATTTATTCAGCAAAAGGTAAGGGGAGCCTGAGAGCTGTCTGCTGTCAGGATGCAGAAGACGCAGAGAAGGCAGTGCCAGGGCTCCCAAGGATGCCTGTTGACTGTGGAAGTAGTACAGCTAAAAGACCTAAAACTGTGTCATGTTGGAACAAGGAGGAGTGGCAAAGGCTTCTTTGCTGCTTGCAAAGGTCTCTGAAACTTTTTGCTGCCCTGTGTCAGCTGTGGCTTACACATCCATGTCTATTGAAGGGAAGGATCTAATGGTTTTGTTTTCAGACTCTCATTCTGAAAGTGATAAAAATTTCCATTTGTTAGAGTGTTTTCTATTCTATTCCTATTCTTTTTCAAATTTTCTGTCTGCCGGCTGTCATGTCAAAGCTGTGAAGCAGGTCAGAGAAGAAGCTTCATAAATAGCTCCCATAGTGCAAATTCGTGTTTGCAAATATGTTTTTTCTTTTTCACTGATATTCTCATAAGTGAAAGGCAAATCTGAAAGTTTAAAAGACTGGATAATATTGCAATGTTCAGATTAATTTCATTTTTATAATTTTTATGGATTTGCACCATATTGTTTGTCAGTTAGTGGAAATAGAGATTCTTCCAATTCTGAAAGCTGATCATCTCCTTCCCTCTTTAAGATAAGCAAAACCAATTGCATTTTCTTGGATAACCCAGCCAAGTGGTCTTGTCTTCCTATAAGACTCTCCTTGTTTAAATGCTTATGCCTATTTGCTGTACATGCTTTTGCACATGTGGCCAAACATTAGTTCTTCATCACAAGCATAATACAGTGACTAAAATCTGTGATTTTAGTGCTGGGATCTTTTGCATCAGTAACAGATTTAAGGAGGGAAAAAGAACATTTGAAGAGCAAGGAACAGGAGCTGCTCCTCCCTGATAACTTCTGCATTCACTTAGAGGAATGGATGTTAGGACAGCACTGAAAGTATGTTTTTGTCCTGAATAGCATCTGTGTAAAGAGTGCTCACACAGATCTTTTTTTCCACTGTGTGTCAGAGCTGTATGTGCTCAGTTCAGATGCATCTTTTGCACTGAGGTTTCGTCCTTGCTTCCAAGAAGTGCCAGCATGGCCAACAGAACAGCTCTTGGAGCTGACTCCTCCAAAGGCAGCAGCTGAGATTTCTTTGGTGGCACCTTATCTGCCCGCAGCTGCTCATGGGACTGCAGGTGTGTCCCTGAGGGCACAGCTGCTGTGCTCTCCCAGGTGTCCTGGTGTGCGAGAACCAGTGAGCAGGGGCTGGTAAAGCCTGGACTGCAGCCTTGCGGGATGCTCTGCAAGGACAGTGGCATTTTCCTGGTGCTGAGTGTTGGGATCCAGCAGTATCTGCAGCCCTGTAGCACCATGGAGGTGTTCAGGGGTGCAGGATGGAGAAAAGGGATCTAGGTGTCCCTGCCGCAGGGTGTGTGCTCAGGCTTTGGCCCCCTGTGCTCTGGAAGAGGTTTGCTGACCCTGTGACACACAGCTCAGCATGTAGCACACCTTCTGGTGGGGGCAGGACCTGGGACAAGGGGAAGCTTTGGGGCCATACAGTATTCTGCCTTTGCAGCCTGCACATTCTTTTTTAACAATATGAATTAGTAGTTGTTATTAGCATAAAATCACCAGTTAAAACACTCTCAGCTCATTTTTTAACAGTGGAGCTAATTGCCCTTAAGTGCCTGAGCTCCAGCAAAACGAAATGGCACCTTTGTGCAGAAACCCCCAGTGTTTCCCTGGTACATCCATAACGACCTTTAAAATAAGCCGTTACAATTCTGACATGGTACCAGCCTGACACCTTGGGCTGGGATTTAATTTTGAGTTATAGCAGCGTTACGAAAACATATGATGTGGCCGTTTGTTTGCAGAAAGAAGGGGGAAAAAATCATAAAACCCTCTTTTTTTATGAGCTGTCGCTTGATTCGTTCCTGGAGCCCCAAGTAGCAAGCGTCTAAATCAATGCACACAGCTGTTCTTGCTTCTTGGAGCCCAGCAGGTGTACTACCCAATGTGCCTGCCATGTCCCCCCACTCACATAACAAATAATAACGTCTTACACACACCAGCCATCCATCACAGTTATGGCCAGCCCTGGTGAGGCTGCTGTTCTCAGGGTAGTGTGGAGATTATTTTTTTTTCTCTTTTTTCTTTTCTTTTTTTTTTTTTTAACTGTAGAAATACCCTGTCCGTGGATTATTAGTCACACTTTCTGGAGTCCTTTAATTGAATAACCTTTGGCACTGGTGGCAAAAAAAAAAAAGAAAAAACAAAACGCAAAAAAACCCCCAAACCCCCACACCACAGTGTTTATTTGTGTTAAAAAACAATAGGCATATTGTGACTGGCGAAATCAATTAGTCTTCCTCTGCAGTAAGGGTCCACATCTGGTGTGATTTAAGTTAATGTAAGGGAAGGGCCGCAGAGGCCCGAAGACCCCGAGTTCTCATTTCAACAGGTGACAGAGAAGGCATAAAAGGCTAATATATACTACAAGTGCGGAGGCAAGGCTATAAATACTGGAAGGTTTACTTAGGAGGTAAAACAAAGCTAACCAATAACGCAAAAATAAATACCTTCCTGAGACAGGCTGTCACCTGGCATGTGCAGAGGCAGGAGGAGGTGAGGGGGGAGCGACGGGAACGGCTTGGGAGGCACGGGGCTCTGGGCAGCATGAAGAAGCTCGGCTTTATCTTTGGCTTTGGACACCTTCCTTCCATGGGGAAGATAGCAGCAGGAAAAAGACAACAGTGTTCAGCTCCTGAGTGATTTACCTCACTGGGGTCTAAAGGTGCTTTGTGAGATCCCCTGGCTCTGCCTGCATCTGCCAGGGACTCAGGTAATTCCTGCCAGACCATCTCAAATTGATTCTGTTGCCTCAGTTGTCTTGTTTGTTTTACCTCACTTGTGCTACAGTGACACAGCACTTCTCAAAAATGGTTGTGTGCATACTGACAGTTGGTGAACTTCACTGAGAGGTAAAGAGTATCAGAAGAAGTAGATTAATTTTATTTTTTTTAAGAAAACTGATTTTTCAGAGTTCTGATAGGGTCTGTAAGCCATCCAACTCCCAAAGCCTAGTCTTCTATGGATTTGTATCCTACATCCCTCCAGCTCTTCTCTCATTCTGCTGCTGCGCGAAGCCAGCTCACTGCCTATCCCTCGGCAGTACCTCTGGTCCTCTTGGCTTCTCCTAGACCTTCTCTTATTGTCTTCATCTGGCCACATTATCCCCAGCTCCTTCCTATGCCTTTCCATTACTGAAAAGACAAATATGTCCCTTTCTCCATTCCTCAGCTGCCCATTTTCATAAAATTTTATAGAATTACCTCAGAGCCATTCAACCCTCCCTCACATTTGGTTCTGCAGGCCTTGAGGAAGGGACTGACTTGCTCAAGAGGATGGATGCTGCAATTATAAATGCTTTTTACTTTGCAATGTAGACTGAAGGATGTTCTGTGAACACCATGTGTGGGTTTGCAAACACACATTTCTTCACAATTCGTGTGAGGCTAGAACATTCAAACTGATGGTTTTGGCCACTTCTCTCCAATATATTTCCGTAATGCTTGGACCTTTTGCTGGCGTCTCTCTGTGCATCCTGGGCCAGTCACCCCAGTAATCCTGGCACAGCTGGACATTGAGACTCTTTGAACTGGGAAGCCACCCCCAGCACACAAAGAGAGCAGCGACTGTGGACCCAGCTAAGGAGGGTCAGGACCCTTGTGTTTGTCTGGCAAGGGAAGAAGGCAGAGGGCTTGTGGAGAACCACCCTCCTCTCTCCAGCCCTGCTGTATCTGCACAATGTACAACAGCACAGTAGATCGGCTGGATTGGATGTGCGAGGGGAGATTCGCTTTTAACAAAAAGATGCCAGTATTATAATTATTGTTCCTGAGTTTTTATATCTCCTTATTAACAGACATTTAGGAGGGGGAAAAATGTGTATCGTACGGTCTCTGAGTATAAACATTACGGGGAAAACACATTCCCAGTCTGAATCACTGTTCCTTGGTAGTGGGAATATGTTTTGGTTCACTAACTCCAGTGACTTGTCCAAGTGCAAAATTTGATGATTTCATTTTAATTTCTTCACAGCAGTGATAAAGTCAGCCTTCAGCCACAGTCTCCATTGCCCTCTTTACAGAAACTATAGGCAGGTACTGGGACTTGAAATAATATCACAATGATAATAAAGGGTTTTGTTGTGTGGTTTTTTTTTTAAAGAAGTTTCCAACAGCTGGTTGCCAGTTGCCCTCTGACACAGACACATAAAAGGGAAGTAGTGAGTCCTGTACCAGCAGGGATCACTGGAAGAAATGCAGCCCTCATAAATCAAGCCAGCACTGTTACATAGCTTTAGTACAATGAAGTGCACATGTGCAAGGGTGACTGAAGAGGGACCCCACTCACTGGCTGGGAGCAAACAGACCTCGCTCTCAGGGAAGGGGTATTCCTGCTGCCATGGCAAGAAGCAGGGAGAAGAGACTTGGGCTAGGGCAAGAGTCCTTGTTGCAGTACTCTGAGAAGAAGGTTCGCAGGTGATTTCCAGTCTTTTGCCAGTTAGCAAGACCACAGCAGTGGAGTTCCTACTCTCCCTGTAGAGGATCAGATCACTACTTGGCATTCCTTCATGGCAGGATGGAAAATATCTTTCATTTGCTGCAATACATCCCCTTGCTTTCCCTCATGCCCACCTAAGTCATCTTTAACAATGATACTTTCTCTCTATAATCTTTGAAGCCTTGGAGGGATTACTAGCGTCATCTCATCACTGCAGCAGAATGAAGCCACACATGTTTCTTCTTTTAGTCTTCCTACAGTTGATTCATCAGATTTAAAGCCAGTCCTGAACATAACACTGCACACCACTGGCCAGAGAATGTCAGCCCTAATTTCTGCATTGAGCTGTATAAAACTTGAGCCTCAAACAGGCTAAAGATGCCTATCATTTTCTGAACAAATAAACCACAAACATTATTCCAGGAGTAGGGAATCATACAGAGCTGGTCTGGGCAGGCCTTGTAGGTGTGACATTTCCTTAATTTCCTACAGTTCAGCTGTCCAGCTCATGCATCGTTTTCATGCTTATTGCCTCTTCCTTAAGTTTAAATGATCTCTAGCAAAGGTGCAGGCTGGGAAGAGACTTCTGCCACAGGAGGAAATGATGGAGGTTTTTCCCAAGTGACTTCTTCCCTGACTACCATCAGATTCTCCCACATCAACCTCTCAATGAGACAACAGTCTGGGTCATGAGGTCCAGGGTGCCCACAACATGATGATGGAGGGATCATTCTGGCTTACACCTCTAGAGTAAGCAGCCACCACCACTTCACCCCATACTCAGGAGACAGGACAATCTGAGGCAGTCCCTGAGCAGGTTGAATTGTTTAGGTGCTCCATGGATCACCTCTAACCTGTGTCATACATTTTTGAAAGAAATGGAGCAGTAACTTAAAGACCTCAGGAGCTGAGAGTCTTCTGCATCTCGCTCTCATCCCAAAGGTTAAATATTGCGTGTTTCCCCAGCTTAAATTCAAGTTACATTCATTGGATTTTTTCATTTGCTGGATTAATTAATATCAGATGTCTTCTCCCAGAGATACACTGTTTGAAGCCCTTGAGTGATTAATTTCTCCCTGTCAGGAAGAGAGGTAGATTTTAACAGGGAAGATTTAAAGTGTATAGATCAGCTATACAATAAACTCTTCAGTGGTCCAGTTGATGCAATTAACAGGGGTGACACAAGAGAATTTATCAGCACAATGTTATGGGCTATGCGTTTAAGGTTTCACACAGTCAGCAGTTGCATATCAAGAGCATTTCGAAACAAGTGTTTGTTATTTATTTTCATCACAAAATGTATGATTGAATATTGCTGTGGGTGGACCCCACACAAGCAACCCCACTCGCTGACTCCCCACTGCCATGAAGAAAGTTAACTCCATCCCAGCCAGACACAGCTCAAATGTGAAGTTCCATCTTCGAGACATGATCTCTCCATCTCTTCACCTGGTGCAGATGGCAGAAAGAGCTAACACAGTCATCAGGTGGGTGTGAAAGTGCATGGAAGAGCAGAGACTTTACCAGAGCACTGGTAAAAATGGGATGAGATAATTAATTCAATTCCAGCTTCCCTATTTTTAAATATTTTCAAAATTGACTAGAAAGCAGAGAAGAGCCACTACACTTGTCTGGGTGCTGTGGAAGCTTCAGTGATAGAAAAAGTGGAGAAACTTTGAGATTCCATTGCTCTCTTCCCTTGAATAGACTATTCAGAGGTGAGTGTGATACACTGTGGAAATACTTCTGTGGAAGAAAAACAAACAATAAATGGTTTAGGGGTTTTCATTAATCGTAGGAAGGCTTAATAAGTACTAATGACAGAAGTTAAAGCCAGACAAATCCAAAATGAAAATAGACACATATTTTGATAATAATAATTGCAAATTACCAGGAACAATGCTGTGAGTCTCTATCTTTTCCTATCTTTAAATATATGTGCTAATAAAAACACACAGAGTTGAATTTCAAGGTCTTCTGCCATGTCTCCAGTGAAAGGATGAGAGGAAATGGCCTTAAATTGTGTCAAGGGAGTTTAGATTAAATATTAGAAAAAAAAATTTCACAGAAAGAGTGGTTAGGCATTTGAATGAGTTGCCCAGGGAGTTGGTGGAGTCACCGCCTCTGGAAGCATTTAAGAGGTGTCTGGATGTGACGCTTAGGGATATTGTTTGGAGAAGATTATGATGGTGCTGGGTGGAGGGATCTTCAAGGTCTCTTCCAATCTTGCAGATTCTGTGATTCCGTTACTCTGTCTTGTGGTAACCATGAGGAGTGATTAGGCATTTGAATGCTCTTTAGTCTTCTGAAGCTGTGAATTGAATAATCTCTTAACTTTATCTTAATAAACTATATTTATGGCTTTTTCAGTAAGGCATATTGGAAGAGACATATTCCAAGATATTAGAATACCTTACGCACAAATTACTGCTCTCCTCTCAAGTTCTGTAACATTAGTGAGTTCAGACAGATTCATTGCATCAGTACAGATGCCATGTGGATGCTCTTAGGTTTTCCAGTGATCTTTTGAAGTGGGGACACCAGAAAACTTCCATGCCTCTGTGTAACACAATGGTTTATCATTCCTCATAAAGCCTTGCAGATCACCTCCTCTTGTCCACTAAATGCTGATTTAAATTTCTCATTAGCTTTCTTTTTCTGTCCACTCATAAAGCCTCACCAGGTTTTTCGACTTGTGCTCTCACCTCAGTATCACTGAAAATCTTTCCTAATGAAATTAATTATTTTTGTTAAAAATCAGGATGTCACTCACCACAAAGCCCTCAAAATATCTGAACTCAGTGGGCCATTCATTTTGCCTTCATGACTTAGAGCTCCTAGAGGTTTTCTCTTATGTGTTCTGTTTGTGCACATTCATGGATTTGTAGACTACTATATATTTCTTTTGCTTTGCCTGTATTGTCTCCTTTTCAAGATGAACTCTGAGTAATTACTTCATGCAAGCATGTGAACTGGAGTTTAAATAGGTGCTAAGTACTTTCAAACTAAAGCTGTAACAAATGCCTATGCCTGTGTGTGCCCTGGGTTAAGCATTTAAAGGAATGAAAAGTTGCTCTACTACTAGATGAAGGAAAATGACTGGAAAAGTTTGACAGACTGGGACTGGATCATAGGAGGGGGATTTGCTGGCATGTTTGCAGATGCTTTTTTTCCAGTTCAGCCAGCTGTAACATATATACTGCTGGAATGTATTTCATACTCTTTGATAAAAATGTGTGTTGCCTTGTTTGTCTTAAAGCAATGCTTATGAACAAATACTAAAGAGTTCTTTATCATTTTAAATAAAAATATAAATAAAAGGAGAGAACAAATAGAAAAAGAAATCTTCTAGCCCAGTTAGTAAAATGAAAAGACACTGAAGTAAAATTTTTCAAATTTGAACAACTTCCTATTCAAGAACATAGTTAGCAATGTACATCAATAAGCTATCCTTGGGATTTGTTTTTTTTGGCTTGCCATGAAGGTGTATTACCTTAAAAATTAATTCCAGGTAAAGGAATGAGTAGTGGTTCCATCCTTTGGTTTGCCAGTGCATATGACAGATGAATGTAAAGTTGTTCCTATATCAAGAGTAATCATGCTCTTTCCAGAGGACAGCACGTGGCTTCAAAACCTAATGTGAGCCTGCGTGAGAGTCGAGACCTATTAGGACTCTCTAGAACTATCTAGAACAATTATTTTTTGTTTTTATTTTGATTTAACTTGGGCTACATGCATGCTTTTACAATTAGTATTTCCCAGAGATGCTGACGGCTGTCGTTTGGAAGCTCCCAAGGTAAAACTGCCTGTGTTAGGAGTTCTGAGTTCTAGGTGTGGATGATCACGCTGTAACCCCATGTTTGGTGCAGGTGGCAGCCTGCAGTGTTGGAGACTGTTGGCTCTTATTTAATCCTTCTTCTTACACGTCTCCTCCAGTTAGGGAGGTCTGCAAAGTAGTGAGGGCAGAACACTGGCAACGCATCCTCCCTCCTGCACGCTGTTATTGACAGCTCCACAGAGCCTTCAGGTGTGACACTGAGCAGGTTTCTCACCTTCTCTTGCTGCTGCTGGCAGCACATCAGGCTATCCCTCACTCCATACTGGCCCAAACTGCTCTAGCAGCGTTTCATCAGTGATGCACGAAGCGCAAGGCACTCCAAAGGGTTTTGCAGACATTAATCAACTGACTGTGATTTGTAGCACTTAAGATGGAATATGATCATAAGAAGTGCCTCCATTTACTTATCTATAAATTACCTACAGCTATCCCCTGTCTTTCCACATCATGGTGACAGTGTGCAGTTAATTGATTCATGGGGGTAAAGAGCTTTCAGACCACCTGATGAAAGATGTTACAGAAGTAAGTGGTGGTGAGCAGGAGTGGTGTTTTGGCAGTATGTTTCATGCCGTGGGGATGGTGTAAATGAGGTATTTGCTTCGCATTCTTGGGCTCCCTTCGTGTGTGGTGCAGGCAACGCGGTCACCCTCCGTGAAAGCAGGTTTTATGTTGTGTGACATAAACACTAGAGACCACTCTGTGCTGGGACATACGATACAGCTGACTTGCGGGCAAAATAATATAACCCACACCTCTCTGCCACGTCGGGATAAATCCCAGAGTGCACCTCTCAGAACAAGCATATCCTGTCATGAAATGTCAAGCAATCAACATCAATAAATAATGAGTTGAAAACAGCAAGGTGGCGTAAAACTGCACAGTTGTGCTTGGGAAGGTAGAGAAGCTGATTAAGTGTTATTTCCTGATCTGTAAATCATCAATTCCAAACTTCTTTGTGTGTTGTCTATAAAATATTGGCTGTGGGCCTTTTGTTATAAAAAGGTAACTAATTTTTATAGCAGCCCCGTAAATAGTAATTAACGTGCCACAAACTGAACAACATCCTGCTGTAAAAAATGGGGAAACGCTGTGCCTATTTTTTAAGAGACCTGCATTTGTGCCTGGGTAGGGATGAATACTTGTTTGTCCCTATTTGGTAGGTGGGTGCACATGGGGTGCTGTGTTGGAAAACTCAAGGCCCTTGAGTTCTGTCCTACCTTAGGAACAGCCCTGACATGAACTGGGATGAAGCAGCGACCTGAAGTCCACAGTCTCTTTTTGGTGTCTGCTGTATCAGAGGAGGCAGGAAGGAATGATGAAGTAGGCAATTACTGAATACAACATTTTTCTTTCCAGCCTCTATCACTTAATGTTTAGCTTATTCCCTGAAACATGAGAAGGACTTAGATCTTGTCTCAAAGCATTTTTTCCGAGTCTGTATAATAAAACTCTATATGCTCTCATTATCCATATAAATCCCTAATCCCTTTCTGAACAGCAACTCACTGTTGACCTCAGTGATACAGTGAATCCCACAAGATCAGTATTCACACTTAAAAAGAAGAAAACCAACCAACTCCTTATCTTTTCCCTCACGTTCTCAGTTTTAAACTAATAATCTTATGGGTGTAGTCAGTGCCCCCTGTTCCCTAAGGAGGGGGTAGGTGGGCATCTCAAATTTACTGGTACATGGACCATGAGAAGACCCAGAGCTGGGAGGAGTGTGCAGCCCAGCCAGACCCATGTTAGATGACCTGGAGTCTGTGCACAGCTCCAGGAGGTGTTAATGGCCTGCAGCAGCAACAGCCCTGCTCTTTTTGCCCCCCACTGCCTTCCTTTAGAAAATTTGCACCTGGCCACATAAACGCTGAGAGCAGAGACCTTCTGATGCTCCTGTTGGCAGCTGCAGCTTCATGTTACAGTGATGGAGCTGAGCACAGAATATCCACCTCAGCTTTTTCTGCCTTATGCCTGCCCTTCCTTGAGAGAGTAAGGAGGCAGTTGGGCTGCTAAATCATTACCCTGGATTCTGGATGTGACTTCCTGGGAGTCTTTGCTGATGTAACTGCTTCATCTGGTTTATTTAAAGTTCTGATCCCGCAAGGGCTCTGATGGAAGGGGGAAGAGAGTGTCCTCTGATGGGACATGGGCGGTCAGCAGCAGGTGCAAAACTCTCATATCCAGTGAGTAAGCATGGGAGAACATTAAATCAAGAAGTAATAGAAGAAATACAAGTTTCGGTGAGGTGGGGAGAAAAACAAGAGAAGGCATCCCAGGTAGAGAAGAAAAATTTCTAGTTAGAAGATGCAAGGTCATGATGCTCCTATGAAAAGGAACGCTTGACCCTTCTGTCCCCCTCTGTGCCACACTGTACCCCCTGTGTTCACCCTTACTTTCAAAAACATTGTTGTCTTCTGTGGATTAGAGTCAGTCACACAATTGGGGCAGATTATGTTTTAGACATTTAGACAAAGTGTACAGTGTGGTCTGATTCCACTCTGCCAGGGATGCTGCTCAGGAGCTTGGACCTGAGATACCATTTTCCTGTTATTGTGGCAAGTGGTGTTCAAAGTCCCACAAGGCAATGGCAAAATAGGGTATGCTTTTTAATTTGTAAAACCACTGTATGCAAGAGGTTACATGTTGGTACAAGATTTCAGATTTTGCTGAATTTTTGTAGAATCCAAACTGAGGTAACTCAAACCATTCATCTTTAAAGCCATATTTTTAAGTAGAAAACTGTGTAACATCCTCAATCCGTAATATAGTGATAAAGGCACATAGTGATTTCACTAGAAATACTGATGTCTAAAAATAGCTTCCTGCCCCCTAAAGTGTGGGACCACTTCACAGCCACTGAATGACTATTGAAGTCAATAGGCAGCGTAAAAATGCAACAGCAAAGTCCTAATATGCATAAAAACCTACTTTGGCCACTAAGGCCCAGAGCCCAAAAGAGCTTACTAGCTCCCTGCTATGGATAATCAGATTCCCAAGTACCTACCAGGAACTTGGCCCACGTGACAAGATAATGCCTCTTTGTAACTCTCCAGCCTGATTTATCCACTTCTGACAGAGTTCTGCGAGCAAGGTCTGGTTAAGAAATATGAACTTGTTAAACCTTGCTGAAAGGTTTGGAGAAAGGCTGCAATCTCCAGTGAGCAAAGTGCATCTCTCCCAGAGCAGGCTGCATGCTGGGGCCATTCATCACAAGCCACGGGGAGGGGTCTGGCAGGGAACAATTGATATGGTTTTGCCATTGAAGAGACAGTTTCCCCTTAGAACATATGGAAGACAGATTTCACAGGCCTGTCCTAATGTGAATGGAGCTCAGATGGGAAGAATACAGGGGCAAGAGAGGGACATCAAGGAATCAATATCATCTGACACCTGTTTTCTGTTTCCATTATGCAGACCTGCGCCTTGCTGCCTCTGGAAGTGTCTTCCTCTGCTTGAATTTCAGTTCTCCCTGCAGATACATCAATTGTGTCCCAAACACCAGGGTCTTTCATCTTGCATGACCGGTGGCAGAAACTAATGGAAGAAGCTGGCCCTCCCCAGCACACCTCCATCTTTCTGTCTGCCCCTAGCAGGATTGCCATGTTTTCAAAGTGGCAAATTTGGACAAAAAAAGTGTTGGTGGGGTGCCACAGGTAACTGGTTGGGTGCATAACAGTGAGGATGGTGGGAAAATGCTTCTCCAAACACCGTACCTTCTTCTACTACAAGCCTGGTTCTTCACCTTTATTTTCTCATTTCTCAACGCACAGGAACCAGCTAGAACCAACCCTAACAAAGCACTACCAGTCTGTTTTTTTATGAGAAACATATGTACCATAACCGAGGCAGCTAAGGGGAAATAAGATGAATCTAAGTTAAAATATGGAATCACCCTTAAATAAGCAAAGCAGATCACAAAGCAGTATTACAAAACAAATATGCAAATTGCAATGAGGAAATAGAGAAAGAAATGGAAAGGAAAAAAAAAGAAAAAAAGAAGAAAAAAAAGGAAAAAGCTTATTAATCCATGTTAATAAGTTCCTTAAGGGGAAGACAAAGTGCACAATAAATGCCTCTTCAGAATACAGCCTTTCCTGGGGAAAATTTCATCAGGTTTTGCAAAAGAGAAAAAATTTGACTTATTGAGACTGTACGAAAGTAAAACAAAAAAAGACATAGCAAAGTTTTGTGTCAGAGCAAAATAAGCAGAGAGAGAAACCAAGCAAAAAATAAATGTTGCTTTGAATTTCTGTGAAAAAAAGGTGATGCTAATGTGCAGTGTTACCTGCCTGCCCTGTGTGGGGTAGTGCCTTGGCCTGCAGCCCAGTTGCTAGGAAGTTCCAATGATGTGTGTCCTTTTTCAGACAAAGGGGGAAGAGGGATCCCACATGAGTGGGATTGCAGACGAAGGGACGTGTGAGTCCACAGAAAGGTTTGTCTGTGGCAGGAGTGGAGCTAAGTCAGGGTTAGTCTCCTGCCTTTTAACACTGCAGAGAAGAAGAGAGGCAGGAGAGGGCAAGGGAAATTTCTTAGAGAAGTCAGTGAGAGAGAAAACAAAAGGAATAACATTTCTCTTAATGTAGGACAATTCCTTGTCTGGTGAGAGAAGAGACTGTTGTTTGGCAGACCAGATGTTTTACAGTGGTTACTCACCAAAATGAAGTGCTGTGTAGTATCCCAAACTTGAGAAGCAGAAGATACCACAAGTTAAGATACGTGCAAAGCATCAGGTGAACTAAAGCCCCAGAAAACTGAAGCAAGTTGACAGATATTCTTGCAGGGAAAGGAATAGCTCAGCTCAGACAATAATTATTTTTAAAAGAAAAAAAAATCCCCACAGAAATTATACAAAAGTTTGTTCATTCTTGTGGTGTCCCGGCATGTCATGGAATCATCTGTCCCCTTCACTGGCAGTATCTGGCTTTCACGAGCTCCTGCTGAGGAGTCCCAAGCTGTGACCCACTCTTTCAGTCCAACACACCAGAGACTAGACATCATCATTATTATTATTACTGAGGTTGTGTACGGGTTCTCCAATAATTCATTGGTGCTTTGTGTGGGAAGTACAAAAACTGCAGCCTGTGGGCTAGAGCTCACTGTTGGGGATTTCCTCCAGAGATTTCATTTTTAAAGTTACTCACTTTAAGCTAGTAAGACATGTCTGTCAGGGTCCTTAATACACTAATTATAGAATCATAGGATCATTTAGGTTGGAAGAGACCTCTAAGACCATCAAGTCCAACCATTAACCCGGCACTGCCCAGTCCACCATTAAAACATGTGCCCTAGAGCCACATCTCAACATGTTTTAAATACCTCCAGGGATGGTAACTCAACCACTTCCCTGGACAGCCTGTTCCAGGGTTTGATAACCCTTTCCATGAAGAAATTTTTCTTAATATCCAACATAAACCTTTCCTGGTGGAACTTGAGGCCAGTTCTTCTTGTCCTGTTGCTTGTTACTTGGGAGAAGAGACTAACCCCCACCTGACTACAGTCTCCTATCAGGGATTTGTAGAGAGTGATAAAGTCCCCCCTGCACCTCCTTTTCTCCGGGTTGAACACCCCCAGTTCCCTCAGCTGCTCCTCATAAGACTTGTGCTTTGTCAGTCCTGAGCAGCGAGGTCATTCCATGCACCAATACCTTCCATGGGCCCTGGGCTCTGTTTCAGCTCAGGAACCTATGGACCTGTGTTATATCCAGCCTGATCTCTGACCCCCTTCTCCAGCTGTTCCTCACTGAGCTCCCCAGATGTACTCTGGACAGGGTCCATCACCTTGCCTTGTTTGGGGGTCTCAACAGAAATGGTTACTAGGCCCCTGGCACTGCCCTTCATCTCCAGCACCCTGCCTGGGCTGGGATCACACTTGGATCTCCGCTTGTGTGGGAGCCCCACTCTGATTGCTTCCTGATGATCTCACTGCTTCGTGTGACCTGGATTTGCATTAGTGCAGGGGCAAATGCCTGTCCTCTCTTGTGTCACTACATAGGGGATGCAGGGAAAGATAGAAATGTGCTGTGTAAAATTGCTGAAGGGCCTGTCGATACTGCTGTTGGGCTACTCTGTACCTGCTTGCTGAGACCACAGGGCATTCACTGAAGAAAGGTTGCTTGAGAGAGAAATTTCACTGGGGTTTTTTTGGTTTTATATTTCAAGTAATGGTTTTGCCCCTGGGACAAGGGAGATTATGAATCTTCTAGTCTCAATCTGACAGAGTTTCCTATGGGGTAATAAACACTGATGAATCTAAAAAAAGGTGTCAAGGCCATTTGTTTTAAGATTAGCTAAAAAAGTTACAAAGTCAGAGAAGAAAAATCTGAGTGCACTTAAGGGAGCATCTTGCAATTTTAGGAACAAACAGGCATCGGGGAAATGTGGGAAGGTACCAAGGAAGAAGAGGACTGGGGTCTCTTGTCCCTGGGTGGCCACAGCTTTATGGCAATTACTTCTTGAAACAGGCTTCTTGTACTCGACTATTTTTCTATCCTCTAAGTTGAGCAAACAGACCCTTAAACTATTGCACTACCCTCTCAGCATGGCTGTGTGAGAGGAAGGCTGGTGCTGGCTTTTCTTACAGCCAAGAAATAGATGCTGGGTGTGGGAGATTTACAGTGTCTGTGAGAATCACGAGGGATTAAGAATGAGTTGCTTGATGGAGTGAGGCTCATGATTTGGGATTAGCCTGTACATCACATACCCACAGCTGAATGGAGAACATTTGGCAGGAGTGGGAGGGCCCCTTCACAAGACTTAGGCAGCATGTCACTGGTTACTGGCCAAAATTAGGGACCTGGAACTTATCTTTAGTGACGGTGTTTTTAGTGGGGAGAAGTCTGTGGGAGGCTAGGCCTGCAAAAAGAGGCTGCTGTGGTTGCAATTCAAGATGTGGAAGTTTTGTGGTATAGAGACAGAAAGAAAGGCAGGAACTTCTTTGTCTTTCCTTTCCCCTGGACTATTTAGCTGGATAACCAAATGACAGAATTTGTGAGAAGAAGAAAAAGAGGCTGTGGAAGAGAGAAGAAGAGTAGAGAGCTTGATAATACTTGTTTTTTCTTATTCTTGGAACAGTGTCCTTAATCTCCCTCCTCATCCAGAAATGGACTTGTTTTCTCCAAACACTTAGCAAAGGTTTTGCTTGCTGTTGCAAATCAATGATCTTACTTCTTGAGTGCTTTCTTTTTCTAGGAGCATCTTCACCTAGATGGTCCTAGGTCAATCCTAGGTGAAGATATTACTCATTCTCTTCACCATAAGTGAAAAGACAACCTATGTAAATCAACACAACTTTGTTGAAGTTCTCACTATCATCTCTTCCATTTCTCTTTTTGAAACTCTTGCTCATCCAGAATGTTTCTTTATACTCTGTAACATGTAATGCCACAAGTTGATATCAAACCAATTTTTTGTAGCAGTCATATCTTGTGAGCACCTATAGCAATGCTGAAAACTTTTGATACATCAGTATCAGTTTCACTCCTGGTCTGTACGCACATCTTAACCTTCAGCTGACTCTTAAAGTTAGGCAACTTCATTAATGCAGTTTTTATTTCAGCATCTGGTAGCTATATGTATATTGCTATGGTACTCTGTGCGTGTGTGTAGTTATTTTACAAACCTTATATCAATGAGCTCATTGAAGTGAATGAAAAAACAGTCACACTGATCTAAATCCTCTGTTAGTTGAATTGCAAGGTCATTGTCCAACTTAGTTCTTTTACTTTATCCCTACTGTTTAGCATTTTATATTCAGTCATTTCAGTTTTGTTATCACAGGCTTAAGATAATGGCTTGGCATAAGATGCTCATTCCTCCTGTGAAATCACCATCAGTTAACAGTTCTAGATGTGCAATGCAGCCTGCCACTTGAGAGCTTGCCAGTACAATATTATTTGCTGTCATTGGAAACTTCTGTAGTGAAGTGCAGTTCTGAGGAATGTTTGTCATTTCAAAAGGGAAGAATCTGGTTTTTTTACCCTCTTTCATTTGAAAACAAGTTTTTATGATGTCTTTCAAAATAGCATTTAGGTCTCAAATATTCTTTTTTAAAATCTACTTTCAGAATCTAGAAGATGTAATGGCTTCCAATTTTGTTTCATCACGCAGTAGTTGATTGTTCCCTCGTGCCTGAAAGTCTCAGGCTGCTGCTTTATTGTCCACTTTTGCATTTGGGCCCCAGAGCCACAGTGTAAATATGTCAGTGATTGCTTGTGCACAGAGCTTGGGTGTGTTTATGCAACACGCTCAATCACATAATAAATATTTTAAACGTTGTTTACATCACTAGCAGTTTCACTCTGCTAGCCTTTAAAAAACTTCCCACTATGTGTCAAGCCAGTTTTTGAGGCTCACCACCCATAAAGCACAAGGCAGGTCTTGCACAGAGTGCTTATGCCATATTTGCAGTAATGTGGATGAGGACCATATTTTTTACAGTTATTCTCAGAGCCTGCATATAATGAAACCAAGTATTGTTGTATTGCAAAAGGAACAAGGCTGTGATGAAAAAAAGGCACTGTAATTAATCACCACTGATGCAGTACCAGTTCTCTGCTAGGGCCAGCATTTTGCCATCATGAGTTTAATTATTTTCCCATTTCATCTTCTTTCTCTCTCTGCTCTGTCTTCACCTGGAAATTAATTTTCTTTTCATCCCCAGCTTAGTGTCCTCACCTTCCTGTGGGATGCGCATTCCCAAACTCCTAGTGCTCCTTTCCTTCTTGCCTAGTCTCTGCTTCTTTTGTCCTCTCCTCTCTCCCAACACAGAAGTCCAGCTGCTCTGTTTCCTTGTTTCAGGTCCGCTGGTGAACAATCATTCTGCTTTTTTTCCCCTCTTCTAGTCCCTTCCAACAATTACCTTGATCCTGCCTGCACCCCAAATGCATTGTTCCTCTCACATCATTTTCTGTAGAGGAGAAAAGGAGACATGTTTATGGAAAGCGTGTGAGAAAAACCCAGGTTCTTTGTCTCGCTCTGGGAGCTGCCTGGGGAGAAGAAGAGGTGGCTCCAGGGAGGTGTATCTTTTTCAGCACCTGAGGAGCCCTTCCAGCTTGAGGAAGTACCTGAGGACCTATCCCAGAAGGGCCCGAAATTCGGGTGAGTTTGGTTCACCACTAGAGAAACAGAAGGAGAAACAGAAGGAGAAACAGAAGGCATTGTGTCTCCTGTGCCTGTTGATATGTGGCAATGGAGTGATGCACAGTAAATCAGTTATGGAAGCCTGTGACCAGGGATGAAAAAGTTAATTTTAGTGACATTTAATTTGTTATCTCCAGGCATTGGAGGGCGTATATGCAACCAAACTGGAACCAAGTTAGCAACTTAAGTTTAAGCCTGAACTTACCAGTGAATGCTGTATTTTTACATTCAGAGCAGCCTTTCTCTGTTAAAAAGGTCCCCATCACATTTGCACCAGAAACACTGGAGCTGACATTGGGTTTTTCTATCACCCATTCTAGTCATGATTTACTGATAAAATCAGGTTAGTATGTGGATGAGCCTCCAAAATATTTGTCTACACACTTGAACTGCAGGTATAATTTATAGGACTAGTCTTTTTTTTAGTTCCAGCCTATGTATAGATCAACCCTAAATTAACACCGTGCTGAGATGAATGATATGGTTCATACCTCTTAGAGCTGTTGTTCCAGTTGGCCTGAAGATAAAATAACATCTGTTCATGACAGAACTTGAAAAAGTATATGGAAAAATGAGGTGTCTTCTCTGTACGTGAATACCATCTCTTGATTTTTGGGATGTTTGCTGTGAATGTATTGTATGTACAAAGAGACTATAAGAAAAAAAAAAAAAAGAAAAAGCAAGTAGGAAGAGGCTCAGATTAAAGAACACAAATACCCAAGGGCTGTTAAAAGGCAATGGAAGAATGATAAACTTCAACGACTCAGTCCAGAAATTGAAATGTTTTGTTGTTTCATACGTGGACAAAGGACTAAGAGCTGAAGGACCCAAAAAGACAGCTAGCCTGTGGCCGAGGCAGTGGTAACCATAAGTTTTTTAACAATCAACAGCTCTTACATTTTTAATGAATGTTAAAGGTGATCCTGGCAAAAAATGACAATTTTTCAAGCAACTGTGTAACTATATTGCAACCTACAACCCTCATTTTGCTCCTATCAGGTCTGCATTAATTATATCTTTAAGAAGAACTGTGTGTGATCTTCTACTTTCCTGTTTCTTCTGCCTTCTGATACACGGGTATTTTTTCCTGTGATTTGCATCCCATGGAACTTTGCAGTCCGAACCTGCAGTCCTTTACTACTGTCTTGAGGCCAAAGCACGGAAATGCAGATGATTTGGGTGTAGATTTATTGAGTGTGTGCTGGGAGATAATTTGCTTGTGTGAAAAGTGCTTTATGGAACAAGCCTCTGATGCTCAGTGGGGAGTGTTTCGAGCAAGACCAGAGATTGAAGCAGTGTTGTCAGAGGTAATGTATCTGGGAAAGGGCTGCGTATGAAAATTGCATTTGCACCAAACCTTAGCAAAACACTTAGCACAAAGGAAGAAAGCATGCTTTAAGTGGTCATTAGCTCTTGGTGAATAATTTCTGGCGTTACTTGGGCGCACTTCTATTGTTGCTTCCAGGTACACAGCGATGCAGTGGAATTTCCTTTGCTGTTCGGCTTTCTCAGCCCATGGAGAAGGGAACTGCACTCTATTAAAGGATTTTTTCCCCCTCTTTTACAAGGTTGTTTGTTATCTCGGAATGCAGGCCTGCGCTGGAGCGTGTAATTACAACACCATGTCCTGGGTTAGAAAGAACTCAGACACTAAATTGTCCATGTCATCACCTGAATTTGACCATGAAATATAGCACAGAGGGACTGGAAAGGCAGCCTGTAAAGAAGTGAGGACTGAATGGGCATTTTGGTGCACTGGGCAAATCCAATCTGCTCAATCCATTGCTGCAGTCCCACCGTGGCCATTTAATATTATTACCTTCTTCTTGCCCTTGAAATTGTGCTTCCACCTCTCTTTCCATGAGGTGTGTCTGAGTGAAGGAGGTCAGGGTTAGAGAAGATTGCAATAAAACATGACTCATTTTACATGGGTGATCAGAGTCCTATTAAGTTGCAAAGGAGTTGATTTTTTAAAGAATGTCTTTTTTTCTTCAATTTTTTTTGTGTGCAGACACTGGGAAATAGAGGTCAGGTCTACTGTTCAGGGTGTTCAAAGATACCCCCAAAGCTGGAATAAAACCACTTATTGCTCCTTTTTGCGGAAATGCTTTATTTTATTCACTTGAGAATCTTAATGTTACTACAAATTTCGAATTTAAGGCCTTTTCTGTGCTTCCACTATGTGTTGGTGCAGAAAAAAATGTGAAGTCACAGATCTCCAGGACCAGGAAACAGCTCTTGCTGGGACCTTCTCTGAGCTCAGAAGAGTCTGAGGCACTGCGTCAGCCTGCTCCACGGCTGGAGAGGGCAGATGGCTGTACCTGGTATTTCTCTGCACTACCTAAGGGTACCACTCGCCGCAGTGCGCAGAGGAAACACGGTTTGCAGAAGAGTGTGTGTGAGAAATACAAGTCTTGCAGGGAAGTGTTTGAGTGCCATCAGGCTTAGGGACACAAATTGATCTAGGATGCCAAAAATGATGGACAAGAATAAAAGCAGGACAATGACAGAAAGCAGCAGTTGCAGAATATAAAAACCTCCTCTATCTCTCCTTTAGCAGTTGTTCTCAATAACTCCACGAAAGAAAGTTTTAATATGAGCATGTGTGTGTGTATTATGTGAAATAACATCTGGTGAATTGTACCAAAATATTTTTTTGTAAATTCCTCTCTTCAACAAGAAATACTTAACAAATTTCAGGTGGTTGTATTTCTGGCATGTAGAACACCCTGTCACCTCACACACAGTGCCCAGGCACCCTTTCCCCTTAGGATTTCCGGCATTATTCACCACACTTATTTACAAGACATTGGTATTAATAAGTGATTCTATTTATTTATTTATTTAAAGAATATGTGTTTTATATTTTTAAAAGTTGTGGTACATAGTTATATTTATTCCCTTCATATATTTCCATTATTAACTGTAGTACTTGGAATACTAAAAGAATTAAAAATCACAGAATTACATTCTCAATGGATCATTGAAAGCTGTGTTGATGATTTAGAGCACCACAGCATTCTCTGATGTGGCAATTTAGGTTGTGTGACTAAACATAATTAATGAAGCATCAAACATCAAGTCAGAAAATGCTAGTGTATAGAGGCAATCTAGAGGTTGCATCTTTGCTTATTTATTTGACACTGTACAAAGTTTGATGGCTTGCTGGTGCACTCAGAGTCTGTGTATATGAATTGATGCCTACAGCATCACTAAAGAAACATGGAGAGTCTGTAGGGCCTTTATAAGCATCTGTTGAATTTCTATCTGGAGAAGTAAAATAGATGAAAAAGCAGTTGGGAATTGTCTTCTGCAATCTGCATTTTGAACATGTGTGATGTTGTACAGGTGTGTGTGTTACAGAGAGTTTTGCTGTTAAAATCTGATTATGGTTAGTTCTTACCTATGAAGCAAAAAAGTTGTGGTTTATCCAGGCATACGTAAGGATCACTTTCACTGAAGCACTGCAGTAAAATAGAGGGTGCTGAAAGGTAATGCTGATACGCCCTAATTTCAGAGGAATGCTGCAAAAGAAACGTCCTGCTTATTGGAACTCACCTTCCCTAAGGAAGATAAATAAAGGAGGAGTGCTCAATGCTGTGATAGAGACTAGTCTGTCTGCTTTTAAGGAGAAAGTCTTTATCTCTCTTTAGGGCAGAGGTAAGTCATCCTCAATTCCCCAGCTCTTTCTTGGCTCCTTTCAAAAGCTGAACAAATTAACATGCAAGAGGATTTCTAGGCTCCACAAAGAGTTGTTATACTTCTGCATAATCTCTGCATCCTTAGAAATATCTGTGAAATTTTGTATTTTCTTTCCTTCTAAACGCCTTCACAAAGCCATCAGCTAACAGTGATTTAAATCACTGGAGTTATTCAGATTTCTCTGAAACTTCTGCCCTGCAGATTACACTTCTTGTCATTACACTCATTTCCCACAGAAGGACCTTTGCAATAAGAATTTTCCCATTGTTTTCTATGATAAAAACATGCATAGAACTCACATTTGCGCATTATAGTCCATGCTTTCCCCTACTCACTTGTTCTCCTCCTGGGGCTTATACTCCCACTAGTACCTAGGGAATCATGCTGTATATACTCCAAAATTAATTAGGTTCCACTTACAAAAGTAAATCTGTAAATATCTGCATCAGTGAGGTTAGACCTCTAAATATCTGGATACACGGGAGAGCTGGGAGTCCTGCTGGCTCTCAGTGACACTTGGATCAGATTTTTACATGCAAACAGGTATCTATCAGCATTTTGAAAGGTTAGGTTCCTTTCCTTGTGCCTCCTGCATTCAGGGGAATTTGGGTGCTTAATGTGAGATGTTGTTGCTGAAATTCTCAAGAAATGCCCTTCTGAGCCCACAGGCACTTCAAAACATCAGCAAGCCAGCATGGAAGACCTCTTGAAAATGGAACATAAGTTGCTAAGGCTGAGGCACTTCTGAAAATATTAGTGGACTCTTTCATTTGCCCTCAGCCTCCATTAGCCCAACTTCTCTCATAACTCTAAAGCCCAGACTTAAAAAGTTCGGTATCGCTCCGCCCTCATCCCACTGGGAAATACCAGGATGACCCTGGGGCTTTTCCAGCAGCCAGTTTCCCCTTCTCTCATCTACGTTGTTGTATAATTTTGTTACTTGAGGTAACACTTCCTGTGCATGTGACTTTTTCAAGTGAAGTTCAGTTGAGGAGGCCATGTAACCACACCATTACAATCTCTCTTGAATGAATTGGAGATAAACTTTATGGATTTAGAGGAATTATATTCAGTGTCTTACAAGAATGGTAAGAGGCCTCTTCCTTCAGGACATGCTGAAAAACAGTCTTCTGGGCGTTTTCACAGTGTCCTAGCAGTAGTTACTGCTGAGCAGTGTCACCACCACGGCATCTGTGAAGCAATACAGGCTGTGGACAGTCACACAGACAACACTCAGCTTCAATGGTACAGATCATAGGGTTTATTAAAAGCTCTAAGGTAGCAGATTAGTGAAATGATTAGTCAAAAAATGCACATACAAAAGCTCCCCTACTCAGTTCTTAATTTATTAGAATCTGTGTGAATTTCCTACGTGCAGGGAGAAAGTGGCTTCTCTAAGTCCTGATCAATGAAATAGAAAAGGTAGAAGAAGAGTACCAGCACATCTCCTCTGTGGGGGTCTTCTAATCTCTTTCTTGGATGCAAGACTGCAAATATGCTGTTGTCCTCCAGGTGCTGAAGCACAGCCCTTAATTGTGGCTTTTGGATTAACAAGGTGAGAGGTATTACAAGAAAAGGACCACACAACTTCCTTGTGCAAAAAGTCTCTCTGGAGGAGTTGTAATTCTCTGTCTGCTTCCAAACCATTCCCCTTGATGTAGCAGTCCAATTTAACAGTGACAGAAGTCCCAGCAGCACATGCAAATCCAAGTGGTCCACAGAGGACCTGCAATAGCTAAACCTAAATATAATTCCTCCGTAAGATTTAAAAAGTCTCACTTGATTTGGAGATAAAATTTGTGTTTTAAAAAAGATTAAAAGTCTCACTTGCCCTTCCTCTCTAGCATTCATGGGGCTACTTGCCTAAATAAGTTTTGCATTCTGGGATCTTCATTGCCTTTTTAAGTTGACTGAGTCCTGAAAACTCATTTCCAGTTTCTCCTAAAGAAGGTTTCTGAAGAAATCCATCTATGGAAAAAGCAGTCTCACTGTTCTCTCTTTCTACAATTACATGGTCTGTATGCATTCCTTCACTTTCCAGTCTGAGTTACCAGAAAAATTTTGAAACAGCCAGAACCAAAGGAATTATATAAGTGCTGAAGAAAATTATTTTAATTTCATCTGTCCTTTACACTGAATTTGCTTTTAAGAATTGTCACCTAAGTGTTAATTAAAGTTGTAATGCTTTCATTTGTTCATTTTCCACATATAAACTGTTTCAAAACATGGGGGATTTTTCCCTCTAAAAATATTCCAACATGTGGCCATACTGATTAATCAACATTGTCAGCACAAAACCTCTCTTCCTGCCCACACAAAAGTGAAACAACGACTGACCACAAAAAGAAAAAAATAGAAAATTGCAACAATTGAGAAAAAAAATACAGTAATAGAATTCTAATGGATGCAGAAGGGAGGTTGCAGTGGCTGAGATGCAAAACTATTTTAAGGAAAATTGAGCACAGTAATCAGAAGCAAACCAAAGAGTTACTCATGTATAGAAACGCCACATGTATGTTTGGGATCAGATCTTCTGAGCACTTGCTGTGGAGTGTATTTCAAGTGGGGACATTGTGCTCAGGCTCCTTTAGGTCCAAGCCTTTTGCTGGGCTTGTATGTACAAGGACGAAACTCAAATGCTGGGTGAATGAGAAAATTAAATCTGAGCAAGAAATAAAACCAAGGAAAATGATATGACGGTTACTGCAGACTTGGAAGAGAAGACAATGGAGCTGACTGCAGATCAAACCAAGAAAAGCAGGAGTGAGAAATTACAAGGCAGAAAAGTTTACAAAAGACAAATCTACAAAAATCAAAATGCAAAAGCTGGTTATGTCTTTTAGTGTATTCTCAAGAATTAAAAAAATCCCCTACAAAACTGTTAAGCAGGGCAACCAGTTCATCTCTTGCTTTCATAAATACAGACAGTACTGGAATGCTTCATGCCTGCCAGGTATGCCCGTGAAGCATGCCACTATGCTAAAATGGACTGTAGAGGGGAAAGAAATTAAAGGAAAAAAGGAAGAAAAAGCTGGTCTGAAAAATAAATATCAAGGGGGGAAAAAAGTATTAAAGTGCACAAAATACAAAAATGAATGCAGTTTAACTTCCTTATGCATGGACGCAATAATTGAACTGAAAAGAATGCTTGTCCCAAGTTCTCAACTTCAAAATTCCTGGTTTTCCCATTACAGCACCTTTTCTTATTTGATGATTTCCGTGTTGTGCTTGCTGGTTGTTCCATGTGTTATATTTGCTGTTTGTTCCATTGTGCTTTTCTCCTCATTGCATGCAGTTTTCTATTTACCTCAGCATAATAAGTCATTGTAGTTCCAATGGTCAGGAAAGGTCCTTAAAATATTGGTGCCCTGGGGTAGAGAAATACTGTGTTTGACTACTCCTGGTTTTGCTGATACAATTTTGGAGAGGTATTATGTGATTCTGAGGATGGCTAACCGCTCTACAATTGTGCATTAATTTTTAATTTTTTTTACAGATTTGCTAATATTCCACAGGCAGCAGGCACTGTAGTCCTGTCCTCCCAGCATGAAGTTTTGCTCTGGGATGGAAAATCTGATTTTTACACCTTTCCTAAACGTGCTTTGAAAGAGTAAAACCTTCCATACAGAGCATGCCTGACTTTGCTAGTCTACTGCCATGAAAGATTTGTCTTGTCTCAGCTGCTTGCAGCCAGGTTGACTTCTGACTCTCCTGAATGTCAGAAGGAAACACAGTTCAAAATTTTATTGCTGCTTTTGCCAGAAGACAATATTTTCCAAAAACTCCTATAACAAATCCATGGAGTACTTTGAATTCCTCTGGATTATAATATAAAGAGCCATAAGGAAAAAAAAACTACCTCCTCATTCTGCATCTTCCAAGGAGGACATTAAAGTGACAGATTTAAAGGACATTTACAACTCCATTGAGCCAGGAGGACTTGATTGCGTTTTTCCACATAGGAAGGAGGTGTTGGGTATGTGTGTGTTCTGGGATGATATGTGGCTGCTGCTGGCCTTTCCAGATGGCCTCTGATGTCATTGCTAAAGATCCTGAAATCTGCTGCATGAGGAAATTCGTTTCATGGCCCTCTGACACAATTTTAAATGGTCTTTGCATAAATTTAAGGGACCAAAGGTATGGTACAGTAAATGGAAGGTGACAGAAAGGAGCAAAGAGGAGAGAATTCCCATCCCTGAATGGGGTAAAAAGCTGTGGTTAGCTTGTCTATATAACTGTTTTGAAAATCTCCATCTACTGACAGATTAATATTGGACCAGTTCCATAGGAGGAGTCCCCTCTCTTTTGAGAATGGCTGTATTTCTTCAGGAAGATGAGACTGAGGCCACCGAAGACGAAATGCATGGGCTGGGGGCACGTGGTCCACACCTGGAGGGTGTCAGGAGTTCACACACTTCTGGACCTCAAGAGGAGCAGAGGTCTTAGCAGGCCTTATACCTCTCTGCTAATCATCCTGCCAAGGCAAGCTGAGCTTGCAAACAGCAGATAGCGCTGGCAAAAAGCACCTGTTCCCAGAAACAGTCTGAACAGCTCAGCTGGCAAAGCAAAACAGATGGCAAAATGCTCCTGTGCTGCTGCTGCTGCTGCATGAGCTGAATGGACAGTCTTTCTGTGAGACATTCCCATAGGAAAGGGGGTAGGGAGATGTCTGTCAGCCAGAAGCAAGTCTCATTTGCAGAGCATCAGGAGAAACCTTGGCCAACATTCCTGCACTGTGGATGAACAGAAATCTTCATCCTGTGGGGACTCCAAACCTGCCCCAGGCAGCTGAACTCACTGCTTTGGGAGCAAGGTAATGCAGAAAGTATACTGGGATGCAATAAAAAAACATCCTGCCCCCTGCTCCTCTCCCTTTGCATCCACTTGGGCAGTCAGGAGTCTTGTAAGAGAATCTCTGTGGCTTCCATCAGCCTTGTGGCTGAACATTTACCTGCCAGAGCACAGAAATGCCAGCGGTCTTGGCCAGAGGTCTGGATTACACATTTTAACCGCAGGGTCTCTCTTTTGTTCCTTAAAGCCACCTAAAAAAGAAAATCATTTAAAGTGCAGGTACAAGGGACTTTTGTTTTCCCATGAAATGTACCTGCCCAGTATCTGATGAGGACAACATACGCAGTGCAGCTGATGAGGCCAGGCAGCATGAAACTGAATCCTGAACTGAGCTTTGACTTTTGTGGGATCTTTGTACCACTTTCAATAGGATTTTTTTTTTTTGCTTTATATATTTGGAAGAACAGCAGAGGTGCTGAACAGAGCCAAGAAATTTTTGCTTGAAAATACTCTTAATTGAAAAATAATTCTTATTTTTACCGTCAATGTTGCAAATGCCCTGTGTATCTTCAGTTACATCTAGATCTTACTCACAGCTGCACAGAAATTGATAGGATCATTGCACAAACTGAAACCTATTGTATCCACCAGAAGAATGCATCTTATGAAAAATTCATTTTTCTCATGAGAATCTAACAGGTGCAAGAAAGCATTAAAGAATATGCCACAGACACACAGCTCTAGGCATGGTATGTGAGTCCTTACTGAGAGTATGGGAGTTCAATTTATAAACTCACAGAGTTATCAGCAAAGCTGTTGAAGAAGCAGAATTTTTGAGAGTTTTGCTGAAGAGAGGAGTAAAAAAAGTACCCAAAACCAGTGCAAAACACACAAACTTATTCTACAACAGAACTTAAGGAATGCAAATAAATGGTGGCACATGAAATGGTCTTTAAAGACAGAGGTTCAATGCATGATATAAGCATCTGGGAGTGAGACAGTGAGAAGGGAACGGAAGAGCTTATTGCTGTGTTTCGTATCAACGGCTGCAAAGGGGAAGACTACCCCTGAGAAGAAAATGTCTTTGTGCTCAGTCAAAAGAATTTAGTGCCAGTATTACAAGAAGGGATTATCCAGTATATGAAGATGCTGACTCAAAAGACCATGGCCTGCTCCTGTTCCTGCAAGCTTCTTTACTGTATTTAATCACCATGCTCTCTGCATGGATTGTGTAAATACTTGCTTTCAGAAATTTCTGGGGTTGCGGATATTCCACCAGCCTCCACAGTAGCCTCCAGACTATCAGGAAGTTCACAAATCTTATTTTTGTTCTGGGCAGTGAAAATCAGGACTTCAGCTCCAGGCTGGAGAGGTAGAATCTGTCATCCCCTAAGCTGAGAAGTGAAGAATACAGGTTTCTTTGTAGTCCAAGGTAGAAACAAATTTAAGTCATCCAGAACAGGTCATGAACAGCACCAGGCTTGATGGTATCCAGCCCACATGGAGGGAAATGTATTAAACAAGTTAGGTGAAAGGCACTCCATGCCAGGTTTCTACTGTAAAGCGACTGACACTGAGAAGAACAGAGAGAAACTTCCAAACTAAACCCACACTCTTTTACTGATGCCTGTTCCTCAAATAAATAAAACTTAAGAATGGTGACCTTATTAGGCCTATTTATTGACAGGGTTGATTAAATAAGTTGGGGAATAGATGCACACCTCTGAACAACTACTGAAGTGTCACATATACACCTGTGCTCCCATACCTCCATTTTTTTATCCTCCTGATACATTTCTATGGATGCTTTAAATGAGAGGCTGTGGAAGCATCCTTTGAGAGGGAAATGGAGTTCAATGGGGCACAGACTGAGAGAGAAGTTCCTGATTATGGTTTCTGCTGTGGGATTTTTTTTTTTTGCGACTCTGTCTTCACTGTGACTCTGTGACTTCACTAGGTCTCACACTGCTGAGGAATCCTCACTGAGCACTTTCAGACAGGAGCTGGGACAGGCACGCCTTGGAATTTAAAGGAACCTCAAAGCAGCAACAGCAAAACTGCAGGTTTAATGACAGAGAGGGAGCCAGCTGACTGCAGGGCACCTTGCCAACAACTTCCATGACTCAGAAAACCCACCTGACATACCGGCAAGTACACCGTAATCCTGTTGCCTCACAAGCAAATTTGTTTTGCACATTCTGAATGAAAAAAATACTGCACTCCCCATGCCTTTTCTTTACTCTTGAGACTGTGTAAGATGATCATGCATGAGCAGAGATTCAATAATTCCTTCACCAAGGAGAAGGACATCTTTATATAAAATATTCAATGAATTACCCATAAAATCTTATGGTACACTTCTGATAATATCTTTAAACATGGTCTCAGAATGTGAGATATTTGGTACCTCTTAATCAGGGTAGAAACTTGCCCCTGAGCAGTATAAACCACACATTAAATTGAAATTGCTCCCATACCTACATTTTGATGGGGATTTTTTGATCACATGCAAAGTGAAGGAGCCAAAGAACTGACCTCTCATGCTTCACTGCACTGTCTCTGACACTCGAGCACACTGTTGGAAGATAATGTGATGTCTGCTGCTGTGGGTGGCTGGAAACGAGGGGGAAGGCAGCATTTTTGCATGAAATTCCTTTCTGTGGTGAGATCAGATGCATTTGTTGATAAAGTTCTGGTAAGGAATTGAGGATCTGTTCCAAATTAGAAAAACTTCACTCCCCAGAAAGTCCTATGGGAGCGGAGAGGAAGGACTGCATATGGGATCAGTGTGGCCATCCCTGTGTAGATAATGAATGAGAAACCGGCACAGTTGTATACACAGAAAGAAAAACACTTAAGTCTGTGATGAAAGGCCAGATGAAAAAGGAAAGTGTTATAATTCAACAGAATATAAAAGACAGCAGTGAACCATCCTTTCTTCTAAGGAGACAGGTTACTATATCACTTTCCTGAAATCACAGCAGGAATGATGGATTAGTTGGATGGGAAAATTGTGCCTGGGGCACTCCTGACTTCGATGTTTCAAGTTGTCCATAATCCTTTGTAGCTTTTACCCAAACCTGAAACCCTGTGACAAGTATGGGGAATTACTAAGAGCAAGAAGTGATCTCCCAAATTATTTCCTGAAATCCAATCTTGATAGAAAGTACCAGATTTCAGGTGCATGCCAGACCCTTTCTATTCATTGCACCTTCAGACAGGGGATGTCTCTGGGCTGGACCCAAGCCCAGATAAAGAGATGGTCTTTGTTTAAAGCTGCAAGTGAGTCTGGTAAAATTTGTCTCTGATGAAGATTTGTTCTATTCTGGATATATTAAAATTATTTCATACTTGTTTTACAGACTTCTTGGTCGAACAAAACTTGAAGGGAGCCTGAACATCTTCTAAGCGGCACATGTAGAGGAGGGGAGGCAGAACTGTAGACAAGAGGTCTGGCTATTTACCAAGACATGGGAGGCCAGGCAGCAATATATGATTGGAACCTGCACTGTTTTTGCTGCATACAGCATGGAAGGAGTCAGCCAGCAGAGACAAAAGCAAGGTGAGGGAAGGATGCTATAATGTTTTACAAGAAGCAAGCTTCAGTGCACTGTGTCTGCCTTGTTCTGCTCCACACAAACTCAGCTTGTGAAAGGAAATCAAGACTCTTCCATTTTCACAATTGTCAAGAAAAACACAGATCATGCTTGAGTGGGAGATACCCATAGGTGTCAGCAGCCAGTATGCTTGGAAAGGTGAATTACCTCCTTCAGTCCAGCAAAATAATGCCTTATGTTAACTATGGTTATTTGAACGTCATGATTGTCAGGGATATCGTTACTCACGTGAAAAGAAGATGGAGAGTTGCAGAACTGCACAGTTTACTGAGCCATTAACTGGTGGCTTTGGGGAAGTGCAGCATCTTATGTTTCCACCCCTAGTCAAAAAGGAGCCAAGGTCAAGAACCCTTCGGCATATCCAGTGAAATCTGACCTGATGGGATCCCAGGGAGCATACGTCACACTCTAAATCTCTATAAAATCTGCTGTAAGCTGCTCTTGTTTAGGTGCATGCTTAGGATTTATTTCAATAGGTGGAGCTTGGAAGGGCATCACATCTCCTTCTCCTCTGGTTCCTGAGACACCACTGGGAACAACCTAAGGTGCACGGCAACAAATACAGGCTGTAATCTGGCTACAGGCTACCAAGGCTGAACCTGCCTGGGAGTGACATCCATTGTGCCTCCAGGTTCATGGCCTGGGTGGATTAAAGCATCATAAGAAATTGCAAGCTGGCCAAGGAAGAAATTAGCAATGGGCCATGGAAGGATATGCTTTCTGGGGCATGTAATTTAAGACCACATGGCAAGAAATTGTGCAAACTATTGCAATGACTTCTGGAATATATCCCTCAACTTGGCCCTTTATATGCTTTACCAAAGAAAAAGTTCAAGTTTTAAGTAATAAAACTTTTGTCTTTGAATAAATAGTTGCAAGAAAAAGGATCAAGAGGAACTATTAAAGTGGGAGATAGAGGAGAACGTCTTTTCTTTGCAACTTTTAGCATCTTCACATTTTAATATAATGGATAAGGCTTCCCTTCTTAGGGTTTCTTACAAGCCCTTTCTTTCTCTTCCTTTTAATCCTGAATACCAGTGCAATTACTGCAGCAGTAAAGGAGGCTGGCAACAATTCTCAGTTCATTTTTTTATTACAAAATTTAAATTGGGTATGATGAGCTTTTGTAAAAGAAAGCGAGAACTGAAAATATCCAGAAAGTCACAAAGTGCCGCCAGAAAGACATTTGGGAAGGGGTGAGGTTGTTTAAACTTACATTCTTCCCACTCTGGGCCAGCTGTGTTTCTCTTCTTCTCTCACACCCATCTTGTAAGCATATGGAGTATGTTGAAGTGTTAATATAATGGAAAATAAGCCAAGCTAGATTCTTAAAACAGCTCCTAATTTAGAGTAGCTTAGTTTAAAACAGCCTGGCTATTCTCAGTAACTGCTGACCAACACAGTTAGTCTAGGTGAGGAAAAAGCTAATTTAGCTTTTTTCACTTCCAGTGGATTTTGATGGTGATTACTGCAGGTAGAGCTGAAAAAAAATGGGTGCTGCATCTCTCAATCCGTGGCTTGCAGTTTAGATTTAAATACTTGCCAGTGATTGCATGGGGGATGCGCTGGGGTAAAAGAAACGTTCAGAAAAGCAGGACTAAATGAGGTTACAGTTTCACTGAGATTTGCTTTCAGATTGAGTCCACTAGTAAGTTTTTTAGACTCTTTGTCCCACTGCTTACATGGATATGAACAGAGGTCATGAAAATTTGCTGAGGTGAATACTTCTTTTCACTAAAGACTGATAAAGCAGCACTTGGTGATGGTGTCATTCTTACTGTATAGGGTGGGTTAAAAGGGTTGTGTGCCTGGATAAGTACACTTTATGATAGATATTTGAGCTGGTGATAAGCAGAAACCTGTCAATTACACCAAAATGGCTTCTTATACGTTATCAGCAGTGACCCATGACTACTTCCTGATCCAGAAAGGAAAATTCTCCCCTCTGCTATTCCAAGTGTATTTGCTGCTAATGACATTGAGGGCATTCAGACTGGCATATCTGCCAGGAGAAAGTAGAGCAAGATCCTTCATTTTGGCTTTAACTAGGAACAGTGTACAGATTCTCTACTCATTCCACTGTAAATCAGAACTCCATTATTAAAAACAAAAAAAATCCACGAAAAACCTCCATGTAAAGAAGTTAAGAGGTTTTTTCATTATTTGTCATTAATCTCACCAAAATATAGACTTGAAAGTCAAACTCTCCGTCCTTCACAGAACTACTCAACAGCAACCAGAGGGATACTGGGCACTCAAGATGTCACTTGAAAAGTAAAGCATTATCTCTATTTGTGCATTAATTGCAACATATTTAAAGAAAAAACTTCAAAAGGTTAATATCAGTAGCCTCAAAGAGTCTGAAACCTTGGATCCACCTGTCTGAATGTTCTGCTTTCCTAACTTTTTTTAGGCAGTGGCTTCTGAACACTGGAAATAGGTCCCTGAGATCTCCCTGAGGCTGTGTTTGGAGGAGAGTTTTCAGTGCAATGTGATGTTTTTAGGTCTCCATAATTCTCCATGAACCTTTCAAAAGGCCAACAGACTTCATTTTGGCCTATTTGCAGAGGACTACAAATTCAGTTATCTGCATTATCTGATTGTTTTGAAGCGGGTTTCCTGGGAACCTTTAGATTGCCTAAATGTCTTCTTCTGACTGCAGGAGGATGGTGTGAAAGGCAAACATCCAAGTGTAACATGTTAAGGCCCCAGGTGCAGTACTTGAGCCATACAATAGCATGCAAGTGGGAATTAGTTGCTTTGTGTGTTATTCCCCAGAGCATGAGGAAGCACAGGGTGCCAGTGCCCTTTATGATACTCAAAGAATAAAAGTTCTTTGCCTTCAACTTAGATGCCCAGATGCATGGTGCATAGGTTGCTCTTCTTGAAGAATGTCACTAGTAGATGAGTCCATGCTTTGTTCCAGGATAGGTCATACAAGATTTAAACAGAAAGTTAAAATATTTAAAGTACATTGTGCAACCAGCATGAATGCAATTGGCATATACTTTTCTAAAGATTAAGTGAGGAAAATAATTGGTGAATGTTTGCAATCAGTGTGAGAAACAAATATTTTGACCACATGTCTTAAGAGGCAACTTTGGAGATATTAAACTTTTTCTGAAGTGATTGCTTGATTTTGATTTTTTTAATTATTATGTATTAAGAATAAGGACTCTGGAAGGCTTCTCTCTCTTTATCTGCAAACAAAATTGCTTGAGAGACTGAAAGACTGCTCTGCTCTTCTGGCCTGGAAGAGCACGTGAAATACTCAAAATTTTCAGCAGTGTAACTAACTCAGGAAACCATTGAAAAGGTTGAAAAGTAATTTCTATTTGTTTACTTTGCCTTGATTCGTTACTGATTACAGTAACTCTACGCAATTTACATTTAGCGATATAAGTTTCTAAACTGATCTGTTGACTCTGTGTGACTCTGTGTGCAGAGATGTCTACAAAAAGAGAAGATAGAAGAAGAAAGCACTGAGGTTGCAAGGGTCTGTTAATGTAAAATAGAAAATGAGTGAAACTTTTTAATTTTCAGCTTTATGCGCTGTGCAGACAGGAAAATGTGCATTTTATTTATATGATTATATTAATTTTGGTTCAGAAGTTAATAGCATCATTCCCTTTGTGGGACCTGTCATGCGCTGAAACTAAATCATCCCCCGCAGTGTAATACGAAAAGGGGACTGTGGACTCAGGAGAACCATTTTCCTGTCATTAGCAAATTTCATCCTTATGTCTGGATACTGAGTACGCTGTCCACAGCACAACTGAGTCTTTTTCCTAGCTGCAGAGAATATTGTTGTCTTTGAAGAGCACATAATTTAGCAATTACAAATTCTGTTTTTTCTCCTTGGAGAGTATTATCTGTGAATATTTTCACAGATATAGCCTCCCTCCTTTTAATCCACTGCACCGTAAAAGTACCTGAAAAGATGACACATGGGACTGTATCCTGCCAGAACAAACCCTTGATCTTATCCCTCTAAAAGTCATTCCTTTGTTGTGCCAGTCCCTCAGTCACTCCTGGATTTGGCAGCTTTTGCATTAAAAGTGCTCATAAAGATCATTTTCCTCAGTTGGAGTGCTCTGCCCTGTGCACTCCCCATGCTCAGCCTAGGGTTCCTGTGAATTGTGGAATGCACGTTCACTTCCACGTAAGTCCAAGGGTAAATGGAAATGAGAATGGAGCAGTCTCCCCCCAAAAACCCATCAAGAGCAAGAGTCCTGCCAGCTGCCAGCACCCCAGAAAGACTGGCAGGTGTCAGGGTACTTGCAGTGCACTGGCTGGGCAGTCTCAGCCTCGAGCAATGACAAGGGAAGAGCAGAAGAGGCTTTATGTGTGTTCTTGATAGACAGTGAATTTCCATCTGGGAGGAGGTGAGGAAACACAGGAGCAGCAGTGTCCTGCTCAATAAGGAACATGTGGATTGAAACCATGATATGGAAAACGCTGTGTCAGAGGCAAGATCTGGCAGTCCCAATGCTAGCGGAGGACAACATATAGTGAGGAGACTCTTCTGGGGTCATGGAACTCTGACAAAGGAAAGCAGGAGTGTGTGTGTGCGTGAGCATGTGTGCAGTCATGCACATTTGGGCATGCCCTGTACATATGCCCAGACTGGGAAGTAAATCATTCTGGAAAGAATAGGAAGCTGATTTCCAAAGACATGAACAGAGGGACCTGCTGCTGCCTGCTATGTAGCTGGGAGTGGGCATCTGGAAGCCAGGTGACCTGCCACTAGTCCAGCCTGCACTGGCCTTCCCTGTATCCCTGTGCAGAGGCCCATCTGCAGATGAGGAATCGACTGAAGGGCTCTCATGTCCTAGAGTGAGAACTGCATGGGAAGAAGCACCCAAAGTTTGCTCCTCTGTAAACTTTCCCTCCTGTTTCTCTTTCCAGATGGCTGGGCTGGCGTCACCAATTAAAAACAAAGAGAACATTAGGGAAATGAAAGAGAGGAAAAGAAGGATATACAGAGCAGCAATTAGAGAAGAGACAGCAGAGACAGCTAAAATAGGTTCATGATGGTAAGGATTCCTTCATGTTTGAGAAATGTGTCTAAGGTGAAACTCATCTACTGTAAAGGCAATTTTGTGTTAAAAAATGGCGTCCCAAATTCTTTCCTCCTGAAGATAATGTGATAAAACAAGTAGATCTGAAATAGTCTGAGAACAGCTGAGCAATTACCTTGGGTCTGCTGAGAGCAGAGGAAGCAAGAAAAGGTCAGCCTGTTTATGAACCTTGTGTGTTGCCAGTTCACACAGAGTTAAATGCTTGCAGTGATATTCGTGCCTTTGGAAATCTCCCACAAAGTCTCCCCAGAGACATTTTGTGAGAAGTTTGCACCAGCTTAGAATAAACTGGTCTAAAACAATAATGAATCAAAACTATTATAAACCCTTGTGTGACTATTTTGCAGCTCACCAAAGCTCATGGCCATAAGGAATTTAATCCAAAGGTCTCTCCATACATAAAGGCATATGATTTGTCACCGATTCAGATGAACATGTGCACATCCTTAACGTGCTTTAGAAATGAGTTACACTGATTTACCACCATATGCTAAATTGATTATAAAAATATTAAAATTGCATTGTCCGGCACAAAAAGTTAGGAAATTCTTCAGTTAAGGTACTGCAGTCTTATATTATGAGATCACATCATCTTCTTTCCAAAGATGCCCCCCACGCAGAGCATGGTGCTCAGTTACTGGCAAGGTTTTCAGTATTTTGTTTCAATCCTCCTTTTTCGGTGTGTGGTCCCTGGCCCTGTGTTACTCATCCCTCCTCAGCCTTGGGTCCTAAGGCAAAGTGTTTAGCCCATGAGTAGGCTTTTTAGGCAACATACTTTGTGAACATGCAAGGGACAAGTTTGGGAGCCTGATGTTCAATAAAAAAATAATGTCTCCTTTCATGGCACACCCCCATCTTCAGAGCACAGGTCAGCCCTGCACAGCGGGCTTGGCCTCTCATCCTTGGCAAACAGAGGAGGGGGCAGTGCACACCTACTGACCACCCCCCAAAAAACCCCAGTTGGAGTGATTTGACAGGCATTGCTCCAGAGCTCTGAGGCAAAAGCAAGGCTGGGCTCCAGCTCTCTCAGGATGTCTTTCAGCTGTCTAATCCATAGTATGATCTTCTCTCCCTCTCCCATCCTTTCTCTCTTTTCACAAAGTGTCATATATATTTTGAAGGTTCTGTCTTCTTCAGCAGTTGTGCAAGGTCTGGTAGACAACAGCTTTTTTCATTATTCAACCCCCTTGCATGTCCAAGGCACCATCCATCTGCATATTGCATGAGATGGGCATCCTGGAGATAAATGGTTGTGTTCATAATTAATTGTTATAGTGTACATGTGCAAGAGGACTGAACCTAAATTTCATGCCTACCTTAATTTTGTTCCCTCCTAAATTTTAAGTGTTTTATTTTACAACCCTAACGATCTTTTAATGTAGTTTTTGAGTTAATTTCCTCAGTTTTTAAAAGAGCAAACTTTAAAAAAAACAACTTGGGAATTTCTCTATAACAGGCAATAACTGCTCTCACATGGACCATCAGGAGGGCTGGTTCCTTTCCTCATGAATCTCAGAAGTGTAAAAGAATCACAGTCAAACAAAGTGGTTTCATTCTGGTTTTTGTTTTTCACATGACATGTTCATAATTTTGATTCAAACTAAAACAAGATGTAAATCCACATGGAAAAATCAAAATTCCTCCTTTTCAAAGGGTTTGAATAAAGCATTTAGATTTTTCAGGATTTCCACATCAATGAAAATGGTTCAGCAATATCAACACACACTGGAGTCAGTGGTGGTGGTTTCTCCTCAGCAAGGCACACATCTCCATAGCCCTCCTGGCCTCCTTCCTCTTGAGCGAGCAGCACAAATATAATCAACAAAGTGATCATTTTTATATATGGGCTGGGGGACAAGGAGGTAAACAGGACAAGGAGGTAAACTACCCCTTCGTCTGAGCTCCCCCCACTGCTGATTCTAAATTTTGAACCACCAAATTTTTGGTGAAAGCCACGTCATAAATTTATACTAAGGATGAAAGCACATTTTTCAGCCTAATCAATTTCCTGGCACATTTGGAAAAAGGAACAAATGAATCTCAGTTGCACCCCCAGTGGGGCAGAAATCTGTTCCAACAACTCCAGTAGCCACCCAGGGTGAGCACAGTTCATTAAAAGAGAGAGAAGAAAGCTGTTATAGGAGGAACAGGGCAACATTTTTTGTAGGTGTCCTTTCTAGCTTGGGCTGCAATATTCTCGTGTGACATTAAGTTCCCAAGGCAAGTGAAGTGGAAAGAAAGGCAATATAGCAGATTATCACCTCAGTTTATGCTGCCCCATCCTGAGGGACAAAGGTCTGTGCCTAGGCACATGTGGTCATGCCCAGCAGTAATCACTGGTCTGTTCACTACTGAATAAAGATGAAAAAATGATGAGCATAAACAGGCTTCTTCCATCTCAGTGTGGAAAGTCAGAGGTTGCTGCCTGTGAAGCCTGTCCAGAAAGTACACAGTATTTTTGCTATCCTCCAGCTCCACAGAAACATTTCCCTCTCTATTTCTTGTGTACTTCTGTATATTTCTGCGGATTTTTAAAACCCGTTAATGGTGCTGGAATTAAGTTGCCTTTTCCAACAAGAGAGGGAAGAAAGGCTTTGATTCCACTCACCTTGTCTAGTTTGTCACCTGCAATGTTAGAAGGAGAAAAGCCTCCCAAAGCTGCCTGTTTTGAGCCATGCTCATATATCTCTATGTATGTGTTCATGTGTCTGTGGATGAATGTGATTGCGCATGCAAGAGTATGTGTGATAACATCATCCAGATGCCACACCACACTCTTGGATTATGTCAGTCTCACCCAATGAAGCACACTGAGCAAATGCTAATAGTTAAGAGCTAATAAACACTACACTAGAAGGTCAGTGCTGAATCGTTTGGATTATGTGCATGGTTTCTCGGATACTTTCCCCCAGTAATTCCCTGTGGCCAAAGACAGGCTGTGTAGCTGCAGCTCTCCCTGTAGGAGGGATTTTTAAAACCCCACACTTTACTGAGTCAGATGAATATGATCAGAGAGAAACAGCCCTGGTACAATTGGACAGCATTATTTCCAGAAAGCAGATTTCACAGATTTCGAAAGGATGCTCTCAGTGAGAGTTTCCATGTTTTTGATATGGTTGTCTCAAAGCAAAAAATGTCATATTTTAAAAAATGTCATATTTGCAGAGGCCAGAAATAGAAGAGCACATGATTCTTTGTCTCCTTCATTTTTATTTCTTTGCACCTTCTTACCTTAGATTTCTTACCAGTCTTTGTACGTGCCATGTAATCACAGTAGGCTTCAGGCTGTGCTTCTGTCTTGACAGTTCAATCTATAAGTAAATCAAGTGAAAATCTCTTGGTTACTTGCATGATGAAGTGTTCTCTGCTTCACTGTCTGCTACCCTTTTGGTCACCTGTAGCAGTTAATAAACTGGAGCCTTTGTTGGCCAAATCACTGCCCACTTCCTCCCTTCAGCTCACCCTCCTGTGAACTGCAAGGAGTTCCTGTTCAGACCGTAGATGTAGTTAGAAGTTGGCCACACACTGCTGGAGACAACTGTGGGAATAATGAAGACACTGAGAGAGTGCAAAAGAAACGTATTGGATCAGTAAAATCATTTTGTGTCAATCTCCAACTACTCATTTAACTCCAGACCTTAACTCCTGCTTTAGGATTATTTAACTTTATAGCCTTTCAAAATTTGGATGAATGTCAAGAGAATTAAAACACTTCTCTCCTAGGATAGAAGCAGATACTGTTAAAGCTGTAGCACCAATTCAAAGCTTTAGCTTTGAATGCAGCCCAGGGTGGGGTTGGAGACCCCCAGTCAGGGCCGAGGGGGATGGGAGCACACACTGGAAAGACATGAATTGAGAGAATAAGAGATTCTTACAAGAGGAGTGGTCTCTCAGGAAGATTGCCGTAAGTTCAGACCAGGAACTGGGGACTCAAAACAGAAGAATGAAGAGCTGATAATGAATACTTCTCTGAGTAGCAGCTTTAGTAGGAAGGGTCTACCTCGGCCAGTGATCCAAAAGTGATCTTTCCAACTCTTTTCAAGAGTGTCCCCATTTCCCAAGAAATTTGTGCCATAAGACAGCTTTCAGCCTTTATTTATGAACCTAGTATTGCCATCAGGAATCTGGCAATAGAAGATATCAAACTAGTCCTAGAGGTGGGAAAACACAGCTCAGAATTAATGTCGACATGTCAGCAGCCATCAATTACGTGTGAGTGTGCAAACATGCATTTTTAACCTACAGAAGTGTCTGACCCCCAAAACCAGAAAAGGTGCTCTGACTATCAAATGCAACATGCATTCTTTATGGGTAAATGCCCTTACTTAATTTGAACCTGTAGACCAGGATGCTCACTGCTTCTGGGGGGGTCTGTCCATACCTTGAGAAGTCATTTCACCCTCTAGCAGTGTGGACAAGCTCAAGGACTCTGTTGTTGGGTTAGTAATTTCATAGATTGTAAATCCAGAAAGGACTTGAGTGATCATATGGTTACTTTATACCAGACTTTATAAACATGTTCTCACATTAAAGCACTGGCATCTGAATCTGTCTTTTAGGGACCCTTTACCCTTCCTGTGTTCCTCCTATCCCAACATGCTTCTATCCCACTCCTGCAGCAAAACCATGTCACCGTGAAGGGCCAAATTTGGTAGCTCCAGCACCAACAGCTGAGCTTCCAGTGTTGGACAGTGGTAGGAGGCAGAATTATTTAGTTCTTCAGATTTTGTTTGTGATTTCAGTGGCCCTATTCTTTCTCTTGTCTATGAGATGTGGCAGATGCAGCTTGACCACTGATCGAACCATTCTGTCAGCAAATTAGTGTCTGGATGACTCAGTATTTGGCAGAAGTGTATTCTCAAAGTAACGCAGAGATTGGGCAGACAGAACTGCTGCTGTAGATGTTGACATCTATCTTTCGGCCAATAACATCTGAGAAGCTGAAATTTTGTGTGAGACAAAATGTTCTGACATTTTTCCCTTTTGAATGAAGAAAAACGTGTCATTTACTTTTGGATTAACACTGACCTGCAGTTGTAGACTGCCATGGAGCTGCACCTCCTCACTGCTTTCTTCTTCAGCTTGTGGCCCAGGACTGGCAGACTTGGACCTGCAGGGTGTCCTCAGATTGGGATGTCAGCACTGCAGCCTAGACCTGGGGCTGCAGAGGCACCTGTTGATCAGACATCCTGCTTTTGGGAACCACACCACCAGCTCCTTAGGATGCTTGATACACCCTCCCTAAGGCTACTGTTTGATCTGTCTGGTTCCCACTAAAAGAGAGCTGGAAAACCCATCTGTGACTGACCTTATGCAACCCGTTGTGGTGTCCTGCAGATAGGAGCTTGTCCTCGCCCTGCTGGGGTACCACAGGCAATACAGAGCATACAGTCCACAGGGGTAATTTGTGCCATGGTCAATACTGGTGATCTAGGTTCCACAGTCTCTAATTTTCTGGGAATCACAGTAGAGCTTAACCACCAGATCCTGGTTTTATCAAACAATAATCAGGGGTTTTCTCCAAGGTGGGGTTTTCTCCAAGGTGGACTTTTCTTTGTCAGAGGTGATTCTCTGCTCTACCATAAAACAGAATAACATCAGCAGAAAGGTCACAGCCATCCATACATGCACCATAGGTGGTGGTGGGCAGTATGTTGGGAATGGCTGGACAGCCAGGACTTTCCTTTGGGAGCTGACAACACACCCCTGCCACAGTGAATAGCTGAGAGATATCATGCTATTCAAAGGGTACCTCTGGGTGGGAATCTTGGTTGCTAGATGTAAATTTGGGGTTTAGTTTAATTATTAGAAGTTCCTCCACAGTTTTTGAAATGCAAAGGTGGTCGTTATTTTGTCCCAGACAAATGCCAAGCCAGGACACTCAGTTTGGTTGCACTACATTCACATCCTGTTTCAAATAGCCTCTCTTTTCTACCTCAGCAGTGGCTGAGTACGGTCACACGAGCAATTCACCATTTCTCTTCAATTTTATCTTCACCACAGGGAACTGACTTAGCATCTTAAATGCTGTCACACATTTCTGTATGATTCACAAATGACAATATGCTCTCCTTTCCCCTGTGGTAGTATGTGTTTCTAGACCACTGCAACCAGGAGCCTGAAATAGGAAAAAATAGAAAACGGGGAAAGGCAAGTCTGTTAATCCACCATGACACATACACCTTGATTTTATTTTATTGGAGGGATTTTATAAGGGCTATTATCTCCTGGTTTACATAATCCAACACTTCCCTTAGGGCAATCAAAATTGAGATTCATATGACTTGGAGTTTACAATCCAATGCAGCTGGCAAAATTGGGATTCAGATTCATGACCGCAAAGACAATCCTAGTGCACACACACTAAGAAAGGCAAGAAGAGAGAGAGAGAGCGAGAGAGCAAATAAGAAAAGCCCCCTGAAGTGATCTATTATATTGCCTGAGCAGGAGTGTTTGAGAACCGGTATCATTAAATGAGTCGAAACTTCAGCTAATTTCATTCAAAGGTTGCATGACCTCTTCTAAGTGAGGGACTCCCTTTCCTCGTTGTCTTTGTCTGTTCTTAATAATTTAGCCAGCAACAAGGTAAGATCCAAGATTGACTTTTTCTGCTACAAACATGACTTCGGTCCAAGTATTTTAGCACCTGAACTCAAGTGAGGATAATAAATGTCAAAGAAATATTTATAGCTTGGTATATGGAGAATTTCCAGTTCCCTATACTGCAATAACACACATCCATCTGCTAACAGCATTAGAGCTGCAGTTTTAAAGCAGATAGTGTCTGCAAATAGAAGGCTGCAGTATGCACAGCTAGCTGTTGCATTTAAGTGTTTGATACTAAGCTGATAATTAAATTAGAATTCAATTATCCAGCCTTAGGAAGCTGTTTTCTTCCTGGACTCAGGCCCACACAGAAATCCAGACTGAGCTCTGTGCCTCTTCCACTTCTCTGTGTTCATTTAACTGAAATCTATTCCTGCAATAACCAGCTGAGGAGAGCAAGCATACAGAAAAAGAAGGCTAAGGAGGAATAATTGAAATTCAGAAGTGGAAAAAAGACTTCTTATCCTATCCAATACATCCCTCCAGCTAGTACAAGTGAATTATTCTTCAGAGCTTTGTCAGGGCTAGTTTTAACTGACTGCAGTGATGGAAGCTCCATCTCTTCCTTTGGGAGAAAGCTGCACATTTGAACAAAGCTCCCTGCTAGCAAATATTTCCTGACACTAAGCCTGTATTTTCCTTCTTTTTTAAACTGATCCCTTTAATGCTGGCTTGGTCCAAGATTTTTTCCCAGTGAACTCAACTCTGTGAGATCTGGAATGCTTACTGGAATGTATGTCTTTTCACCCCCAGATTATAGTTTGAAATCTGCCCTAAGGTCACGGTGGATGGAAGCTGTGGCTGTGGCATCTGGTCCCACAGGTCTGTGTGAAACAGGTCGAGGTGTTAGTCCTGTCCTGAAGGTACAAAACAGAAGCAAGGGCACAAAGCTGCTCCGTTGTTGTCCCTTGCAGAGCCACGTGCTGGTGGGAGGTAAAAAATCCTTTTGAGACTTGGAGACGTAGTAGGCAAAGATGTCTTGGCAAAGATGGTGTGGGGAGGCTTTTGCTCTTGCTGCATTGGGTGTGTCAAAGTGCTTGGAGCAATCTGGTCTAGTGAAAGGCATCCCTGCCAGTGGAACTAGATGATATTTAAGGACCCTTCCAACCCAAGCCATTCCACAATTCTATGACCATCATCCTTCTTTACCCTCTGGTACCTCTCATGCAAAGCAAAATTGCAAGGCATAGAGTTTTTGGCAGATCTGGGGTCTTTTTTTACTTAGAAAGATTTTCTGAATATGAGATCTTCTTTTGCAATCCGAGATACATAACTGAATGACTTCCTCACTAGCGAAGTGTTTAGCACCTTTGGTTGAAACAGAAGGTGGACAGACATCAGGGTCAGTGGTGGTGCCCGAGGGCCTGCATATTCTGAGGGACCACAGGGGCTCAGTGCAGCTGACCACAGGGCTCAGAACCTGCTCCCAGTGTCAAACCAGTGTGACATTTGGATAGTCTAGCTCAGTCACAGCATGTGAGATTGCACCACGCCCAAATGCTATATTTGACATGCTTCTTGCACATTACAACATGGCAAATGTCAGCTACATGTCTCCAGAGGGTGGGTGGAAGAGCAATCTGACTGCCTTCTTTTCTCCAGGTGGTGATGAGGGACATTTACTGAACCACCACCTTTCCCCTAAAGGGAAGGGTAGAGAGAGATAGAGGACAAGAGCAAGAGAAGTTCAGTGCAGGACAACACTCCAACACTCAAAGCTGTGACTGCCAGGTCCCCGGTGCTGATGTGCCAGTGATGTTCACAAAACACCCTCAGGGTCAGGCTCAGCATTCCTGACAAGTTAGTTCAGTGGTCTCTCTTTCATCAAGTTGGAAAGTCTTCATCACCCTTGGAGTGACACAGGTGGCTTATTCTGGGGAGATGTGTCAGTAACTTCTCGGAGGGATGAAGGTTTCTTTCTGCATTTCTCACTTCACATAGGATGTCAAAATACCAGAGGGCACTTTGTCCGTCTTGTCCCTCATGGTCTGGAAGAGTTGGTAACCTCTCTGCTCTGTTACTTATTGCTGCCTCATCCTCAATACATGGTTGATGGTACAGATGAAAGTCTCACAATAGTAATGCTAACACCTGCTTTTCTCCCTCCCTCCCTGCTTCAGCCAAATCAGCAAAACTCTTGGAACAGCTTTGTTCTGCAGCTCCTCTGGAATGAAAAATGGTGGCTGCTGTCCATGTCTCAAATGCCCAGAAAACCTCCTGGTCCCTGTTATATATATATAAAGAAAGGTTATTCACCCTAAAGACTGGCTGGGTTAGATCATTCAAATGAGATTTTGCTCATAAAGTTACAAATGAGACCTTAGTCAGTGACTTATCCCTGCTTCTTGCTCCATCTCTTGGTCATTTCTTCACCCACTGCAGTCTCCTCTCAAGGCACACCTCATCGAAAATCATTCTGTACTTTCCTCTCTCTCTAAGGAATTGCATTTGTGTGGATTATTTTGCAGTTGAAATATCATTAATTAGCCATGCTTGGCTTCATGGTTTATACTACATCTTGTGGTATGCTGTGCTAATTAGCATGCCTTCATCAATAGAAGGGCTTGAGCAAGCTACTGCAGCTTGGCAAAAAACAGCAGAGAGTTCAGATTAGCTTGCTGAACAATATATTAAAACAAAGCAAAAATCCCAAAACAAAAACTCCTTCTCAGTGAGCCAGATGATACCTAAAGCATGATTCTATGGCAAACATTGCTTCACATGAAGTTCAGCAGACAAGTGCAGGGTTTCTCTTAATTCCCTGTGATCACAGTCACACAATATAAAGATTGTTGTGGATCCTTATTTCAAGGGGTAACATAAGATCCTATAAACTGAAAAGCTGCAACACCACGGCTCTGGTAATGGGCTTTGGAAACCTTTGTCTGCTTTTCTTAAGTCAAGACCAGTTTCATACCAGACTGTAAACTCTGGAGACAACTTTAAAATACATCACTGCTGAGTATGTGAGATAGCAAGTTGAAAATGTGCTTTCTGTAGGAATTTGTGTGGGTAAAATTTGATCACTCTGATGTTCATGGGAAATGAATGAAGAAGCAGTATAAGCATGGCCACAGTGAATTAATTTGCAAAGTTACACAAATTCTAGCCAAATTTTTTTTCAGCTTTTGCTGAGCTTTGCTTCAAGTCCACTTGTGTAAAACCATCTGTTCTTTTTCAAAGCAACCTTATTAAGACCTACTGATAATATTTCATCTCCTTCCTATAGACAATGTTTCAGTCTTTATTACAGTCCCTTAAATGTGCGGAGCTGTAATCTTGCCATCCTGTTTGCACTCAGAAAATATGATGAGTAAATCTGTCATCTCTCCTTGAATAAAAGAACTCCTTCCTCACACTGTCTCTCCTGTTTGAGGTAAATTCCTGCTGTGCTTTAAGCAGTTACTTGTTATTGATTGGCATAAATTAACGTCTCTGCTGAGATTTGCAGTAGATTCCATGTTAGAGTTATATGTCTGGTAATTGCTCTCATAAAGTATGTTCCTACTGTAAATGTAAGGGTGAAATGTGTCCTGGAGACTGCCTGTTGCCAGCTGTACTTCTCTGGAACATTAGCCACTTAATATAGTGAAAAGCTGTTTAGAAATTATTCAAGATTCGCATACAACTTATTCTGCGGAAAAATTCTAATCAAACCAAAATTAATTACTTTATTTCACTTCATGTTGAAGTTTTCTTTTAAATTTGATTCCTATAGAGAAATGCATTTTAATTTTTGATCCTTGCTTTCTTTCTCTTCTCTTTCACAGTGTAGAAAGAAGAGAGAAAAAATAGAGGAAAATGAGAAATATACATACATGAAAAATACAAGGAAGCACTAGAGCAATTTTTGTTATAATTTTGGTTTTGTCAAAAGCAAAAGCAAAAGCAAAAAGAAACTTTTTTCCTTGCATTTGTCTTCCAGGAGAAGAAATAAATATGTAAAAATACTCCAGTTTCTCAGGTTTCTGACTTATCAAAAATTATTTCTGGATGGGAAGGGAAGGAGAAAATTAGGAAAGAAAAAGTAAGGAGGAAGTGACAGGCTAATTATCTAATACTTGAGGATTACATAAGAACAGAAAAAAAACAAAAAAAAGGCAGCAAAAATGGCCACACTGAATCAATCCAGGAAGTTGTACATTCAAATTATATCTGCAAATGAAGATTGTTTCTAGGCAGAGACTTTTTTGACAGAAATATATTTTTCAGCAGGGAAAAAGGTATACATTTCTCCTCCTTTGATCTGAAAGGAAATATTTTTTTCAGGAAACCTTTTCTCTGATGAGCTTTCTGAATCCTAAAACAACATCTTCTCTGTTTGATTTGATTATAAATATGTTGTATATTTCTGGAGTGGATTCCTTTCAGAGGACCGTGGCAGAGAGCACAGCATACGTACAGAAATATTCTCTAAACTGAACTGCCATAAAAAAATGGCCTGTGCAGGGTAGCACAGACCTGCATAGAAGCAAGCCTGGAAAGAAACTTAACCAGAGTAACTGAGGAAAACTTCTGCTCTTACCACTGGCATCATGAGGGCTTTTCTTTCCACTAAGCCCAGCAATGAACTCACTCTCTGAGCTCTCATTGAAAAAATCTAAGTGCAGTAACCACCTGATAGGCATTTTATCTGTCCAAGAATAAACTGCTTAATGGGTTCTGCTGGGATTTGAAACTGGTTCCTTAAAGTCTCCCTGCCTCAAGCTGGTTGCTTAGGTTCTTAAACCAACCCAAACAGCCTTGGGGAGATCCCTGCTTTGTCTGCTTATGGAGCAATCTCAGCTAAGCAAACAGGAACATCCCTTAGTGTGTGAAGGGAAGTCTCTTGTTCACTGGTGCGTTTGAAAGGACTGGGTTACAAGTTTTGCAGCTCCAGCCCATCTTTTTTCCATTGGGCCTGGCTAAAGTGAAGGAGCATTTAGCTCCTTTCCAAACACCAGTGGTATTTTTCCACCGTTGCTGCACCGCATGTAGTGTGCGGCGGTTCATTGACTGGAAAGCATCCAGAGAATGGGAGGAAAAGTTTTCCTCCAGGAGGAGGAAATGGGAGAATGCCAAGGGCTTTGCAGAGTAGTGGGCTCTTACCTTTGGACAGGTGAGTGGTGTCGGTCTGCCCAAAGCTAGGGAGCTGCTGAAAGCAATTCCCAGCTCTTCTGAAACTGGACCAGATTGCCCTCATCTTCTGACTGTTCCCTTCACTTCCTCCCATTTCCTGTGCTCAGCAGCCTGTTCAGCTTGGAGACAGTGGTGAACAGGGGTAATTCATGCCCATGCCCCCTGGTCTGACACCTCCCCAGCTGAGAAATTTTCCTCTGCAATGACAACAATAACAGAAGATCTCCTTTCTACTTTGGTCAAGGGTGGTAGCTGAGCTCATGTTTGTATATCCTGGCTGTTGAGATGGAAAGTGTGAACTTTACAGAAAATTAAATCTGCAGAGAAGAAGAGTGGTCGAGGGGGAGGGGATCACTCTGGAGAAAGAGAGGCTTGCAGACGGAGATCCCATTATGTCCAGACCTCACAGTGTCTCCCCACTCATTCAAGCCAAGTGCAATGTGGGCTGGGTGTGAGGCAAGAGTCTTCAGGCTTAGCCAAGGAGAGAGGCCCCAGCATGTGTTGCTGTGCTTAGCACCGGAGTCAGTATGAACCCTGGCCAGCTGCCAGTCACACTGGCACGGCTGTTATTAGATACCATTGTGTTAAGCTTAGCACTTTATGCAGGCCAGATAAATTCCTTTTGTGTTTTCCCATGCTCCTGACATGTTTAGAAGAGCTTCAGCTTCAGAGAGAAAAGGCACAAGTAGTATAAACAAACTCCTAAAGTCCAGTGGGCATGAATTGGGAGAGAAGGTCAAGACAAGATGAAATCACCCTTGCTGAACCCAGTGCAGGTTGAGGTTCATTAACTATAGAGTTTGGATTGATATTTTATGACTAACTACACAGGGAACGACACTCCCTGAATTGCCTTTTGCAGCGGGGACCTTTAGATCACTTGAGAAAACTGTAAAAAGAGAAGTAGCTAATTAGAGCTACGGGGAGCTGCACAGTGGCCATGCCAGTTGGCTTGTGTTGACATGTTTGTGATTGGAAAGTCAGTTTGGATAAATTTTTTGTTCTTCTTGATTTTTCTTTCTTTAAATAACATGATTTTATAGCCTAGAAAGAGCCAGAAATAGTGGAAAAAAAGAAATAGCAAGTATGTGTACTTTCCAGCATTCCTTCACGAGGCAACCCTCACCTGTTCTGCCCCCAAGCACCCACCGGTCAGCTGGGTCAGATAAACCCCCAGGACAGTGTCAGCTCGCATAGCAGAAGCTGCAGATCCCATAATCTTTAACTTTTTTGGTGACCTTTATTTTCTGTTGAAGTCTATGGTGAAGTCAGCTAAGACAGATACCCTCAGGACCACACAACTGCTCATGCCTTGTGATTACCCTCCTCTGCTCACCACGGTAGCATTAGAAAACTCTTGCAACTCCTCTTTTTATCTCCTACCAGAGCTACTTTTCTGGTGATATGTCCATTGGAATTTTAGCTCTGCTTGAGGAACCCACCCAGTGGTTTTCTGCTTTTCTCCACTTGCTGGGGAAGGAGAGCTTGCCTCTTTTTCCTCTCTTTGCATGATGCATTGATCTTCTCTGCTGCCATCCCTGAACCAACACATGGTTTAGGGAGGAACATGTTACTGTGTGAGTCCCAACATCACTCAGTCAAATAAAGGGTTTGGGCTACAGCTGCCCTGTAGCTGCAGGCATAGCAGGGCAAGGGTTTATAGAGGGGAGGAATTTGTATGGAGTCCCAGGAAGAGAACTGGAGATCTGATGGATATAGGTAGGAGTGACGACATGCCTCTACAGTATTAAATTTCTACATTGGACAGAAATCCCTCTCCTCTGGATGTGCAAATGCAAGATGCAGGAATCATAGCAACCACACTAAAGATGTACTGCTATTGATGTCAATGTGCATTAGAGGCTAAGAAAGGAGGCAAGATGAGAAGGCTTTAGTATTAAGGGTTGGGGGGAAAAAAGCTTAGGAAACCATTATCAGCAATTCCATTCAAAGCTATTTTGTTAGTTCTCCTTATAGTCCTGAGCAAGTAAGCTTATGCTTTCAGGATCATTCCCCCCCTGAGCTGCAAATTATTCCATGAAGTCCTGTGAAGCTCCTTGAATAATTTTCACAGCTCAGGGTACAGCACATCTCACCATTTCCAAAGCTATACTCTCTTAAAGCACTTCTCCATGAAATGTTCTGCCAAATACAAGCAGTACAGATAGAAGATTTTCATGCCAAATGTCTACCTAATGATGACTTTGGGAGGATGTTTCAACAGTTTAACCTAAACTGGAACAACAGTTTCCAAACGTGAGATTAGAGAGACAGAGATATTTCATTAAGAAAGTCTGAACTTTGAAGTCAGGGCTTGAAATTTGGCATAGGGCTGTGTGCTTTTATATACGGTATGTGCTTTTTGCTGTATCCCTGGGAAAATTCTTCTAAGTTTGACCAATGTGCTAGCCTCTAAATTAGTAAGTCTATGCTTCCTGAACAGGAGTTTTTTCAGACTTTGGCAGCTTTTTCTCCTGAAGAGCCAGTGTTTTCTGGGCATTACCCTGGTCCCATAACTCCAGTGTTGCAGACTGCCTGGGACAGAGGTTTCCCCTTTTTCTTTCCCTCTTCCCACTTTCTCCCCTCTTGCCTGCTTCCAGCTTCTTGTCTCGTGTCCGCAGTCACAGGGCACAGCAGGGACTAGGCAGCTGTTCAGCACCACAGTTAGCCCAGAGGCAGCCCTTGATGTGCCCTGCTGTGCAGAGAGAACAGAGCAGGACACAGGCTGTGGAGTGGGAGTGGGGGAAACAGCGGATCCAGTGGGGATACAAGGCCACAGTTCAAATGATAAACCGTGAGCTTGGTCATCCCCATCTGGTAGATGACCTCCAACTTTTCTCCTGTTGTTTTTTTAAAAATTCCTACATTATTTCTGTAACCTATGAAAATCCATAATCTATAAAGGATGTCTTGTTATATTTCCCTCTTTCTTTTGCTTCACACTTCCCAGCTCCTGCACAGATGTTGTGAACATCCTGCACAAGAAAGCTCTTGTCATGGCTCATCCTGGATACCGCCTGATGTGGGGCCCTGAGGCTTTCTGGTGGCTGAGGTATGTAGGCGTCCCATGGGAAAGTGAATTTGCAATCACATATTAATATTGCATAAGCAGCTCCCAATTTTGTGTGCTGGACTTTCAGTCTTTGGATATTTTTAATATGGATTTAAAGCATGGCTTTAATAATATTATGGAAGAGAGTTGTGGTTTCGTGGAAACAATTGTAATCCTCAGGTGTAGCACTGTTTTCAAATATACCTGGTGTTGAAATGTAGCTGAACGAAGGTGCACAGACCTAGGAATCCACAGCTTCAACTTGAAATGTATTATTAATACTGTGTATTCAAGCACAAGTACATCTTCAAACAGAAATAATCTTGTCATTTCCTTAAAAGTTAGAAAAACTCATAATCCTCATTAACAGACTCGTTATGCCACTTTCAAGTTTAAGGCTGATTTCCTTGTTAAGCTCTTCAGAAACCTAGAGGAGACATACTTCCTTTTCCTCCAAAAATAATACAAGAATTAAAAACTTTCAGTGTGAATCCCACTGAATATAGATGTGCTTTGGTTCACTGAATGAAAATCTCAGAGATCTATACATATGTTAGGAGGGCATTATAGTAGAAATAATTTTATAGCTCTGTCTGTCATGTTGCTACTTGCAGCCACTGTAAATCTGTACCAACTTTGAGGCTATAATCCTCCTCAGGTGCTCCAAGAAGACTGGGGAATTTGAGAGCCATGGTTTATTAAAAAAATATGGAAAGGTGCACAGCCAGCTTCCCATTGTCTCAAAGCGAAATGTGGCTGATGATGAAATCTGATGGTAGATTGGAGAACAAGCTGTGACCAGACTTCAGACAAAATATACAGCTCATGGGAGAATGCTCCGAGCCAAAAGGACGCAAGGCAGGAATGCTCCACCCATCCTACATTATGCTGGGCAGTATGGGAGGGACTATCAAAGATAGTTCAATTGTCTCTATTGCTCCTCAGAAGTTGGAATTTTATGCCTGAATTTATAGGAATTAGAGGAGTCCCAAACATTTCTTTGAGCTGTTTCAGGCACCATAAATTTTTACGTAGATCTGCTCAGGCATGAGTATGACCCTGTGAAAAAGCATGAATGGCTGTGACATTGCAATACAAATAATGGCTGAGAAAAAATCACGTGAGAAACACCTATTCATACCTTTGCTACCTGGTAAAGGTTGAAAAATAATTAGAAATAAGCAAAGCAGTGACAAATCCTATCAGAAAAACTAAAGACAGGAGCTCAGTTCAGTTTAAGTTATAATTAGGGTTTCTGCTAATTCACATGTATTTGTACACAAGAATAATTTCTAAACACTTAAGTAAATGTTCACTGTGTTAAAAATTATGAAATGCAGCTTAAAAATCTATTATTTTTTGTGGCATTTTTTCTTGTTTTTATATCATCTTTAAAAGTTTCATGTCTTCATGTAGTCATGAAGCAGATCCAGCATGATATGGTTGAGGTCAGTGATTATCCACTATAAAGTTCAAGCAGATTGCACGTAATCTACTATGTGAAAGAAATAAGTTTCTCATTATTCTTCAAGGATAGACTAAATGAGCAATAGCTATGTAACAGCTTATATCTAAATTACTGAATCACAGTTACTAATCCTATAGCGAATGTTGTCATGTTGAAAACTAAATTAAATTTTCCGAATTATTAAGGAAAAAAAAACAAGTTCCATGGTTTGATATGCTTAACAGTGGCTAATATAATTAAGACTGTAAGGGATTTCAGTTACAGAAAATACAGGAAATAAGGAAGTACAATGCACACTGCACAAAGGACTATGCATAGTTCAGTCTGGAGCTCCCCAGAGAAAAGTTACCAAGTCCAGGGAAGATCAACATGTTGTGAAATTAGTTCCAAAGTGTTTTCTAGAGGCATTTGAGTCTCTGCCTTGAAATTGGTTTTCTATCCTTCCTAGTTGTAAGAAGTTCAGACAACCATCCAGAGATTGGAAATACCCTTGATAAGTGAGCAAGAAAAGGCTGCTGAAAACGAGACAGCAAAGCAAATAGTTTTCAGGACGTGTCAGAGACTTCAACTACATTGAGGGGGAAAATGTGTGGAAGCAGAAAGGTGTGCACTGTTTGTCCAGAGTCAAGCAAAACCAACAGATCAAACTGCACGTTGTGATAGCCTGCTTTGGACAGAAGAGCAAAAAATGCAAAAGGAACATCTCCTACCAAATGCTAAATAGTGCATATTCCAACAGACCATCCACAGCATTGATGAGAAATTAAAAGAAGCACTACAGTTTCCTAGGATCAATGGCTGTTCTTGCTGTAACTCAAGATGAATGGACTTTCCAACCAATACAAAAGACATAATTTTGTCCTGGACACTGACTCTTAAAGATTATCTATGCATAGGTGATGCTAAAAATGTAGTGATTTTACCTTCACTGAAAAGTATATATATGAACTAGATTTTTGTGTTACAAACCTGAAGTCTTGAAAAGTACAATGAAGAGCAGCTCTTATTGAATTAAAAATGGATAGAACTTTTAGTCTGCTCAGAAAGGTGACTCCATTGGAGGAGGAAGAAAAACTCTGAGGAAGAGTTTGAGAACATCTTCAAGATATTAAGGAAGCTGTCAGCACAGTAAAGAATAGGGCTGCAAGTATACAACTATTACAGCATTCACTGCAATGGGAAAACTCATTCTGCCTTAAAACAGAGACTTAGAAAAGTTCTTGGATAGGCTAGTCATGCTGAGAATTGTATTGGGGCTGCCAGAAATTGTTGTGAAATTATTAGTACTTCTGATGAACTTTGGTTCCTCAAAAGTTCTGAAAATGTAAAAAAGCAAGTTTTCCATTACCTGAAAAGAAAAAAATATTGAGGGGTGTAGGTGATGCCAAGTATTTTCCATGCTAGATGCCACAGCAGGATTCTGGCAAGAGCACCTCAAAATACAAACACATGTTTGTGCACATTCAACACACTCTTCAGGAGACACAATTTCTGCAGGCTGTGATGTGGGCTGTGTTTAGTATTCCAGGTGGATCACTAGGAGAGTGAGGTGAATTTTGGATAGTATGGAGGCCAGCTGGTCCTGCACATTATCTTGACCTGGGGAGAAGCAGAAAAAGAGCACTGTAAGATTCTCAGGCATCTTAAGAGCTCAGTTGCTGGAGTAAAACTGAAAAAAGTTGCAAATATAAATTTTTTATAGTGTAAAAAATTAGTGTGGAGAGTTATTAAAGCAGTAAGACGTGCTGACAGATCTCAGGGTGGCCAGAAAAGCACCAGTTTTCCTGTCCCAAGAGGCAAGGATGCCACAGGGAGTTTCCTTGGACCAGTGTAGTGCATAGGAAAGTTTGCAACTCCATTTGCTTGAAGTAGCAACTGTAGGTCTCAGGCAGGCAGGGTGCGACAGATCAAAAATGCCTGCAATGGAAGAAGACTCAGAGAAAGTAAAGGGTGATGTGTTCACGAAGCTCAGAAAGGGATGTAGGAAGTGACCACTGGGAGAGGTCTAGAAGACCTAGTGAACAAACTTTCAACAACCTGCAAGGCTGAAGGAGTTAATGAACGAGACTGAAGTCCTGGGAGACTAGGAAAGTAAATGCAAAAGCAAGTTGTCCACAAATGCCTCTGAGGAGGGTGTCAGTGTGCCTTTCCTATACCAGTGTGGTCAGAGTTGGAAACCAGTGGCTTGTATGACACACACACACCAACAAAAACAGAGCGTCAGCATGTTCAAATAGAGAAGGCAGCTTTGGCCGCAGTCCACAGGTGTAAAATTTCACTTCTTTATTTATGGGAGGCCAGTGTTATCTGAACTGACCATAAAACCTTCCTAACGTTGCCAAGAGAGACCTGGTAACTCTCATGCTGTTCAGTACATACACGCTTTTCTCTTTTAAGTACAAGAGTACAATTTGAAGACAAATCTGGGAAAGATTTGGTGGTTTCAGAGTTGTTTCAGAACATTAAATCAAAGAACAATGGAACAGAGCTCAGAACTAGACGGCATGGATGATGTTTGGCTTAAAATAAAGTAAAGTAAAACCTAAAACATGGTAGCTCTGAGATGAAACATGGACTCTGAGCTACAACTGAAGATACACTTCAAACCACTAGTTGAGAATGGTTAGAATAGCCCCTACCTCAGTTTGAGGAAAAGATCTCTTTACAACATGGAATTTTATTTCAAGGTGCGAGGATGTTGAGTCCTAATGTACTACAGGAAAAAAATCCATGTCATTAAAAGGTATAAAAGAGCAGGGCAACCTTTCCCCTGGCAAAAGAATAATTGTTCCATGGGGGAAGGTAAGCACACGTTTATTTGTGCTACCTGCAAAAACACCATTTACTTGTTCTGCACTCCTATTCTAACCAATATAACCTACCCTCAATTTATGCTATTGCAATTTAAGCAGCTGTCAAATCTAATTTTCTTTTACACGGTATTACTGATACCACAGTGAGGTCTGATAAATTAATGCCAAACTGTGGTCACGAGTTCAAACACTTGCAAGTGAATCTCGGGGTTTGGACATGAACTGCTAATTGCTATTATTCCAAATGTAACAGATGGGTGGGAAATGGTGTAAAAATATCTAAAGAAGAATGCTTAGTCAGACTCTGATCCATATTTAGCTTTGTTAAATTGCAGATTGTCAGCATGACTTGTCACTCTCTGAGGCTTTGCTGAGTGGAAAACTAAAGCCAAAAATGGTCCAAACAATTAGTAACCGATGTCAGAGATGTTAAAGACCTGCTAAAATGAAAAAAAACCAAAAGGGGAGGGCTGGGAAGAGATATAGGGTTCATGGTGTTGGAAACTGCCTCCACTTCTTGAAAATGATGCATTAATCCATGATGATATGAGGTCATCACCTGTGATGGGCCGTGTCTGTGGGAGGACAGCAGCACCTTATCCAGTTCCCAGAGATACTGAGTGCCAGGCAGCAGCAGCAGCAGCACTCTGAGGCGCAGGAGCCCTCAGATAGGAAACCACCAGAATAAAAGGGTTGACTCTCTCCTGAGATCAACATCACTGACCTCCTGGTTAATTTGCAGAGTCAAGTATGAGAGCAAGAGACTTTATAGCCCTAACTGACTGCTGTCAGCTTAGCTAACAGGTCAATTATGAAGTTTTAAATGATACTTTCTGTTAACGGTGGGCTTTAGCTCTTGTTATCAGCTTATGACTTGGAAGGTGGGATGTGATATTGAATGACACAAGGAAGAACTGTGCTTTCAAGACAGAGAGTCCAGCCTGTGCACTAAAAAAATACTGATTGTTGTCATGTAATTTCTTGGGAATGCAGTCAGAATAAAGGTTTGCATGTGGTTCCCAGGCTAGACAATGAGTCAGGAACTTGGATGCAACCATGGTGTGGCACATAGCACTGCACAAAGGCTAGCTAGATTTAGTGAACAACTGCTGACATTGACACTGCCACAATGCCAACTACATGGGTGGTGCACATTAAGTTTCACCAAGCATTAGGTCCTGGTGGATCACAAGAAAGTAGTCAGGAGGAAGCCCTTCCTTGCAGGATACCAGCCACTAGATGACTTTGAAAGGGCCATCCAAGAGAAATGAGACTCCTCTAGGATGTGGCTAATTCTCTGTTTTGGTGTGCTTTAGAAATATCCAGTGGCACTTTCATTGGGAAACTTTGTGTTCTTGAACTTTTTCAGGCACTAAAATGACTTTTAAAGTCTGACACCTTCTGCCAGCTGTAGCCAGGATCCCTTCTGTGTTCTCAGCCTCTGTTTTATGGGGAGCTGCAGTGCACTGAAGCTTGGCCTCTTGCTGGTGGGGTGCCTGGTGACTACTTTGCTCAAGGAAGTGCTGCTGACTACCACTCTGCTGGTGTCTTCTCACGCCTCACAAGCAGGGTGTTCAGCATCTGCCGAAACCACAAGAAAGAATCAGCGGGGCTGGACCAGGCACTTCAGAGGCAAAGAGTGGAGTGGAAAGCACAGTGGAGTTTGACCATGAAAGCTGGGGAGAGAGGAGGTCAAAGTCTAGACGTTTAGGAGCAAAGGTTCACTTTGAATAGAGAAGGGGGGCCCTGGTGGCTTCTAAAATTACCATAAATGTCTGTTTACAGGAAGTGGTTGAATGGAACAGATCAAGTTAGGGTACCCAAGGGCCTTTAAAACTTGGAGAAATCCTGTGTTTATGAGGTAGGGGGGAATTGGTCAGAGCTGGGAACATTGGAAAGTTGTTGGTGAACGGACTGCCTTCAGCCAACCACAGCTCTGGAAAAGCAGGGCTCAGCTGACACGTGCCTCTGCAGATGGCAACCCAGAGCAGCGTCCACACTGCAGAGCATATACAGCCCATGGTCAGCTTCATCTGCTTGCAAAATAGGTGGGAAAAAATCCCCGCAGGGGAAGCGTCGTGAGTCTCGTTTGCGTTGCAGTCTGTGCTCCCTGAGCTGTTCAGCTTGTTCTCTTGAGCACATGAACAGCAGTGATCTAATACAAAAGGTCTTACCCAGTTGTCCGGCTCTCTGCTCTCTTCAGCCATCATACAGCTAAATGAGACTGGGGAAAAGAAGGGAGGAGAAGAGAGAAAGAGCAAAGCAGAAGAAAAATGGGGCTCCCAATTACTGGCATGCACATCTCCATATAGACTAAGCAGCAAGGGCTCACAGTTAGCAAACTGCTCATTAGAGCCAAGGCATTAAGTCATTTCTCCAGGGAAGAATAAAACTGAACTCAGAGTCCAAAACTCTGCCAGAAAATGTAGGGCAGGGGGAGGGGAGGAGAAGTGGTTCAGAGAAAGAGAGTAAAATGGAGACATAGGGGATAAAAACTCCACCAAGTAGGGAAAATGAATGGATGGTAGGTAAACCAGGAGATCAAAGGGGTTGAGGGGAAGGCAAGGAGACAAAGGCAAGCAGAAATGAGAGCAGGTAAGCTGTGGGATAACTACAATGTTATTGCACTCAGTAATTTCTCAGACTATGTTCTTTCTCAGCTTTGGTGTAAACAGTTAAACAGGGAGCAATTTCTGCCCTGATGGAGAAAACAGCAAGTACTTAAGGAGTTTTTGGCCACAGGGTCTGTCAGCACCCTGGACCTGTCTCAGCATTGACTGCTAGCTCAGGCCTCCAAAGCAATGTTTCAATGCAGTGTAGCCATGAAGACGTGCACAGCACTGACTTGCCCTGGGACGTATCACAGACTTGCCTTTCTGGTAACCCAGTCTCCCTGTGGGAGGCTCACTGATGCTCAGAGCAGCCCTACAGCACCAGATTCCCTGCTCTGCTCAGGCTGTCCTTGCACCTTCTGCAGTTTTTCTATTGAAAGGCACAAGTCAGTGGAGATTCAGGCTCATGGTGTTTTGCCTTTCATGAGAGCCTCCATCTGGCAATTCCAGAGCATTCCTGAGAGGTGAAAGCACCTCACTGGCTGGCTGTCACGGTGACTGCACTGCAGTTGGAGCTGCATAGATAGGTGACGTGTGCCGCCCACCAACACCTGGCTGCGCACTCCAAACTGGAACAAGGCTCCTTGCCCTGCTGTTATCAGCTGCAAGAAAGACTTTTGTCCTGGAGAGAATATATGCTTCAAGTGGGACCTGCAAAGCCCATGTGGGTGGTGATGTAAGGTTATTGTGTCTGTGCCCCTGGGGCATGGCCCCATGCATGGGTTAACAGGAAAGGGATTGTTTTGCAAAGCCGGCAGAATAGAGAAGAGGCTATAAATCAGTACATGGATACAGAGGATTTTATTCTTAGGAGCCCAGCAAAGGGGAAATGTTCTGTCCAAAGGGGAATGGGTATTTGGGAAGGAAAAGATGTCATTTCAGGCATTTCTAAGATCTCCACCCATGGAGATTTTCAAAACACAGCTGGCTGAGGCTTTGAGCAATCTGATCTACCTTTGCACCCATGCTGCTGTTTATTGTCTACTCCAGAGAGCTGGCTAATCAGTTCTTTGGGTCTTTTTGTGAGGACAAATTCAGACTGTTATGGCTGAAGTCACTGGTAAAGGTAATTTTAACTAACCTGCCTGTTTAACAATGCATCAGGTTAGACCTGGTAAACGTTATGCCAGCTGAGATCTGTTGAAAATTTGGCTGAGGGAAATGGAATTAATAATGTATTCAGCTGCTTCAGCTGTATCCTAAAGATGTCTGTCCACCAGGCCAACCAGTGGCTGAGTCATTGTCCTTGGCAGTATTTAAAAGATGTGTGGATGTGGCACTTAAGGTCATGGTTTAGCGGTGGACTTGGCTGTGTCAGGTTTATGGTTGGACTCAGTGATTTTCAAGGTCTTTTTCAACCTGAATGATTCCATGATTTATGCCTGACTGTATCGGTTACTTAAAGGAAGTTAAGGAAGTTGTAGTGTATTCTGAATGAATGGCTATGAATGGGGAAATCAGAATTTGGTTAACAACAATTACAAAATCTAAAAATAATTTGCTAAGGATTTCAACAGAAATGCAATATTTTGCATTGTGCTTAGCTTCTAAAAAGTTCTGGCAGAGTCTGGGGTCTGCATTTGTGTGAGGTTTGCACTTTATTCTTATGTTGAAGATGATTCACATTTAATATGCATCTGGAAGTACAACAACACATTAAGCTGGTATGGATGTTTTAAATTAATCTTCCTTGGAAAATCCTGGTAAACAATGGTAATACTAAAAAAGGAACTGCTATGAGAAATTCCTAACTTAAAGAAGTTATTAAAGTTGTGCAGGATTTTCCATCTTCTGATCAGCCAGTACATGATTTTGCCTCAGGTTGTTGTCAAGTTAAGCAGTCTATAATTCTCTGCCACATATACTCTTCAAGCATCAGCACATTGCTAATATTTTCCAGTCCATTGGAGATCCTTTGTCCTTCCAAGATGCATTAAAAGTTATGATTGCATCCAACAGTGCTGTTGACCCTGTAGTGGAGACTTGGTCCCAACTCCTGACTGTACTTTAGTAGCTCCGAGGGGTTATTATTTGCCTGTGTACATTAAAATAGCTCTCAAACCACTGTAGCCCAGACAAGAAATACGAATCTTAAACATGGTGATCCCTGTTTTATGTAATCTTCGGACTCACCCTTTCAGCTCATGTTGCAACCACCTTATGGGATCTTCTTTTTTTATTGCAATATGAGTTCATTATCTGCAAGCAGGTTCAATACAAGCAGCAAGACTCCCTGAAGTCTCCCATTTTCCAAAGGGAGACAGCTGCAATACACAGACCTTGAATTATCCTTATCCTTAAAATGTGGGATCAACAGGATTGTTTCTGGCTCTGGACACCAGAAGAGTCAAATGACATGTGATCAGAAAAGGTTAAAACTTGCCACCTCATTTTAGTTCTACCTTTAGGAAAGATTTGCAGGCAGACCTAGCAAAGAAAGAAACTAGCACTAGTCTTACAGACTCATTTCTTTCAACAAGCTAGAAAAAAAGGCAGGGTAAAAAGTGAAGGAGGTCTGAGAAATCCCAACTTCTGTATATTTTTCATTGGCACAAGACACCCTTGCTTACCACGGGCCAGGTTGCTGCTATGGGGGGGACCCCGCTAGGAGCTCAGAGGCTCACGGCATGCATGAGGCAATGGAAATCAGCAGGCAGGGACTAGAAATGGCTGAACTTTATTTTTCCAAAGTGAAGATCTTTGGTGGGCTGCAGATTACATTGGAAATCAGACCCTACACCCCAGGATCCCGCAGCTGTCCCTCTCCCCTCTAATTTTTCTCTGTCAGATTCAGAGCTATAATTAACCACAAGGTCTTAGTGATACTATGTGAAAGTCTGTGTGTGTGTGTGTGTTTGTGTGAGTGTGTGCACGCCTGGGCTTACTCACCCCAGTGGGCATAATCCTCTACTGAAGATTGACAGGTTCACATGGAGAGGAACTTTTAAACTAATTCACTTCTCAATGTTCCTTTTGCTCTCTCTTCCCTTTAATGCCCACTTCTCTCCAGGCTGCAAAGGGCACCGTGATACTGGGACCACATCTCCGTGCTGAACCGGTGGCAATTATCCCAGTACACATCCATGAACTCCTTTATATTAGCCATGGCAGAGACACCCAACCAAGGTGCTTATTGATTTGCTTCTATCTCCAACTGAGCCAGGTTTCTCAGAACAAGATCCTCAGTACATTCCTGGGATCAAGCAATGTTGGATTAGAGCATGTTGTAGATGAAGGGTTCTGACTGGGCAGTGACTTGCCAAGACCTTGAAGCAGGTGAGGGAAAATATCTAAAGACCAAAGCACACTTCTTCTGCTCATGTGAGGAGCTGCATCTGAGGCAACACACTACTCTTCCATATTCTTATCTCAGCAATTCCATTAAAGTCACTTGGTATTCATGCACTGGGAGGAAATGGGAAAGCATGATCTGGCACAAAAAAAGAAAATACACAGGATTTTTAAAAAAATAAAACCCCAGAGTATTTCAAATTAAAACATTCACAAAAATAATAGGGAGGTACTCTGCATTTTGTTTCAGGAAGGAAGAGACGTCTTAAACTGTGCTTGCACAGTTTGTTGAGGTTGATGTATGAACTAGCAGGAGAACAGGAAATTCTAGCTCATAAAAGGACTGTCTTAGTGGTCCTACAGGAAAAAAACTTTGGAGGAGTCTATAAGGAGGAGATCACTTGATCTCCCAGTGCATGATAACACAGAGCCACAGATTCCTACAATTCTAACCACAGGTTCCTACAAACTGTAAACTGCAAAGCGTTGCAGCTTAATTTCATCTGTGGAAAAATGAGGCACAGGGAGTACGTCTGTGATACAGCTTGAATTTTCATTGATTTTATGAGTACTGCACTGAGCTACTGCTGCTGCAGCAGCATGGGTAATTCCCAAACAATTAATACTGGAATAGGAGCAACTGCTTGCGTGGGTTGGTCAGTTTTACCAGTGTAACATGCTGTATGTCCAGGGCTAGGTTCACCCTGGAACCTGCTGCCGGGTCCTTTATCTCTCTTTGCTGCTGCCATGACAGGTTTAATACAGGTAGTAGACAGAAAGAGTTCAGGTCTAGACACCATGATTTGTCAGGCTACAGATAAACCTCCCTGCCACTGGAAAGCCAGAGAGTGACTTGAATAGTTGGTGTGTCTGGCAAGGCAAAAAAACACAGGATTTTTTGTTGTTGTTGTTAAGGTTTAAATTTAAATGAAGCATATGCATGCCTAATCCAATCTAATCTATCTGGGTTCTTATATCCCATTAATCACTGACTTGTATTAGCACCTCGCACTGTCATCTCTGCCGCTGCAGAAAGCTGCTGAGACCACCGTCTCATCGCAGGCATTCTGATGACTTGTCACTGGGTTTTGTGGGAGCAACAAAGCAGCTAAGAAGCCAAAATCATTTCCCATTGCAATGCTTTATAGGAACAATACAGGCGAGAATTGATTTGTAAGGTAATGGTCTCAAGCATGAGTGACACATGCTGCAAAAAACAAGCTGTAAAGCACTTATTTCTCAGAAGTTTTCACAACATTGCACCACCTAAAATCAGTGTTGCTTTTTTCAAAACAAGGTGACTTTCAATTTATTGCTCCATTTTGCATTATAAACCTTGTTTAAAAATACATGTTTTAAAACAGTTTTAAAAACCAAAAGCAGCCAAAAAAATAAAAAACAAGCACTGAAATAATCTGGGACATACAGGGAAAGGCTATGGATTATTTCATGGTTAACTGTCTCCCCACAAATTGACTGGGAACACAACAGGGTTGAACTTCTTAAAAGACTAGCTTTTATAAGCTCAAGCTATAATCCAGGTTGTCTCAACTGTTTAACAGAATGCTTCAGAACACTTTCATAGGGTTAAAATTTTATAAAATCAGCATTCAGGCCAGAGCTCACCTAGTGGAAGTAGCTTGCCCCCAACCTAAATTAACTCCTGCAGTTTCAGTTTATATTTTCCGCCTCAGCTACTTGGGAAATTTAAGCTGTTATTATGAACTATTGCCCAGAGGTGAATACATTTCAGTGGTACATGAAGATCTTGGGTTATTTTAGTTATATTTATTTTCCACAAGCTCTAAGACAAGCTTCTTCAGGTTATACAATTGGGTATCTTTGTAGCACATACTTTTTCAAAACCTTTTCTTCTCTATTAAGGGCTCCAACCCACACACAGACACACAGCTCACCCAGTCCAGTACTGGGAACATGAGATGGCTGGATCACTCACTGCAGGTCATTGACAAAGAGTTTAAGGTTTGGGATACGCTTCGACAAAGAATCCATTGAACAATTTCAGACAAGAATAAAATTAGTGGAAATCTCAGTCTGCCTGCAAACAATTTAGAAATAGAAATAATTTTTTGAATTAATTAGTGTGACTTCAATCACAAAAAGAGCATGAAGGCATGGATCTGTACAGAGCAGAAAGGCACATAGCACATTAACTTAAAATACGACTGAGCAGCTGACTAAATTTGTAATCTTGACATAGACATCCGCAAAAAATCAAATCATGAATAAACAAACACAGAAATCACTTAATCCTTACGTAAAATGGAAAACTACTTTTCACTAAATGCAACATTGTGTTTTGAGTTGAAAATTTAAATTGTACGCTTAGTATAGCTGGTGATCAGTTTAGAACAGATACTGCAGGAGTTTCCTTGACATGTAAATCCAGCAGTTACAGCTCATTTAGCCACACTACCTATACTGAGCTGTATTCTGCAGGTAAATTGCAGATTTGAGTGGGCAGGTCACAGGTGTGTCTTGTACGAAGTTCCACACCGAAGGTCACTTTGGCTGTGATTTTGAAAATTGCTCCCATGAAGGGATGGGATGTAGCCGGCCATTTAGAAACAGTGAAGGGTTAAAAGCTGTTCCCTTGAGTTTATTTCTGATATTGGTAGAGGGCTGAGAACGCCAGTGCGCTGATTGATGGGTTCACATGGGGCGACCTTGGCATTAGCAACGCGACTCTGGTTGCTGGGTAAACACGGGCAGATGGATCCAGCGCCAGTGATTTTCAGCAGTGACGGATGGCAGAGGTTTTTCTGATCCACATCACACCCTGCAGATCCCATGAAAATGACTTGGCATGGGGCGGAAAGTATTAGATTCGGGTGACAAATAACTACTTGACACCAGCTGAGGCTTCTTCAGAAAGGTTATGCTGCAAATAACCAGCTTTTACGTAACTTTGTTTTCATGAAGCAATAGAAAGTTGTACACATATGATTTATTTATTTGAGAAAATGTAATCCAGCTACTGTCTGATAAAAACTGCTCCTTGGGACTATATACTCACATAATTGTATTCCAGCACTGTAGAGGGTTCGGGGTGGTTTTGGAGGAGTTTTGTTTCTTTGTAAATTTAAAGCATGCATGTTTTAACTTGTTGCTATAGTTGTTGTTCTATGTCCTTTTTCAGTGGTAAGAATTAGCATTCAGACAAGACATTTACTCAGAGCTACTGTGGTTTCATAAGTCTTTGCTTTTCAAACACTACAGTTCAAAAGTTCTTGACTTTCGTTCCTTCTTCCCTTTTCATGAGCAGCAAAACCAGCATTTTAAGTAGACATGTGCTCAATAAATACCCATCTGAGCTTCAAACCTTTTTTTTCATTAAGTAGCTTGTTTGTATATAAAAATGACCAGAGAAGGCATGTGTTGAGAAGGCTCCAAATGCTTTATGCCTATCTTTAGCTGATAGGTGTCCCTTCCGCAGGATAACATAATTAAAATGTGTAGTGTGTGAGTGCATGTGTTCCTGCAGTGAGTTAAAATAACTGTTTGCACCTTCTGTGCTGCACGTTACCATTCCTGCCAGGATAATCTGGTGTGGTTGTATCTGATAGGACATCAATAACAAGCCTATAACTTGGCAAATGTCATCTCCCCAAGATGGAGTGTCTTGTTTCTCTGTCTCTGCTGTGCTGTAAAGCTTCTGTCACTATTTAAACCTTCTCTACTAGAGACAGCAAAAATTTCCAGGTGGCCCAAGTTGTCCCCTTGTCCCTATGGTGAAGTTATTCTCCTAGTTTTCAATGCAAAAGAACACAAATTAATAGAAACAATGACCATAATGCAAGTTTCTGGGATAGTTGAGGAGAAGAAGAACCAGCATAACACTGCAAATCAACAAGGAAAATTTCTTACAATTTTTTTTTCCCTCTGGAGGGGCTATGTCTCTCCCTAGGTTTTTAACCAGATTTACCCTTTTATCCAGAGCTCGGCACAAAGCAATAAGGTTGCCTATAGTTCTGTAATCATACTTACAGGCTTTTTTTTCTTATATTTTAATTATAATGTATTCATTGTTCACCCTTTTTTCTCTTCAGTTCTGCTACATCATTAGCCTCCAGTTTTCATCTCTTTTTTCTCATTCCATGGTTGCCTTCTTTCCTTCCTTCCTTCCTTCTTTCCTGCCTCCCTCCCTCCCTCCCTCCCTTCATCAAGACAGGCTAAAGAAAGGAGTTTCACTCTGAAGGTCACTACGTTTGGGCTCATTCTCATCTTCTACAAAACCTGTACCTTGCTGCCAAGAATGTAAGCTGCTTTGGCCCACTTGACCTTGGAGGCAGCCAGTGCTGCAGAGATACAGTGGCAGACTGCAGCTCTCACAGTATGCCCCTTTCAATGGTATTACAGAATTTCTTAAAAATTAGAGTTGAAATTGGCTTAGTTTTCTTTCAGCAAAGCATTCTCTCAGTCCCCTATGTATATAGTGTGTTTTCCATTTTTTGCCTGTGGCACTCCTCTCACCAGAACACTTTACTATAATTGATTTTCAGCCCTTTCCCTCATGTCCACACACTTGTCTCCACCATGCAGGGATCTAGCTGAATAATGCCAGAGGTAGTTCAGGAAATAAATGCTGGGTAGAGCTTCCTGCAGACAGCAGGCGTGTTGGACTGTAGCACACCAGGACCTCCCACACTGGCTCCTCACAGAGGTACAAGATGTTGAGAGAGCTGCAGCATGGATTCATGCTGGCTGTGCCACTTGTCCCTGCGTAGAGGAGCACTTGGAGCAACAGTCTGCAATGCCAAGTGCTATGCAGAGGTTCCAAGACACATGTCTTTTCCAGAAGGTCCCAAAACAGCAAGGCTGGATGGTGCCCTTTCTCCAGTTCAGTGCAGGGTGTAGTTTGTTAATCATAGGCAGATGAAGTGTGAGGCAATTTTTTCCTAGTTTTATCTATATAATTGACAATATTTCCTTTAAAATGGCAAGCTGAAGATTGGGACATATTTATTAAGTCCTGTGAACTTGAACAATGAGTCCTTTAATACAGACCCAGGGTATTGTGTGCTCCCAAGAATAAATCCTGATGTTTGGAAAGGGCGTATCAAACATAGATGATGCTGTTTGAAGCTGGTTTTGGGAATGAATGATGGCAGATACCCAGGGCTGCGTGTCAGGGGCACTCTGGTTTCACAAAGCTGTCTGTAGTCTGAAACACTCAGCTGAGTTTTGTTTAGTGTCATCTAGTCAGAATAGTCAGAAAAGCAGTGTGATGCCGGAGGGTAGTCATAACCAAAACGATTCCAGCTGTCAACACAGTGGAGAGATTTTTAATTTCGTGGGCCTTAAGCTAAAGGCCAGAGCGAGTGGCTGACTCAGTGGTGCATGTAGTTCCCCATGTCTGGGGCTGCAGGAGGGCGTGGTGGCCCTGGAACTCCGTGCTCAGCGCCTCAGCAGCAAACACAGCACAGTCAGCACGGTCCAAGCCAGCGCTGCATGGCGGAGTCGGAGCAGAGTAGGAGCAGAGCACAGTTATCTCTCAGGGCTAAGCCTGGGCTGGCTTGCACAGCCTGGTGCTGCTCTCCTGATTACAAGACTCCATCCAGTGCAGTGCCACATCACCACCATCCCTGAAAACTTAAACTCAGCTCTAATTTACTGTCACGTGCAATGCTCTTTCCCACATAATCAGATCAACAGCTAGTGTGCAGCATATGTGGATTGCTTATCTCTTCTTTCCATAGTGCAAACCATGTGTATGTGCTTGTGAGCGAGTAGCGTGCACTGCCTAGGGAACCAGCCTGGGCAACTGTGTCATTTACAGGTCTGTTCCACTGCGGAGAGACTGCATCACTTCCAGATGAGAGATGGCACAGAATCAAGCCCATTATATAAATTAATGGTCCCTATGGAATTGCAACTGGTTGGTCCTTATGGTTTCCTTCCAACTCAAGATGTTCTATGATTTTCTATGGGGCTTAAAATCTTGCAGATACCACATATTTACCAACCAGTAGTGTAAGAACTGCAACAACAAAAAATCAGGATGTGGAGAAGGCACCATTAGTTAGACCAGGGTGGACCACAACGATCTGGTGCCACAAGCCAGAATGAACCAACAATTACATTTTACCATCAAAATCCCTCCACTGTTAAACACTGATGTGAAATAGCATCTAGAGACACTCCACAAAACTGTTGGAAGACATGAGCTTTTAGTCAATTTTAAGTCTTCTGCAGCTTTTTCATTCTGCTCAAATGCAAGTTAAATAATTGGAGTCATGGAATATGGAAATATCCCTGCCTGTCAAATTCAATATGGATATATTTTCCTTGATTTTCCTTCTAGGAAAAATTCTAGGCAAGCTCACAGCAGAAATGTGTTACAAATACTGTGTGTTGTTGTTACAAATATCACTTCATACTGTAAGAAATGAGAGAATTTTGATAAATTCAACTAATTCACTTATATTCACTTTGTTTCATTACAATGAAAATAAGCTATTTAGCTTCATATTTACACCTAAACAGTTTCTAGGCAATGAGCTGCCAGTAAGCTCAAGCTGCAGTCCTGCTGGGTCAAGTACTGTTTAGTCACTTGGGGTATTTTAAATACTAGCTGTAGGTTTATTCTGCCTTGCTTTGGCAAAGCATTCGCCTGTGCTTTAGTAAGAACAATTCAAACCATATTTCTGAGCAAAGCCTTTTTTCTTTTTCTTATTCTATCTGTTGTTATTACATGGAACTTTTAAGAAGTTTTTAAGCTAGTGAGTGAATGAAGAGCCTGGAACCATCACCCAGACACTGTGAAGTTGGGCTTTCATGTACTGAAAATGGTTCTGTGTGATAAGGTCAACATTGCGCTCCAGACTTCCTTGTAGTTACAGTTTCTTGTTTCTTCATGTTTCAAGGAGTAAATATGAACCACAAAACACTGAGAAATGTCTCATCATGGGAAGGAAGTGGTTTGCTGGATTTGACAGAAGGCTTTGGATGGTATAAATTTTGAATGTGAGCAAGTACGATGCACTTTCTCCATTTAGTCACAACGGGTGGGATGCAGCTGATGAGATGTGGACATCTTCTGAGTTAGACGTCTGGATGCACAGCCTCCCCTTACCTCATTGTAATGTAGACATCTAAAACAGTGAAACAGATCAGATCCTAGAAGTGTTTCTTTCTCTTTGTGACTTTCAAGAGGACCCAGAGCAACCCACTGAGTCATAAAATGTTTCCTTGAAGAAATCAGATGTGTTGAATAATACCCTAAAAATTTGATCCAACTGCCTTTGAGGTTAACCCCAGGTGATGTCACTGGGCATTTTATTGGTCTTTAGAAGTATTTGATGTGGAAGGCAAGGCAGAGGCTGTCGCTCAGATAATGCAGGTAAAGGAATATTGCTGAATTTGAGTGATGCCATGAAAGATTGCTGCAGCAGGTTAACAGTGCTGTGCACATCTGTGACAGGTGACACAATGAAATGATCTCCCCTAAGCAGGCAGATGGAGGCTGAGACCTAAGTCATGACCATGCTGGGAATAACATGGGTGCTGCTGGAGATGGAACAAAAACACAAACTATTTTTATCACCCTGTCAGATTTATCCAGTGAGCTTCCTTAAAACCACAGTCTCCTTTCAACAACTCAGCTTTCCAGCTGGGAGTTACAAATGCTTGAGCCTTTGTGCCTCTCAGGGATTCTCTTGTGCTGTATTTGATATTTTCTTCACTCCCTTTCCCAAAGCCCATAGCAATGACAAGTAGTGGCTATGTATATAACATGTTTTATTTCCATTTGCAACCACTTCATGATACAGTCAGCACTAATTATGGCCTGTGCTTGCTGCAACAGAGCGGGTACTCAGAAGTCCAAGTGGCAGCTGGACACCCATCTGCTGTGCATGAGCTTGGACTGTGCCTCCAAACACAATTAATAATTGTCTGATAGCTGAAGAAGCCCGCAGCAGTTTGCTACTGTTTTCCACAAGTGAATCTCTCCACTGTCCTTCTGCAGGGTCCAGTTAAGCAGATGAATCCACCACTTTTAGCCTGCCAGCTTCCCATCACTGTCTTGCAGGAAACCCCTGAATGCAATGTGCCTGGCAATGGTCTTCTGAGGGACCATCTAACCAAACAAAAATGCTACTTTAGCCACTGCTATCAAACAACCTGCTGCATCCCTTCATTCTTCTTCACAAGACAACCTGGCCCTTTGGTTTGGCAGGCTTGTTAGCAGCAGGAGAAATGGAGTGTGTAAAGTATGGCATTCTTGTATCTCTTTAAAAGATTTTATGGCTGTGATGATGAACACTGGTATTCATTCCTGTTCATCCCACCACTGAGCCCGAAGTGAAAATGAAGATGAAGGAGGTAACAGCTGCAGCGTCAGTTCAATTTCACAAATGGAGATAGCCATGAAACTTAGGAGAGGCTGAGAATCTCTAGGAGGCAGCATATGCACAGCACTATAAGGAGAGAAAGAGGAGAGGTGCACACATTTTCTTATGCCTCTTTCAGTATGCCCTGATCTTTGACAATTTCCTTCTCCCTCCAGTGTGCAGAGCATGAAAGCACATGGAAGAAAGTTCCCACTGTCGAAATACTCCAGGAAGAGAGACTTTACAGGCTGTAAAATATTGCTTGTTCTCTGGCTAAAGTTTCCAATAAAGCTGGATGTTTCTAACAGCTAAAGTCACATTTGTCTTTAGCATCCTCCGCATCTTAAAAATAGGCTTGAATAGATGATCCCCGTCACACAAGAAAACTCTCTTGCTCATTGGAATTACTGGGTGTTTCAGGACCCTGCTTTAGACAGTGAGTGCCTGACAATGAATGGCAGCTATTGAAACACAGCACTATCTTCTGGCCTAAGGTGGACCTTAAAATACAGAAAGGGGACAGATGTACGTGGCTCAGAGCAGTGTTTCTTGTGACAGTACAGGATGCTGACATTTATATTTCAATTATTCAAAACTTCTTGTGGGCTCCCTTCCCCTGGGCTTGGCTGAATTTTCCCTCATCTTTCAAGATGTAGTGGAAACATGGGAGATGTTATGATGAAAAGTGTTTGGAGCTACCGAAGCTCCAGGAATGACACATCCAGTGGAGAGGTGTCATACAACACAGCTTTCTGTTGGATTTAGTGGAGTGGTTTTGCGTAAGGGTGAGGAATCCCAGCCCAGAACAACTATCTTTGTGGATCTGTTCAGGGTGGAGATGAGATGGAGCCTCCTGAAGGTAACAGATAATCTGTTGCTTGTCTTGCCCGTACAGCGTATGGACACAGCCTGGCTGCAGCTGCGACATTTGCTCAGCTCCTGTTATGGCTGACAAACATCTGGACCAGTGGCTACAAAGTCTTACCCTGGGTAGGCAAAGGGCAGATCCTCAAATGCTTGGATGTCACAGGCTGCTTTTCCATGGTGTTATAACACTGCATCCCCGTGTGCAGGGAGGTAGAGCTATAGCTTCACGGAGAGAAGCCTGGACACAGAATCCTTCAGGACTGCAAACGATGCCGGAGAAGCCTTATGTCGGAAGAGATCACAAGCCTTGACCTTATGCACCCCAGGCTCTCTGAGTCCTTCACACTTTCTCAAAGCCTTTTCTCTTGCTCAGCAGACATTTTTATAAAGTTCCCTGCTATTTAATTTCAGCTAACCATGTTGCAGTTTAAATCAGTCATCATCAATCTGTTGTGGCCCTCCAGATCAATCACTTCCCTCCCAGCTTAGACCATTCTTGTGAATTATTACCACCTCCTATAAATACGGCTGTGAGATTGTAAAGTGTCAATTCTCCTTAGAAAGATGATTTTTTAAAATAAGTAGAGAAAGAAGATTTGGTCTATTTTTAGGCTTCTTTCTGTGATGCTATACAAAGATTTCCTCCCCATGATTCCCTCTTCTGCTATGCTGTGTCTGAATTTTCACACAGTGGAAGAGGCATCCAAGGCAGGAGTCCCATGTGGCTCTCAGCAAGTGTCTTTCACTGTTCTGTTTGTTATTACTAGTTTATTCTTTATCTTGTGTTCTGCAGTAAAACCAAGAGGCCTCCCACAAGACTGAGGTTGCCTCAGATAAGTGCAGTATCTAAACGACACTGACAACAAAGAGTGTACAGTACATTTTCCATTCACTTCAACTGAAGCATCATGGAAAAGCTCAGCTACCAGATGAGATTGGTCCAAAGTGAAAGCTGCAAAATGTTATCTGTAATAGGGAAGACTATTTGAATAGAACAGCTTCTTGTCAGTAAACTACTATTTTTTGCAGGGCCAAAGCTACTTTTAACGAAAAAATCTGTATCTGAAAGAAGGGTCTTTTCCACTCTAGAATGAGGCTGGCCTGACCTAGAATAGCCAAGGGCTTGGAAGCTAAGGTATTAATGTTTATATGAGAAGATTTGGGCTCATGTGTCCAAGTTAGACTTTTGAATTAGTTTTGGGCCCCTCACATGCTGGGTTAATGATTCTAGCATGTTTTTACCAGCAATTTAATCCACAATCTCTGTCCTTTTGTCAACAGTTCTAAAAGGTTTTAGATATAACTTAGTACAAAAAGCACAAAATTTGTTAAAAACAGAAAATACAGACAAGGTGGAAAAGCTATCTGTGTCCCAAATGCTCCTGCTATTGCCATTTGCCTGCACAGAGGTGAAGTACAAACAGGTTCAATGACTTTCCCTCGATTACTTAAGGAGCTGGCAGAAAACGGATCTGGGACACCTCATAGTTGGGGTCCTTTTTCAGATGTCAAAACTATTTCCTTCTTCATTTTAGTTTAGATCTTGGAAATTACAAGCTCGAGTTTTGTCCTTCCTAGAAGTCAGCAAGCATTTTGTATGGACTGAACTAAGCTAAGTCACAGGAAACTGTGGGTCACCCTGTCAAGCCTCTCACCTTCCCATGGAGCCAAGGCATCCTACTTCTGCACAAGAAGTTAAGGACAAGAAGTTCCTGCAGACTCCTTTCAGAACTCTAAAAATAAGACTTCTCATAATATATATCAGTACTAATTAAGTTTTTGCTATTCCTCCCACAGAGGGTTATCAACATAGTTTACAAAGTGTCATCTTTTAGCAACTGCTCAAGAGTTGGCTGTTTCCCATCTCATCCACTCTGACACATTTACATGTTCTCTTTATACAAACACACAGATTAAAAAAACCTCCCTGTTGTGTCTTGAATATTTTCAACTAAAGAGAAAAAAAAATCCCTTGCCAAGTTGTTCAGTAGCTGGAAATGACTTGTCACATCCACAGATCAGAAATCCTTTTATTTTTAAATGACTAACCATGTTATGATTAATGGCTCACATAAATAGGCTCAAAATAAGTCTGGCACAAATATAGGGAAGGAGAAGGGTAAATGGGATAAGGACTGGATGGGCCTGCAGCAGGACATTGGTGGCGTTAATGGCATAGCGGGCACAGAGGAGGGGAAAAATGTTTCATGCTATTTGTAGCTCAAAATTGCAGCTACAGATGGTGAGGCTGTCATGTAGCAAGGGCTCAGGACATGGAGATAAGGCAACCTGCACTGCACAAACTTGCCTCTCCCAAAGCTGGTGTCTCCCTGAGTGGTACACAGGGCCTAACTGCCCCGATACTAGGGCAATACATAAAAACTGATAGCACCCTTGACTGGAGCTACAACCATATTTCCTGGAGTGTTTTTGCCCAATGTTTTACTATACAACATGTTTTGATATCCCTCCTCCAACAGGCAATATTTTCCAGCTTCTTTTCTCAGCTGTTATTCTGTATATATTCATATTGTACAGTGACATTTTTGAGTGGAAACGTCAGACACGTAATCTTAGCAAACAGGGACAAGCATGTCCCTTTTCAGTGGGCTCTGAGAAGTACAAACTCACAGCTGGTGCACTTTGTAGGGGAGAAAGCTGGTGGTGTGGTAAAGGATGGGGACACTCGTTCAGGCTATCGATTCAGTCTTGACTGCCTGGTAGAACAGAACCCTTAGAGCAAAACTCGGCTTGAATAAATGCAAATGCCGGGGCATGCATCTGCTGGGACAGAATGGAAAGCTCTCTCCAGCATGGAGAGGTGGGCACACATCCTGGAAAGCAGAGACTCTGGAAAGGTCATGAGGATGGATAATTCCAGGCAGATGGCTGAGGCGAAGAAGCAAGTCAGACGCTACAGCTCAATGGGGAAAATGAGGAATGGAAAATGAGCAGTGTAGTTTTGTCATCAAGCAGCAGCTCACAGTCACAAGCTGTTACGACACAGTCACATGCCCTCAGTCGGGTGTGGGCAGAGAGCAGAGGGGAGCGGTGGACACGGCTCTCCCTGTGGAAGTCTGCACAGTCTCGTAGCACCCTTGCTGCTGCAACCCCCGTGGCACAGCTGCATCCCAGAAATACCCCCTCCTACGGACTCCTCGCTGCTGCCGGGAGCAGGATGCAGCCGGCAGAGCTGACGTGGCTGTGGGCTGTCTGGAGTCATGGGCCGGGTTAATGCTGCATTTCTTACAGAAACCCCATGGCAGCTGTGAGTGGTAAAGTGTGTCACTGTGAGAACAGTTACTGTCCATTTCTAAAGTTGCTTTGCCATTATTTAGTGTCTGAAACAGTCTACAATGACTCGTGGTTTCTGAAATAAGAATAGCAAGAGTGATGGTGAAACCATGGTGAAACCTCATTAAAAACTACAAGTTGTTGAATTTGATGCTGTTCACACCTTTCCACCTTTGATGGCACAGATTCCTGGGGATAGGACACTTCTTTGGGGACTAAGCACAGTTTTGGTCTCTGGGAAACGGAAATCCTTTAGGAAAAAACTGAATTTTTCTGATGGCCCAAAAGAACTGAAATCTCTCCCAGTAAACAGTGGTAATACAGAAGGTGCTGCCTTTGCCAGCAATAAACATTAGATTTCTGCCACAATCCAATAGCAGAGCTCTGTCTCAGGGAAGCAGATTCCCTCTTTTAAAATGGGAAGCCAGAAGACTGTGTGGAAGTAACAAGATCATCCCAATTGCTACAGTATTACAGGACTGTAATGAAGCAATAGAAGGCCTGCCACTTCCGTGAATACGTCAAGGCTGAGATGAAATATGTCACCTTTTCCTCTCAGCTCTCTCTCCCAAGAAACAACAAAAAAAGGAGTTTCTAGTGAGCTGAGCTTGCAACATATGGAGCCATCCAAATAGGCATTAGAAATAAATGCTCTATGACTTCCGCTGTCCAACTTGCTACTTGGATATTTTACAGCAAACTGCAATTTAAATATTACCAACTGTATATTAAGCATATTAAGCTATATTTAACAGTCCTGCCTTATATTTCTTTGCTTGTGATAATACATTTTTCTATGTATTTTTGCAAATATATGGATATGGAATATGTAATATAGGGGGTCAGATATTTCCCATGAATATCTTTTTCTGAATGGAAATTTAGTCTTTAAGAGCTCTGAATTTCCCTGTGGCACTTTTGCTGGAGATTTTTACTCCCCATTGGGAAAAATAAAATGCTTTGTTTTGAATTAACTCAACCTAAATTGAAATACTTTGGTTTGTCAAACTGAATTAAAACATTTCATGAAGGGCCAGTTCAGCTTTAATTTATGTCCACAAGAGTTACTATGTGCCTTGAGGACATTTTAATTTATAGCCATCATACTCCCATAATGCATCATAATCATCTCTCTCATTAAATTTTTGCAATGTACTCTGAGAGTCAGATGGCCACAAAACATCACAGGATGCTGGCTGGGAACCTCATCGGCTGAGAAATATGATGTATCACCCTCATGAGGCACCACAGCAGTTCCAAGGGACCCACAGTTATATCAAGCCAGGCTGAAACCAAACTTTTTCTGAGAAAAAACACATTTGCTTTCAGTAAAAACATTACTGTTTGAACATTTCTTCCAGATGTGCATCCAAAATAAATGTTGATATCAGAACTTTCTATAGAACAAAACATATAAATTCTGACTTCACTGTCTAATAAATATGTTCTACCTTCAAGGCTTTAAGTGCTTTTCCCTCTCTGTTACACAGAAGCATGCACTGTAGTTTTTGATATAGCAAAGCATCACTGACCTGCTGTCTAGATAGAATTATTTGCCATGACTTGAGTCTGGAGCATGAAGGGAATCTGGTGAATTTCAATAAAAGCTTGAAACTTCCACATCTCCCCATTGGCTCAAGAAATGTTAGATCAGAGGAACCAGAGCACAGGAATAGATACATTGTAAAAGATATTTCTAACACTAGAAAATAATTATAGAGCATGAAAGTGAAGACTTCAATTTCAAAATATTAGGAAATTCAGAGTCACAATGCCTCCTGGTTGCATTCTGGTAAGGTCTTCAATTATATCAGCACACAACACAGGACATAAAGCTTGGAAAATATTTACGTTACAGCTCTGGAGTGAACCTATTCAGGAACAGAATTGTGACGTACCTTGGGGTGATGCTGAAAGAAGGCAGAGACTGTTATGGAGTGGGTGCTCAGGTGATGCTGGAGCATACTGTTTGTTACGAGCTCAGTATCAGGAGTGCATGGCATAAAGCCTGGACACAGCACCAAGAACTTTGACTCTGGTTGCATAGACCAGTATGCAATTACCTAGATTGGCCTTCAGACAGGATACCATAGCTAAGACCTTCTCTTTTATTAAAAAATTGTAAGGCTAATTTAGGATAAGATTCTCAGAGCGGCTTCTGCCAAGGCTGGCACTCCAAGAGGGAAAGGGCAAGATCAGTCAGCACTGCCAGTACCACCTACAAAATACCAGGTATGGACAGTGTTTGCAGAGGTCATATTGAATCACAGTGAAAAAGTAGAACAGCGATTCTGTCTGGATTTAGAATTAGGGGACTTTCCACTTACATGGTTTTCATTTTTCATTAGTCTGTCAAGGGACAGGATGGTTGTGTCACTGAAATATGGAGATCCAGGCTTCAGACAACACCAGGTGTAGGATTATTCACAACACCTGACTGCCCTTTCCAGAGCAAAGTGTTGACATCCCAGTCTGAGAATACCTTGATCCAGTGTCTGGTTCTCTCTGCCCTTGAGGGAACTATCCTAGTTATGGAGAAGTTAGCTACATGAAACTGAGAATTGTGTCAGATCAAATGCCCCTTTAAGGTCTCCCTGAGGACTGCTGTGAGGCAGCAGGCCTATGTTTAGAAGACCTCATAGGAGACTTGTTTTGCCAGCAGAAGTGATGAAGTTTGCTGTATCAAAATTAGTGTGAGCTCTGGGTGCTCCTCTCAGCTGGCTCAGAGACAGAGTCCTATCCGTGTTGGTCATGACCTTCACATAAAATGCCAGCTGTCTTCCCCTTCGCTCTAACTCTTCAAGGTCATGAGAATATGAGATTCAAGACAGTTGAAGTCACTTTGGTGCCCATTCCCACTACTTCTGGTAATGTATCCAGAGCAGCCCAGATGTGCATGCCACATAGATCCTCTCACTCAACCCTTTGTCTTTCATCTCGAGGCCTTGGCTGGTCTGTATCTGTGTTTACTTTAAAGACTATTCTGGCATTGTCATTGATGCCAAAAGCACGTCAATGAAGAATGTTGGAAAACTACCCTGTACATATTCCCAAAACACTGTCACCAAAAAAGAGGATCACGGAACATGCTAGCACAGACAGCCAGTAAATCAGATATGTATTCCTAGACTAAGGGCAGGCCAGTCTTTTCCCCTTTGTACCACATCATGACAAAGCAAATAGGGAAGATCACCAGTGCTGGAATCAGAAATGAGTACAGGGAAGACTCCCTTCTCCTTCTCAACTTGCTACCAGCCGGTAGCAGTCACGGAATGAAATAGGTCTAGATTTTGCATTTTAGTAGTCACTTCAATTTTATAGACTTGGATATGTCAAAAGAAGGACACTCTCTAGAAAGACCCTTTTTTATGTGCTACAGTTTGTTCATGAACTCTCACCAACTGGTTCCATGTGTTGCTGCATTCGGCATCTCCACAGAGGAGGAGGACTCTCCCTCCAGTCCTCTCCCAGGAGTGACCTCCATTCTTGAGAAAGACAGGGATTAGCTGAGCCAGCAGAGCATGTGCATAATGTGGCTGGGGAGAATGGAAAGTGCTGCACGGCCTCAGCAGAGTCCTGTTACACACAGCACTGACAACTGCAGGAAGAAAGGAAGAGGCCTGGAGAGCACGCGGAGGGGTGGAGCACACAGGGCAGTGTCGTGGCTGGTGAACATCACTTTCACGGTAAAATAGGTGGTTTAAATTAAAGGAAGGTAATGATCATTATTTTTAGATTGTTTGGTGTGCAGAATTGGTGTCCTAGGCTTATGAAGAGTGTCTTAGCTTTGGAAAAAAGAAAGGAAAAATTGAAGGACAACGAAAAACTTAAGTTGGCCATGCTGATAATGCAGGCATAATATATTGATGTCATGTATAGTTTATGTAGATGCACACACACATGCAGTAGCACATATACAAGATAAACATCCTAGATTTTATACAAAATACGGAAGATTTCAGTCAGCCAGATTGTTCTGATGGATCTAAAGAAAACCATGCAGACTAATGTGCTCAGTATTTGTGCTAATGCCAAATGCCCACATGCTGTCAGCTGATTGTAAGCAAAATGTAAATGAAAATTAAGCACAGAAATTAAAATAAAATTGTCTTTGCTTAGCAAAATATGAGACATAGCTTGCACCCTGATGTGCTGCTAAAGTTGTGCCTCTCAGGATGTGGAATTTTCTTGGAGAATGCTGTGATGTTGCACAAAAACGACCATCATGAGAAGAATCTTCGTCAAAGTGGTCATAACCATCATAGCAGGCAGCACAATGTGAAGACATCCAAAAACTAAAACAAGTATCTTCCTCTGAAAGGAAGCCAAGAGCCTGCACAGTTCCTAGAGAACAAAACCTGGAAAGTAGCCCAAAAAAAGATCTATTGCATTAGTGTAATGTACTGGTACATGGGGCACAGTCCAATGGTAGCTTAGTCAAACAGTAACTAAGAAAGTTTAAATACCTTAAAATTAAGTTACCTGACTAACTTGCAGATAAGTTTTTTTGAGGTGAATCACGGAGCTTTCTGAATACTGGATTTAATTTCTCAAGTTTTGAAGAACTGGAAGGATTCCAATGAAATATTAAGAAATGAGTCCTCTGACATTTTAAAGAGATAAATGGCATAACAGGGAAAGTTATAGGTCAGTTAGGGTGATATTGATGCTGGGGAAAAAATAGCAGTGGGACACAATCAAAAAACAATTGAAGTACAGGAATTCAGAGTGTTAGTCAGTGAGGTTTCATGGAAACGGGAGTCAACTAAAATTAATTCACTTTGTTCATTGAAAAGATTGTGTTCCTGGCTACAAAGCTAATTCTGTTAAGGTAGGGTTTAATTCCTTCAAAATGAGACTTTAAAGTATTTTGCATTCTGATTAAAAACTAGGACCCTGACAAAGTATTATTGCACATATTAAACAAATTTAAAATGAGTGAAGTAACCAAAAACTGTATTTACTAATGGGGAATCTTCAGTAAAGGGGTGTGTGTTTCTTATGAGGTTCCACAGAGGTCTGGGTTCAGTCTAGCACTGGTAAGTATTTTTACTGGTAATCTGAAAGTAAGTATAAAAAGTATTTTTAATTAAGTTAACAAGATTGATGGCACAATAAATGAGGATGGGAGTTTATGATGGATGCAAAGAAAATTGGGTAACTTTTTAGGCTGAAAATGGTTGAACATACACATGAGTATATCCAAATACATATACAGTAACAAAAAAGTATATGATGTTTACAAGATGGGAAACCTCAGAACCTCGTTCTCAAAAAAGAAAAAAAAAGCTATGATAAGGACAGTTAAAGAGTGAGAAGATTGAGAAATATGACCAGGTTGGAAGGGGATGCTTCTGGGGAGGCAGGGGGTGGGCACAGAGGAGTGTCTTCTTCTTTGTGAGACAGAGTTTGAGGGTAGTGCCACTGTGAATCTCAAGAAGAATGTGCAGGGTGGGGGCTGGGAAGTGCTCTCAGAGCAGCTGTAGTGGGACTGTTTCAGGGGGTGCTTTAGAATTACACCTCTGGGGAAACCGCTAAGCTGGGAAAGTTCCTGTGTTGTACAAGGTCACACAGAAATCTCATGTCCCTGAAATCAGCTGTTGAATTTGTCTACTGAGAGCCTCCTGTAGGGAGACGAGGTTAGCTGGGGAGGAAGCTGTGAGAATGCCTTCCTTGAGAGAGCATATGCAGTTTGGTAACATCACCAGACAATTTCTGTCTTCTTCAGGAGAAAAGTAGCCTTTGGATGCAGCTCATGTTTTTAGGGAGAAAGATTGGAAATTCTTGAGAAAAGGGCAGCATGAGTGCAGCAAGGATATTATTCAGGTTGAAAGGCTGGAAAGACTTCATTTGTGCCTCATAGAACATCAGCATGGAAAAGATCTCTGTCAAACCTATGTGATATAAATCTACATATGTCTATATCTATATCTGTATGATGTTCTCTGGAAAGCTGTGAAGTAGGGAGGTGAAAATTCATTGTGTCAGCCACAAGCCACCTTGCTCATCCTGGTGATAGACACTAAAAGGCCAAAAAGGAAAAGGCAGGTAGGCTATGTGGAGAGACTTCAGAGCAATTATTTTCTTGTGTGTGAAGTTGTCTCCTCATCGAATGCAGGGCAGTTAAAGACCCTTGGACCTGGTGTTAGATTTGTGTAGCAGTGGGTGTCAGATTCATGAAACAGAAAGGTTCCAAGCTGGCAAAGGCAAGGCGATTCAGTTTCTGATGGGAACCTGTGTTGCTATGAGCTCTTAGGAAGAAAACTGTTACCTTTGGCTGATAGCCTTAAACGAAGGGCCACATTTTGAAAGTGACCTTGACCTGCCCTTGAAACTTGCACCTGCTGTTCTGCAAGCACAGAGTTGCTGGGAGAGAGTGGATATTTACTGTCATCCATTTCTATAATTTGATTTTGCAGGAAGAGATACAGCCAGGCCCTTAATGCAAGCCAGTAAAACGTTCACAAACACATCGACTACGCGGCGTGTCTGCATACAAGGTTACTGTGTTTGAATTTTTTGGCATTTGGGCTTGTGATTTCAAAACAGTTCATACCCCATCCTTGTACATGACTCAAGTGGGCAAGTGAAAATTCACGAGCTATTATTGAAATATCTTCCAATGCTTGCATTTCATTCTGTCAAATGAATTATATGAGAATTTACTGGTGGATCCAAATCTGGTAGAGGCTTTGAGATGCATACTGCTAGACTGTTCTGTGACCACATAGGTGGAGCTCTCCAGGTAAAAAAACCAACTCTGGTTAACTTCTGGGGAAGAGTTTGTGTCAGATGACAAAAATGGTTGTAAGCATGAAAGACTTCCAGATGAGTGACAATACCAAATCTGTTTAGAGTAGAAGGGCGAGATGGAGTAGGTAAAATGATAACAAAGAGCAAAGGGTGTCCCTGAATTTGAATGTCAGCTTCAGATTAGAAAATTATCCTAAGGAGATTTTTTGGGTGTAGTTCTTAATGAATCCATAGTGGTCACAGAAACATCTGAGGACTGTGTGAATAGTTAAATTCAGAAGTGGGCGTGCTGAAGGACAATACTCCTGGACGCATGGTGTGATGTTTGGGGATGGTCCTGTGCAGGGCCAGGAGCTGGACTAGATGATCCTTATGGGTCCCTTTCAACTCAGCATATTCTGTGATTCTGTGAAGTTATGGTGAAAAATAATGTTTTTTAAAGCAATACTATGAATCCCCTATGATAGTAAAACATATGTGGGCATCTTTTCTGAGTAGCCTGACAGATTAAAAAGTTGCCAGTGCTGATACACACATGTGCTATATGGAAGTTCAGAAAACTTCTTTGAGCAAACTATTTCTCAGAATCTGCAATGATGGGTGTCTCTAAAACTGAAGATCTGATAAGTTATGGCACTCTTACTGTAGACTCACAGAGTGACATGTTTGAAAAGGAAAGAACCAACATTATCGGGACTGCTAATAGAGTGGTGCAACAAAAAATACTAAAACAGCCCAACTCTTTATGGGGTGACAGATCAGATTGTCACACAATGGGTTGTGGCCAGCAAACTTATTATCACAGAGTTGAGCACCTTTATATTTGGAAAGTTAAAACAAATTATGATAAATTTATCTTTATTATTATTAACAAATGAATAATGCAAATATAAACACATAGCACTGATATGTAACACAACATATTTTATGTAGCACAATGTATAACTAGATTTACACAATCTTGATAAAAAATGGTTTTTAGAAAATTTCTTGTATGTAATGCTATTGGATATCTAAAAGAGGAAGAAAATATAGTAAAGGGTCTTTTACTGTGAGATGGAGTAAGTCAGAAAACCTTCTGAAAATGCTCAGAACTTCAGGCAATAGGCTGTGAAACAGAGAGGAAAACTAGTGTAAAAGTAGGAAGTAAGCAACTTAGTGGAATATGGGAAGGAAACAATTCATTGCAGGTAACACCAAATGTGGAAACAGTTTTGAAACAGATTTGAAAGAGTGAAAGATATTTACGACAAACATGTTTATCTAGGGTGCCTCTCGCTTGTCTCAAATCTGTTTAAGCATCATAAACTGGAGGTGACACTCCGTGGATGTTGGAAATTGGAGTTGTAAATCAATGGGGAGAACTAAAATGCTGACCAAGAAAATAGTCATGTAGAATATGTCCACATGAACCAAAAGGCAGGCATGTGTATCTAGTTTGAAGGAGATCTGTGCTCTCTGACTGCACAGTGTGTCACGCCACACACCATGAGGGTCAGAGGAGCTCCTCATGCCCAGCTTCGCTCCTGTAGACTTTAGCTCATGATTATACGGTGTGTTGCTTCTTGGTTTTGTGTATGTACCAGTCTCTCCAGATTTCCTCTGGACCTGGACAGCTTTTGCTATGCTTGTCTTGTTCCTAGTATGGCATCTCGGTGTCACTTGTAGTGTTTAGCCACTTGTACCTGTAGGGTTAGGGAAGCACATGGCTTCTGGAAGAGAGAGGAAGAGTGGTATTTCTTGGTAATTAATGCAGAGCAGGAAAGAGATTTCACCCCAGAAGGGGGAAGGGGTTACACAGCACTGCTGGAGCAAGCCCTGAGCCCTCTGATTTGTTATCACAGACAACTCTGTTTAAGGAGAGGCTTGGGCTAAAAACTCTCTAGTTGTCAGAATTCTGTGATTATAGGTCATGGTCACATCTTTATCAAGGGACACCCAACTATAACTTTTCAGCTTCCAGCTCCTGGGCACACTCTGATTATGACCTGATTGCACGTCTGGGTGAGAGCTGGTATTCACCAACCCCTATTCAAGCCTGGTTTCCTTAGAACAAGTGAAATGTGTTGTGCCTCAGGAGGTCTCGTGGTCTGGATAATGCAGGGGTTTTAGGGACTCAGGAACCTTTTGCAGGGAGAAGCACCTAGAAGTGCTCAGCACCCTCAAAGGACATTCAGAAAGGCCTCCGGAACACCGTTCACTTCAGCACTGGCTCAAGTAAAGGTTGTTTGCTGAAGTTGAATCTGTCACTCTCACATGCACCAGGTCACCTGGCAGTTCAGCCTGCAAGGGCCGCTGAGGAGCAACCTCTACTGGCTTGCAACTGAAGGCAATCACTACCTCCGAGTGCTGGTGCAGATTAGGAAGTCACGTGGGAACAGACAATATTCTGTCTTTGGCTCCAAAGGACCCTCTCAAGCATCTGAATCTTACATCTAGCACATTTTCTTCCAGCCCTGAGCCCCCCACCCTGACTACGTCTCGTCCTCTGGCTGCTGAGCTCCACTGCTCCCGTGCAAAGCTGCAGGCCATTTAAATCAATTCTGACACCTAACACCTCGCTGTTTTCTCAGCCTGCCAGCCCCAAATACTTCCCTCCAGCCTTGACAGAACGGGCATTCACAGGGCAACCCCAGAATAACAAGTTTCCATTTTTTGAGATGGTTGTATGGGGAGTTTTGTGGCGTGGCAGCTGGCCAACGAGTGATCATTTAGCTGGGGTAGCTCACTACTGGGTAGTTAATTTGACATGCAGGACAGAGTGGTTAGGTTCACTCTGAAGCCCAGTCAGACACTTCTGGGTTCCCAGCATTAAATTATACCTGTTTTGCAACACCAAAATATCAGTACTTGCGTGCTAACCTTGACTTCAGGGATGTTCATCATGCCAGCAGTGGCTCATTTGCTCCGACACAATCAATTTTTTCCATCAGTCACTGGGACTATTATCTGCTTTACAGAGAGATCTGAGTTGCACTAGGCTGTCCACGGTCTCTGCATCACTAAGCTGGGAAAAATAAAAAGGTGAAGACGTAGAGCTGACAAATAGTGGTGACAAACGCATAAATATAAGGCTGGGAAGAGCAGGTCCTTCCTCAGTCATAACAGCCCAGGACTCTGAATTGACCTGGTTTCCAGGAAATATATCAAGTGTAGAAATGAGAGCATGGTTGCAGAGATGGAGTCCCACTCTACACATGCACTTTCTCCATCTCATTTAGGGCTTGGACTGAATAATCGTTATCACCACATGGTAGCTATCAGGCACTAGCTGACACATTATAAAAGCCTAATGTAGCCAATGCACACTGGAGTCTTAGCCAGCACCTGAACTGTTTGCCAGAACACTTTTGAGATAGACTGTTCTTGTGGTATTTGTATCACTGGCAAGAACCAGAAAGAGAGGAAATCTGGAAAACATTTCTCAGGGGAAGAAAAAAGAACTGTGAAGTGTTGTGGAGTCCAAGTTGGTACTGAAACTCTGGTTCCTTATTCAAATGGCTGTGGAGCTTGGGAGTCTTTTGGGCCCTCAGACCAGTATTTCACATTTTCTTATTGCATTAACAGTTGCAATCGCTTGGTCTTGGTTGTGCATTTTCCCTGCAATTTCTTGACCACTGCTCTCCCAAAGCTGTGCTTTGGCACTGCTATCCTTCTAAGGAAACAGGAGAATTGTGCCTACTGAACTCAGCTGACTGGAAATCAGGGGAAAAATATTTAGATTATTAATAAAAAATGGATTCTTCTATTTCACATGGCACTGGCCTTTTCTTTCTCAGTGCTGTCCCCAAACTGCCTGCAGCATCCTGAGGTCTTTAGGGAGCATCTGCTATCTGATTAGGCAGTTGTATATTAGGATGACAACTGGAACATAAACCAAAATAGCCATGAAGGAAACAGAACGGTCCCTCTGGAATAGATTTCAACTGCCACTGCCATCTCTCACACAGAGCTAATTGTGCAAAGTGTTATAACAGGACTACTACAGACCTGCAATGGCAAACAGAGAAAAAGCTGTCTCCACATAAACACAGTTGGGATCTGTAGCACCCATTCACCAGAAAAGTCTGATATTTCAAAATATTTTTCATGCTGTTGAATGGATGACAAAATACAGTTTTGAGACATCCTGACTGACTTCTGCCTGACATTTCTTACTGAGATGAATGTTTTTCAGCAGACCAAAACTGTAGCTGTTTTATTAAAAAACTGAACTGGAATGTTTCCAAAGCACGGGCCAGTTCATCTTTTTTTGCAAGTCCCCAGGAAGTGTGGCAAACCTCTTGGGACCCTCTGTGTCCCCTGCATCTTTTGTGGGCAAGGATCTGAGTTGAATTTACTCTAGCTGTTGCTCTACTATGATTCTCCCAGGCTTTTTCATTTTGGTGAAAAAATATTTGATTGATTTGAATTGCTTCTTTTACTTTTGGGAATATTTACATTTTCTCCCCTGCCTGGGCAAAGAGAAACTTGCCAAATGTCTCAAGTAAATTTTGTGGGAATGCAGATGTAAAATCCTTTCAATCAGTTGCGTAGGAATGAACGTATCTATCCTGTAAAACCCTGTGGTCAGATGACTTTCAATGAGAAATGTAAGCCTGACAATCCTTTGAGTTGTGCTTGATAAAGGAGTTGAATAGAAATTTTCTCTTTTTTTTCTTTAATTTTTACTCTCTTCATTAAATATTTACAATAGAAAATTACATCTCTATGCCTGAAAACTCAATGGACCAGTGGAGGATGAGACTGTGCCTTCACAAACGTGAGAAGAACTTGGAGTGGAAAGATTTTCTAATTAGACTTCTAATAATGCCATGTGGCAGAATATAAGGAAGAAAGAGGGAGGCAAATGTGCAGCTCTCAAGAGTATGAGGGTTCCAAGCAGGAATGATGGTTCATCCAAACAGGAAATACATGTGTTTTGCTAAAAGAGTATCAAGCGCCATGCTGAGAATTCCCATCACTCAGTTACTCTTGATCCCACAGAACACACATATTTTGGTCACAGGGCACTCAGTGCTTTAGAATGTTTTGTTGTCATCTCCAAAAAAAGTGATCCCTGAAGTTTCCATCCTCTGCCCCAGGGCTGTGCAGCCTCATTTATAGCAGAATTCATGAGAATCACTAGAGCAGACCCTCATTCCTTTACTTGGGGATGTACCCGTGGCTCCTTGTACCCATTTTAGGACTTTGTAAAAATACTGAACACAACTGCATTATTCTGAGGCTGGTATTTCTCAGCACTGCAGGGAGGCTGCTTCAGAACCAGTCCTTACTTCTTGCCTCAGCTATTTGAATGGTCACCTTCAGCTTCCTCTGTTCACTTCCACAGAGTACATCCCATGCCTTAGGATCTTCCAGGAAGCCTCAATAGATCTGGGTTTCCCAGCAGGAGACAGTTGATACCTCTGGCTGGTAACAGAGCTGTACCTGTAATATAAGCAAAGAATGAGAATGTGATGTCTGGAAGAAGCAACCTTGTTTGCACCTTGTTTTAACCTATGGAAGAGAGCTGATGAGTCATCAGAACAGACCTGCCTGATTCTATAATATCTTCCTTTAAGATGTGAATTAAATGGTGGTGGAGGTAGGAGCTGGGTTCTTGGCTTGCAGGAGAACTCTTTGTGCTACTGTGTCTTACCAAGCCTGAAAAAGAAAAAAAAAATATATAATTAAGTGTTCAGAAAACCCAGAAGAAATACAGAAGCTACTTGTGTCCTTAATGACTGACTGCAATTGCCACGTGGGTCCCCTGCTGGGTGCTAAGTGACCACGGCAATGCACACCATGGTCACACCAAGTGGGAGCTGAGAACCTGAGGAGTGCTGTGCTGACATAGCCCTTCCCCTGCGTGGCTGGAGGCATTCGACACATACTCTTAAAGTTTTGGATCCAAGCAGATCACCTTTCCGGGAGGCTGCTTTGTCACTGGCAAATGTGATTTGGCACCAAGGTGTATGTCTGGCAGCCTGTGGACTGTGGAGGTGAATGGAAGAGATGGTGTTCAGATGGAGGTGGGAGACCTGCCTGTTTCCAGATGAAGTGCTCTTAGTAAAAGACTTCTGGAGGTAGCTCTTTTCGGTGTTTCCTGTCACTTCCTGACCTACTGCTTCCTTTTTCCTCGGGATTAGTTTAATTTGAATTATCAGGGTTGGCACCTTGACCTCCCAGGCAGCAGGGAGTGGGGAGAGCACATGCATCTCAGTAAAATGCTGGCAGTGACCGATACCATAAATCAGAAGGATTTTAGAATCTGATGACAAACCAAATTCTTGTCAGAAAAGAGCAGAGTTGACCCTTCCCAAACTGTCATCGAAACCGGGTCATAAAAATCACAGCTGTCACCAAAGCATGCCAGGCCTCTGGGGGACATGCCATCCTGGGGACTCATCTGCTGCTTCCATGGCCAAATTCCAAGCCCTCAGGCACATTCCACTTGACATTTTGTCACATCTCTAGCTGGTGCATCTGTTCAGGGGTATTAACTCTTCCTAAATCACTTTATCCCTTCTTTTTTTTCCCAGAAAAAACAAGACTATGGGAGATGAAGAGGTCTGAGCAGAGGTCTGTGGCACAAAACAGAGTCCAAATGTTTAAAATCTGGCAGTATCTGGAGTAACTAATCCTGCAGGCAACTTCATTACAGGAACAACAGCAGAAATATAACCGGTATCCACACAAACTTCAAAAAACAACTGTAGCTCACATTTGTACACACAAAATGATAGGAAACCTTCACATTTGTTTCCCTTTGAGCTTTGGCCACAGCAGAGATTTGTCTCCAGAGAAGATGGTGAGCATGAAGTCAGGCCATGGTGGCTGTGGTTGACCCGAGGTGACTGTACACTCAGCAGTGGCACGCAAAGGTGAAGACATTGAGGCACCTTTCTCAAACAATCTGGTGGGGTCCAAGCTCTAAGATGCCTCTGTGTGAATGAAAGTTTCTATTTTCCACCTGTTCATGAGATGACAACCAAGCACAGGCATTAAAATTCACAGCCACGTCTTGTCCTGCAGGGATAGCAGCAGAGAGGCTGCGTCTCCAGGCATCAGAGAGGCTGCAATGTGCTGAAGAGTCATTGTTCCAGAATCACAAAATTTGAGTGCGTGTGGGCTAAAGGTCAACTGATTTCACTAAGGATGGGGAATGACAACCATCTGGCCTGGAAGAACATGGAGAGTATTTGCTGGACTTCTCATGTTACTAGTGACAAAACTTCTAAGAGTTTCTAAAAATAATATGTGCTAATTTCTTTACATGCAGCGTCCTGCATCTGGGATGAGAGAGTTCAGTACTGGCTCTTGTGCTGGACAAGGAATTAAAAAATAACCTAAAGGTCAATGTTAATAAATAAATTTTAAATATATTAATAATAAAAATAATAAAAGTTAATAAATAACTGGAAGGTCAGGAAAAAAAGGCTCAACACCAGTGGTGGCAGAAGTGCATTTGTCACATGCAAACAGTATTGCATGAAACAGTAACTTGATTTGTAATTAAAACTCTAAGGGCCATTTCCCATGCTTGTAAATATTTTGGACTGGAAAACTTGTAAAAGCTCAGCTAAGCCTGGGAGCCCTTTGTGGAACCTCTACCAGATGAATGCTCACAAATCACCATGTGCATGTGCAAAATGCTATTTTGTTGAGTATGGATGGACATACAGATGAATGGAAATCACCTGGACTAAAGGGCTATCTGAAATCAGTGACTAAATAATAATGTCAGATAACAAAGTAGAGAAAGAGAAAGCAGCAGGTAGTTAATATAATTTATAAACTAAAAATACATGTATGAGATTTCAAAATAAAGCTGTTTTTAAAATAAAAGTGACCAGTGTAGCTTTAAAGAGAACATTTAGAAATATATTAGGAATAAAAGAAAACCCCAAACCACAAACAACAAAACTCCCAAAGCTTTGCTTGAATACAGGTCTTGTTAACAGCAAAACTGTAAAGACAAAAGCTTTCAGTGAATATTGTATTCCAGTTATACAGACAAAATAACGTTTTTTGAACTTCCTGAATCACACTCTTTTCACAAATTTTGTGAATCTGAAAATTTGAACATTTTGGAGGATTCATTTTCTCCAGGGTTTAGCAAAGCCTGGAGCCATGGGAGGACTTTGAAACTTGCAAATGCCTATTACTTTTCCAGCATGAGAGCCCACAGTTCGTCAATCAACAGCTCAGAGAAAGTCACATGCATTGAAGTTGTCAGTAAAAAAATTATCATCTCCCTTTGCCCTCAGTATGCTGAAAACGCCTTCAGTTCTGTATAACTCTCTAAAGGAGCCAGAGCTGAAAGCAGATTTCCTCTAGTCCCTGCAGGTATCATAAGGGTGTTTCTCTTTGGTGTTCCCCTGACCAGACATGTTCTGGTGTGCTTTCAGGCTTTTGGGGAAAGAAGTCACGTTTGTTTTCTTGCTTTGCTTTTTCCTGAGGGCTGAGAAATCACAGAAAGTAAAAGGCACCTCTTTGAGTGGGAGCTGGTCTGTGCTCCAAAGCTTTCTTCAGGGTGACAGTCCCTGGCTTACTTGAGGTGCAAATGGGGCTTCCCCAAGGTCACACTGGCATGGGCTTGGAGGTGGTGTCACCTTCTGCAGCACAGAGTGCACTTTGTTTGCAGGGCTGTCACTTGCGTTCAGGGAGGGCTTCCCTGCTCCTGCTGGGAGTGGGCACAGGGCTTGACAGAGCCTTCTGCCGTGCCCTGTCCTTGGTTTTGGTCAGGCTTTGGCCTTGGAACTGAACATACAATTATCTATTTGAATGAGAAGTCAGTAATACACAGGAGGTCTCAGCAGACAACCTGGTGGGCTCTTCTTCCCTGTGAATCTGTGAAAGCATTTCCAAGAGTAATTTGAGAAGGTTCTGAACAATTACTAAAATTAAACATTTCAAGGTCCACAGGCCAAGTACATTTTACCAAAGAGCTTAAAAGAGGCTTGCTGAAGAGTGCTCTGAGCTATTCCTGTTGATATTTCACAGGTCCTGGAAGAGTGAGACAGCTCAAGATGACTGGAAAAAAAGCTAGCTGTTGTTCCTGTGTTCAAGGGGACAAATGGGATTGCTCAAGCAAACACAAGCACATTAACCTGGCATCAACCCCAGTGAAAATTATAGAAAGACACATAAGAGACATGACTGGTAAGGAATTAAAGGATACCAGTGCAGTTAAATACCATTGGTGTAATATGGAGGGCAGAAGCTGTGGAAAAAATTAAGATGTCTTTTTAGAGAGTGATTACAAAGTGACTGATAAAAGTATGTTTGCTGGCCAAAGCACTTGATTTTGTGTGATAACTTCCTGATGTAAGCTTCAACTTGTACAAATGTCTACACTTGTTGGTAAAGAATCTTCCTCTGAAACTGTGGGGGTTATTCTCGCTCGCTCTTTTTTGTTTGTTTGTTTTTTAATGGGAGTTTGTTTTATACAGGATTTTTCCCCTTTGGAGAATCGAAACCATATGTTTCAGTTTTGGTGTATATTGAAATATTTCATTTTGCTAAATGGAGGCAAAGCCTCACCCTAGTTCTGCCAGAAATCCTATTCTTTGAGAGGAAGACATGAGGACTCTCAGGGCTTACCTGAACAATTTGAAGTTTATCAATCTGCAACCAAATCATGTATACAGTAGACTTACTCAGCAGGTCTCTGGAATTAGAACAGCAAATCTAAAGAGGGAATGAAGAGCTCTGAATACTTCAAATCTTTGAAGCTGAAGCCTAAACCAATCTATACCAAGTAGCACCTTATCTGCTAAGCATTCTGCTGCAAAAATCTCCTGTGAAAACAGCTGGTTCAGGCAACCAGTGCAAAGGTGAGCCTAGTTGCAGTACTCCTCTGAGTTCTGACAGGAGCGTGCAGTGCCTCTGAGGATTTACAACATCCTCTCTGTTGGCACTGCAGCTCAGTACTGTCCCAGGCAGCCTCCACCCTGCATTGTCCTGGAGGTGTCACCCCTGGCAGCACATGCTGAGTGGTGGGTGGGTTGGAGTAGCACAGTCCAGCATGGCACAGTGGAAGGACATCAGTGCTGTTACACAGCCACATTAGCTTGAAGTTTGGTCTTTAATTGCCCCATAGTTTTTTGCTTTCAAAAGGAAAAAGAGAGCATGAAGGTTCTCATTGCTCCTCATCCCCCTTCCTCTTCTTGTTGCTTCTGTGGCTTTCTCAGTCTTCTCCCTATACTCAGCAACCCTCAGCAGTTCTTCCTTCCCTGTTCCCTAGGGTTCCTCCTTCCCAATCTGTCCTTCCCCTTTTTTCTCTTTCTTTGGTCCCTTTCATTTTCCTTCCCACTGTCTCCAGCCTTTCCACCTCAGATTCCCAACTGTCAGGTTTCCTCATTCCCCATCCTTCTGCTAGCTGCTGAGTTTTAACCTCTTGAAAACAATTTCCTACTCTCCCATATCCTCTAACCTGTTGCATCTGGAAGCTGGTGGTGACACAGCTGCAGTGGCAAAAGGGACTGCTAGTGACCTGCCCGCTCCCACGGCTGCCACTGCAGCCTCACAGCTGCTACTCTGCTCCCCAGCTTCCAGGTTAAACGGTGGGCTTTTGTCCTTTTTGGGGGTAGTTGTGGGAGTATTTTGAATTTTGCATCAATTGCCTTTCATTGCTTATTCCTGAACTGCTCTGATCCAAATGGAAAGGAAATCGAATGCAACTGTGTTGATCCTGGGTTTGCTGCTTTTATCCTTCAAAAGGCATTTAAGAAGTCACGCGCATATGGCAATGAAGAACCATCACAGAAAAGGATAACATGTTGCATAGTAAATATTGACAGATATGCAGCAGATATCTGTCCCACTTCTTTCTTTTGCTCTCTCCCTCTTCCTCTCTTCATTCTTCTATCTCAACAGCCAGCCCTGTTTCTGCTTTCTTCCATCTGGCAGCTCTCACAATAATCTCACCCACCTGTTAAATGAGAGAATGTCAAGTTAAATTTACAGCAGGGCCTGGAAACAGGATGCTACAGAAAAGTATTTTAATTAAAATCCTCTAATTGGATGCATGCTTCCTTGTGAAAAGGGAGCTGCCAAGAAGGGCCTGATGTCACCACCTCTACCCCCATTTGCCACGAAAGGAGAGCAATTGAAACCAGCTCTCAAGGTGGAAAGAGAAAAGGGTATTTCCAGGGACTTTTCCAGGGTCACCCTTGCAAAACTGTTGAATGGTTCATGGGAGATTTGCCCCTTTACCAGAATCAGAGCTGAAAATGGTACCACAGCTGTGCTGCTTCTGTCAGGCATATTGCAGAGTATCAAGCTGTCATGTGTGTGTAAGGACGGGGCAATATCTCTGTGAAACTTGAGCTCTGGATAGAAATATGACAAATAAAAAGCCTGTCTGACATAGAGATCACCATTGCACAGACTCTCCTGGGAACAACATGCTCTTCTTTGCTAGGCAATCGAGTCGGATTTTAGGACCTAGTTTACTGCAGTTGCTGGAATAAATGCATGAAAGGAGAGCAACAGATTGATATGGAAAGGTAGATGGCAAGACACATCAAGAGACAAATAGCTGGGGTTCCCATTCAGAGAGTCTGGGTGACCATACCTGGTGCAACTGCTCGGCAGCTCCAGGGAAAGAGCAATAACACACTGTGTAGGTCCAAAGAGCCAAAGGTGGGAGGCAGGAGGAAGTATTTAGGGAGAAGAGGGAATTAGCAAGTGCTGTAGAACTGCGTCACAGCCATGTAACTCAAGCTCTTCTAAATGCTATGCAAATCCATCAACACCATATACTTCCTGTAAGCATGAAACCTCTGCTTTTCTTTCCTTGTTAGACAGTGGTTAACTGTTACGAAAAGCGAGTTACAGAGAATAAAATGCACAGTACATGCCTCTATCTAAAGGCATAGTAATACTACTAACAATTCACAACATTCTGCAATATTTACAGGTTTTTCCATTAAGCTGCCCACAGCACGTGGAGGGGAAGTTTGGCACCACCGCATTCCTGCGCCTCCAGGCTGGTAAAGGTCATTTCCCGTGAGCCTCAGGTCACAGAGCAGAGAAGTTCCCGGCACCCTCAGGTGTTAGCCAGCCTTCCTTCCTTGACAACAGAGAATCCTTTCATAAAACACATTTATTTTACATTTTGATATTTTAATGCTTCATTGGCCTATTTAGAAATTGGAAAATCTTACCTCCCCTCTTGAGAAATCTGGCAGGCACGTTTGGCTCATGCTGAGAAAACAAAACCACTGGCAAACCCTCCAGACTTTGCTAAAATTTTGAAAGGACAGTCCAAGTTTAAAGGCATTTTGAACACACTTTGGCAATGCTGGGGACTCAAAGAATGAAGACCTAGGACAGGGTAAATTTTTTTTTTACACAGCAAATTCTGGGGTGCAAGGATAACTTCCAGACAAAAAGCACAGCTCCCCAAAACAGTACACAGGTCAGGAGTTTAGGGTAATGGAGAATAGAGAAGCCAAAACTTCTGTTCTAAGCTTTTTGAGTCTCACCTACATACGTAGCAGCAGCTCTAAGTGTTGTTGAGTGCAGTAACAGTTCTCACAGCAGGAGTAGTATTTGCCCACTCTGCAGCAACTCATGTCCCCAAAGGCGCTCTGGAAAATACTCGAGCACTGCCTTGGTGATGAGGAGCAGAGCTGGGCAGGAGTGCAGGGCCAGTGCTGCAGATGTGGGTAGGCTGAGAGTAGGGACAGCTGTTTAAAGAAACACCTAGTGAAAGTGTTCACTGTCTGAAGAACAATTCTGGTCTTAAACTAGCACATGAAAATGGAGAAATGCCTTTGAGAAACTGAAAGGTTCTGTAACAACATTGCTTTATAGCTGTATTAATCACAGTGTGCCATAAAAGCTATTAAATGAGCTGGAATTAGGGTTCAGATCCTCAGCTGATTAAACATTTTGCAGTTTTGCAAAACTTGCATTTTGTTTCCTGCTAAAAAACCTCAGGAGTTTGCAAGTGTACAACGAAATATTATGATTCTGTCTAAAATCCTTTAAGTAATCTACAGCATCACGAGTGTTTGGTCATTCACTTAATTTGGACCATATGATCCTCATGAGTCACTTCAAGCAGTCAGAAGGCAACAGCTCAAGAGCAAGAGACAGCAAAATATAGCTGGTGCCATACTACAAGCCTTGCACAGTGTATGCAGGGTGCCAGGAATATCCTCTCCTGCCCAGTTGTTATCAGGCTGTTAAGCTGATATATAAAAGAGTGAGAAGTGTTGTCACTTGCATCTGGGATCAACAAGGCTGATTGAGCTCCAGAGCAGTGGCTATAAGTAGGAGTCAATGTCATTTTAAAGGAAGTTTTATAAATGGAATAGAAGATAAGAAAGAAAGAAAAAAAAAAAGCAGGGGTTCAGAGAGAACAAGACTCAAAGGAAATTCCCCACAACCGTTTAGTTTTTCCCTAAAGCTCATGATAGAGAAAGGGTAAATGTGAGCAGTTGCACAGACTGTATAAGATCCTGTTGTTCCAATGAAGGAAACACCTGGGGTCAAGTAGTGCCCAACTGAGGAGCTGTCTGCAAGGGCAGGTGAGACAGGTCAATGGATGGTTGGTTTGGGTCTCCTGGAGAAGCTCAGCCCTGTGCTGCAGCTGACCTAGAAAAGTGGGGGCTTCTCTAGGTGCTTGTAAAAGACAATCCTGCCAGCATGCAGGGAGGGTACTGGCTGCCTTCTTGTGGCTTTTGGCAGCCTCAGTAATTGCAGACAGCATCTGAGAAAGTCGTGGCAACTGAGCTCGCCATTCACTTCTCGGAGCTGTCACTCCAAGTTGGATGTGACACCAAGCTGTGTGGCCAGAGCCCTGTGTGGGTGTGAGAAGCTGGCCCTGTCGTTGTGAGCCTACTCCCTGGGGATACAGCTCCAGTGTTTAGTGCTGCCAGGCTGGTGTGCCTGGCTGCTCCACTTACCGCTTCTAAGGAAAATGGTAATCACATGTATTAGTTACAAAGAAAAGACTGTGAAGCCCAAACCACTCAGGTTTGTAGCATTGCTACTGGCACACTCCCCAGCTTAAAGCAGGTCTGAGTCACTGCCATCAGATAAACAAGAGTAATATTTCTGTTGAGCGAGTGTTGCATTTTGCAAATACGAAGGTTTTAATGGAAGAACCCATCTAGTGTGAGTGCATTTCTGGGGATACCACGTGGTCAAATATGGAGCACAAGCCAGACATAAGGGTGCTCTAGAAGACCCTGGAGAGGCCCTGGAAATCACCTGCATTGTGACACCATCGAAGGGCTTGTTGGAAGATGAAAATCTCCAGGTTGCATACAGCTGCAGCTGGATCTGTGCCCACTGCTAGAAGATATCAAAGTGCTTGAACAATTTGGGGTGCTTGTGACCTGGAGAGTGCACAGGCCCTTTCCATTGCTTAGCAGTTGCTTATCTTCTCCCAGGAAGTGGGTGCAAGCTCCAGAGGAGTGTGCTGGACCCATCACTGGTCCCGTCATGATGCTGTGTCATCACCCTGCAGCTGTAACCACTCATCCTTCTGCCTGTCCAGGACCATGTCCTGGAGAGATTAATTTTGGAAACCTGTTAATGTAAGGAAGAATCCCAGGTGTTGTTCTGAGGAAAGGTTCAACTCCGTCCCTAGAAAAAGAGACATAGAATGTGCTGGATTTTTTGTCACATACTATAAGTTCCTAGGTTACTTTGGTGACGAGCTGTCTAGAGCCAAGCTGTGTTGCTGGGTCCTGGGAACATCTTCAGTTTTTCTTGTGATTTTGAAAGGTGATGAAGAACTGGGCACTTCCAATCACATCAATGCCCTCAGCAAATCTTTTTCTGAGTTGGTTGTGTGCTCTGTCAAGTTACTCGCTCCTGGACGATGCTGACCAAGAGCAGGGTAAGCAGCCCCACCTCCTTCAAGGCTCTCTCCTCACCTTTCTCACAACTTTCCTCAATGCTGTGTACCCCTCCTCTCCTCTGCAGCTCTTTGCCATTCACACCCTCACTTTGGACCACTCTCTCCTTGCTATGCATCACTCTTCTCTGTGATCCATCAGACTCACCCATGTCACTGCATTGGCTTTGGCCTCTTCCCTCCTGCACTCTGGACTCTCTTGTGTGTCTCCAAGCTGTGACCTTAGCTAAACACAGCTCCCCATGCTGCCCTCAATCCCTGCCCCCTGCTCCTGAAGCTGCCTCTAATTCCCTCTCTGGATTTCTAGGAAGTTGCCCCTTCCCTCTGGTTTTCGAGGCTCACTCTCCTCTAGCTCTCAGTGACCTGCTTGCCTCTTAGAGGCTTTCTTTTCCTTGAGCTTCCAGCTGGTAGAAGATTATTGACATCTTGGCTGAGGACTGTTTCAATCCAAAGTTACTGGAAACAACTGCTCTGTTGGTCAAGAGTCTGATAGAGAATGGTGGAAGATGGAGCTGTTTTGGTTACTATTAATTTGTGTCAGCAGATCCTGTGGGAAAAGTATCAATACTGGATAATTCAAGACTCATAAGACATGGTCCTCTCTATTGTTCTTTTCTTGGGCTCCCTGCTTTCTGCTGAAGGTTGCTCAGCCTTTTCTCTCTCCTCAGTGACTTTTGCTTTTCTTTTTCCTTACCACTATTTCACCCTGGTGTTCAGATTATAATGAGGAGTAAATTAATTAAATTGAAAACAAAAGAAAAATAATGAGTCTCAAAAAAACACCCTCAAGACAATGTTCATTTACAATTACAGAAAAAGCTGATCTTGAGCTGTACAAACCTTGGAGAAAGACTCAAAACAAACTGCATATGAAACTGCAAACAGGGCGGAGGGGGAAGCAAAAGGAAAATGCATGACAAATCCACATGAAGTGTCCCAGACAGCTTTTGTCTGCACAGAAATGGTTTTATGGGATTCTCTGTAGAAAAAGGAACAAAAAAATTAAGGAGTTGGGTTCAAAAGATCAAGTTACATTTTCATTGATCTCAGACTTGTAAGAGCTGCCTCATCAATCACAGTTGCTTAAAAATTCCTATTAATGGCCTCAAGTGCTGGGGCTGCCCATATGGTTTATCTTTGTAGCATTTGGGCAACTCCCTGGGAGCAGTATGAGATCCATCAGTGCCAGAGCCAGACACTCTGTGCTCATCCCTGCATTCCTGCAAGTGGTGTAAGGAGAATAACTCTCACTACCAGCCTGAGGAGCTCCAGCTGATCCAGGACACAAGCAACAGTAGAGGATGAGAAAAGAATAAAACCCAAATCATGTGGCTTTCCTGTGGACAACGGCAGACCTGGGTGAAGGTCTCCGTGTGTAGTCCAGGAGAAGAATGGGGCAGCCTCAAGCCAAGGTGCTGCATGGCCTTGCACAGAAGTGAACACCTGCTTGCTCTTAAGGAGATGAGAAGAACACGGTTGGTGGAGGCTTTCAGACTGGAAAGGAAAGTTAAGAGGAGTATCCCCAACATTACTCTGAAGGATGTGATTTATCACCATGGTAGGCTGGAAATCTTGTCAGGTGCAGCTGGGGCTTGTCTCATCCTGAGCAAAACAGTGAGCGTGGTGTTGGATCACCGAATTGAGAGGTTCAGGCAGAGCTCTCCTACCTCATTCCTTTGGGCACCTGAGGTGATTTGACTTTGACTGCTGCCTTTGGCATTGGGCATCCATAACAGTATGGACAGAATTAGGAATGTCCTTGATGATGAGTACATTTCCCCTATTCCAGAGGACTCCCCCACCTAGCCAAACTGACTTCATGCCCATCAGTTCTCCTTGGAGACAATTCCGAGCCAGAGCCACAATTCAACAAATCTGTCTCTCTAATGGGCACTATTCTTTCTATGTAGTAAATTCTCCTTCTTTCTTGCATTGGAGAATTGTCATGAGGACATATTTTTGAACTGGATCTTCAAGTCCACGTGGTACTTAAAAGTAGCAACAAAATAACTCAGAAATGTACGCTGAAAATAATTGTGTTCTGAGTTGTGGCAGAGCAAGTGGGAGCCATCAATACTGCCAGAAGGTCCTTTGAGTTTTCATTGTCTTACTGCACAGAAATCTGCAAGGGGAGAAGAATATTCAAAATCCCTACTCCCCTTCATGCTTTTGATTTACCCCCAAAGGCATCACAATTTATTAAAAAAGGTAAATACCTGTAGCTAAATGAGGCCAATACAGTGTCAGAGAGTGATCACTTCTTCCTCAGGTGGGCTGAGAGTTACACGGGATGCAAAGCTCAGGTCCTGCTCATACCAGGGCATGAACAGGCACCATCATGCCAGGGCTGAATAAAGGCTGAGGTCTGAGCACAGGCAGAAGGAGTAACGATGTGAGAAAAGCCATCTGCCCCAGAAACAGCAGAGCTGACAAGTCAATAGCGTCAGCCCTCACTCTTCAGTGAGCCAGCCTGCCACAGAGAAGTGGTTCCAAGCAGGATTAAATTTGTTGGACCAAGGTCTGCCACATCTCAGGGACCGGCACAGTCATCCTTTCTGTGCACATGCACACATGCACACACAATTCCTTTACAATCAAGCTGTTTCCAAGCAACAATGCTGAATTTCAGTGCACATCCACTATTCCACACATTTTCACCTATGACAATTACGCATCAAATTTTTGAGAGACTCTAAAGTTTACCTGCCTTTTCTGGATGTCTTTTTCTTGCTAGTTCTATGAAGTTTCACTCTTTGCAGCTTCAATAAACCACTCTGATTATTTTCACTTGGCCAGTTTGATCCTGCTTCGTGCTCTCAGGAGCAGGAACACTTTTTCAGGTGGGTGCCTCAGGATCCCGGCAAGATGCCACAATCTGTGAGATGAGAAATGGTGACCTCATATAAAGGGGAAGGGAAAAGAGGAGGCGAGACTGAATTTTTGGTTTTCTACATTTAAATCCCATCAGGCTTTGTGTTTTCATTTCAAATTCTTTCCAAAATAATGTATCTATTTTCCTCCCAGATACTATGACTGAAATGACTTTACGCTTTGCCTTCAATGATTATTTTTTTAAAATCAAAAGAAATTATTTATTTTCTAAAGGAGTTAAAATTATCCAATAAAAAGCACCCAGAAATAAAGAAGAAAAAAAGGGGAACAATCAAGTGTTGTAGAAACCAGCAAGTCACAAAAGAGTTAAAGTTCCTTACATGTGGCCAAGTTAAATAAGACCTGGAGGGACACAAGATTCTCCCCCCAGCACTCCCTGAACTCTGGGGTGTGGGCTTGTGAAATGCCTGGGAGGCAAAGTTGGCCCCCATTGTGTCTTGTTTAATCTGGCTGCTTGAAGTACTCACTTTTTTTTGTAATTTGGCTCTTCCTGCAGCTCTCACACCTTCCTTTAACATAAATGTCCTTTACATTTTCAACGTGCCTTTCCCCAGCCCTCCAAACCATATTTTTTGAGCAAACACCTCTTTTTCTCTGTGCCCCTACACGTGGCTGCTGGCACAGGGCTGTGTTTATCTGCACAGAGAGAGAGAGTAAAACCAAACTGAAGAGCACCATGGGCACAAGTACTGCGTTTCCAGGGTGCATTCTCAGCTCTGTGCACTCGTGAGGGGCCAGGAACTGTGTTCCAGAGATTTCTGCTGGCCAGCAGCATGACTGCTCTGGAGCAGCACGCAATGGTGAAGGGCTGTGCAACCCATTGCAGCCTCTGCTGGAAACTCTTTCACCACCACCTTGCCATGGGTCGGTGATAAAATACTAATCTTGGTCCCACTATGCCTGCAGGTCTGGGTGATGTTGCAACTGCGACAGGAGAAATACAGCTCAGACTTGACACCTGTGCTTGGTGGTGTCAGCCATCACACAGCACGCTCTTTCTCCCACCTGACTTAAATTTTGAAAGTATGAATTGAGCTGCGTTACCTTTAATACAGTGCCGGATGGCACAGATTGGCAAAGATGGGGCCTTTGTCATAGTTTCTACCAGTGATTACAGTTTTGCAATAAATGCAGCAGAGACTGGTGCACTTGGCCAAGGGCAAGTCCTTTGTTCAGTTTACTCTCTGTAAAATGGGGATACACTGCTTTGAACAGCAAGGGAGGTACAGGGATTTCACAGTTATTCTCTGACTTCTTTGGCCATGGAAAGCTGAAGATAAATTTTCAAGTACTATCATAAAGAGGAGGTTACAGGGTTTTTTCCTGGCTACAAAGAGAAAGAAAAGGTCTTTAACAATTAATCAACACAAAACAGAATCTAATAGACATTTTGAAATTATATTTTGTTGCTATATGTGAGTCTTTATTTAGACATAAATGCCCAACAGGTTTGCTGAAAAGCAGCCAACTCATTCTCACATGAAAGTAGATGAGTTTCCACTTGCTGCATTAGAAATGTGTTCACCCTAAAGCATGTACCTGTCCAAAAAGGCAAAGCCCCAAGTGGGTGCAGAAAATGCAGGAATGGAAGAAATTCCAGCTGCTGAGACCAGGCCAGAAGGCTTTGGGAGCGCAGCTGCCCGTGCCACTGCAGACTCTCCTTCAAGGACTGCTGGGTTAAGGACAACTTGTCCATGTCTGGGGACAATGTCAAGGACAGAACTTCTCTTCTCTGTACACCACCAAAATAGTCCTGGGAAAAAGGCTCCGTCTGCAATGACTCTGGGATTGAATACTAGCAGGCAATAACATTTTTCTTTCCATTATTGCTGTGGAAAAAAAAAAAAGCTGAAGAAGGAAATATGAAAAAGTGCAGTGAGAAGCCAGTGAAGCCAGGAAATGGAAATGGATTGCTGGACACTTTGGGATTGCTACAGGCAGATCTGGTTCAGTGAGATTTGCTGGGTTGCTGCTTTGCTGGCCTGGGAGATACATTAGAAGATGGTATTTGGAAATCATAAATAATCTCATTATATTGCAGCTGCCAGCATTCTGGGAAACATGGGTAAAAGCAGTGGTGAACTCAGTCAAAGAAACCCCCGGTGGCACAAGTGTGGCAACAGATGAAGGGATTAGAAAACATAGATATTATGGATGGATGAACATAGAGAATTTTTAAAGTTTGGATTCAAGCTCAATTGAAATTCAGCTTGCCTGCTTGCCTTGCAGGGGCAACTCATAGATGCTGTATTTTGCTTCTTTTGTTGGTCTTAGAAATGGAAAATAGCATTAGCACTGGGCATCCAGGCCACAGCCCACCCAGGACTGACCCTGCAGGACTTCCCCAAGCTTTAGGGTTGCAACTCTGTTCCACAGCTACATTCAGTTTGAACAGCCACTATATTTGGTATTCCCCTTGAATTCCCCTTCTCTTGTTCAATCTTCTCTTCTCAACTTGTATAAGAGGAAAAGTAATTCACTGCTGAAGCTCAGTGTCAAGGGATGTTCAACTGCCCTGAGCATGGGTCACATTGATTTGTATAAGGCTGAGACTGCATTTCTTACCTATTGCTCATTGATGCCAAAACAATGAACATGGAATAGTCCACCAGCTTAGATCTGAAAGAGGTGGACATCAAATGATCCCTTCCCACTGGCCATCATGGCACACTCATACAATCACAAGTTGAGTATGGCCAGGATATTAAAAAGGAGAAGGCAAAGAACTAAGGCCATATGACAGCTAAGCCTTGCTCCACCTCTCTGCCTCTTTTACTTTGTACTATTTATAAGCCTGAGTTGACAGCTTGAAATATGGTCATGTTAGGCAGATATTTCCAGCCTTGCATTTCTCCTATGACATTACAGAACCTCCCCATCATGTCCTGTGTGGTGGAAAACTCAGGTTCCAGAATTATTTAATTCCCCTGTTGGGATTTGTGTATGACTAAACTTGAAAAAGGAGTCAGGGTCTTCATTCTTTCAACAGAAACCAAGTATGATAAATCAAGCATGACTATTAAATAGGTTTTTATCTCCACAAGTTCTTTGGATCAGATTGTTTCCTTCCCAGATCATGGCAGTGATGGAAAAATCTTCCCAAGTTACAGGGGCAGACAGCTGAGACAACTCCTAACATTTCATGGTGTTTGTCTCACTCTAAATAAAGAAAGAACAATTAGGCATTGCATAAACCCATTTATATTGGTGTGTAGACAATGCAACCAGTTTCATGTGCTTTTAATTGTGTTTAATGCTATAAATAGTGCATACAATAGCGTATACAGTGTAAAAAACCCATTGAATACAGCACATTTTACATTGAAGAAGTGAATGTGTTTCCTTTCAAAGGTTCACTTTTTTGTTGATATGATTTTTACCTCGGTGATCAGAAGCTAGAGCATCTCAAGCTCCTTTGGATAAGTTCAAATTATCCATTCAAGAAGGAGAGCAGCTTATTATTCATTATCCAACAGTAACTGAGCTATTCATAGAACATCTTTTCCACGTTGTCCCTTTTGCTATGTGAGCATGGCCAGTTCTTTCTTATTTTGGATGCATGCATTTTATTTTTATTTTGTTATATGTGTTTCTTCAGGTTAGCTCAACCTCCTTTTATACAGTCTTTAAATTTTTTCTCCTTTTTTTTCTCAGTGAACCAAATTTCGTGTTGGTTTCCTCTGGTCTTCTGTAAAACTTGACTTTTTAATGTTCACAGAGTTAGGAGTTGAAGTATTTTATGGGTAATACTACAGCTGTAGGAACTCATGTTAAGAAGTGCAATACTCTATAGAAGTGATTTTTATTTAGTTTTCTAAAATACCTGACACTGACTACGCACACATGGGACTCACAAGCTCCAAAATGTGTGTCTCCAAGTATGCTGGAGTGATTGTTATTGAACCTTCACTTCATCTTTTGGCTTTCCTTTCACTGGTGATAATGTACTGGCATTTAGACAGATATTTTATATATTTCAGGAGTCACAGTTATTGGGCTCTAACCTTGGAATCTTGGTTAATTATCCAACATTGCTGCACTTGTCTTCTTCCTCATTTTGGGTAGCTTGCTAGCAAATCTAGCCTTCTTGTTGGGGTTACAGTAAGAGAAATGGCACATACAGTGTGCTGCAGTCTTGCTGCCATTCTCCCATTCCTGCATTACAGGCTTTCTCTGTTGAGTCACCCGTGCTGTGATTTGGTGAAAGCAACACATTCCTCAGTGTTTACCAGTTTCAGTGCCATATCGTGTCCCTGGCCATCAGTACAGGCTGTTCTTTGCATCTTTGCTCTCATGTTCCTCTCGTGCTTTTACATACACCTCTGCATTCATGCCTCTTTCTAACCAATCTTCGTATTTCGGTGTACGGAATTCTGCATGGTAACATAACATAAACAATGGAGTACAGTGCTGGCCCTGGTTTACTCCATAAACAATGGAGTACAGTGTTGGCAGGATAAACCCAGCTTATGCAGTGTTAATTGTACTGCAACTTGTTCCAGCCTTACTGAGAGAGACAGATGCAGGTAATTACATCATATCTTTAATCACTATAAAACATTACCTATTTAATATAGCCCACTTACAGCAGTTTTCCTTTGTGCCTGTTCCTGGGTTGGTTACACGAGATTAATGCAACTGTATTCATGTGCAATTACCTGACTGCACATCAAGGAAGATGTTATAAACCAGCTCAGGTAGGACAGGAATCTGAGGCCATGTCACCCTTCCTGGGCACCCCTGATTCTTACAAGAGAAACACTGGGAAGACTGTGGGCACCACTGTATGTTCACAGGGCTGTCATCAGTGTAGTCCGGAGGGAAAAGTCCCAGCCACAGGCACCTTCACTGAGAATGACTATGGCAGTAAACCTCCAGGTTCATTAACAGTTGAACCAGCTTCTTGGCTGAAGCAGCACCACCCTCCCCACCATCCTAAGAGAAGGGCTGGTGGTCCCCACTGGCAGTCCCAACTGAGCCAGCTCTGTGTCTGCAGTACAGCTGCACTCAGTCCGCTGGAAAATAGTGCCCTGAGATGTGCACAGTGCTGGATGCTCAAGGACAAACATGGCCAAACAGAGCCCAGGACTGCTTCTGGAAGCATCTGAGAGTAGCCTGCAGAAGTCACCCTATCTCAGCAGAGAAGGGCATTATCCAGCTGAATGTCAGAGCTTCCAAAATGCTCAACAAATTCAGAACATTACTGGAATAAGAACAGCATCTGTAGGAACTTCAACCAGTGTAAAATTACATGCTCCTAATCCTTCTCCCCCACAGCACGCAATGAGTTCACAGTGAGTCAGAAAAATAGACGAGCTCAGTGCTCCAGAGATAGGCCACTGCTCAACTATCCCTGCTGTGGAGGTTTGTTACTCCTCCCTGAATCAGCTGGTGCCGACCACCATCCAGCACAGAAGCCATGCTCATCAATGTGCTGTTCTAACACAACAGTGTTCAGCCATGGGAACTGCTCTTCTCCTGTCTAGTCCTCTGCTCAGACAGCCTAGAACTGTTGGAGGTTTCTATAGTAGAAAGGAGCTGATATTTGAAGATGTGTTCTCTATACACGGCTCCTGTAATTTGTGGCCATGTTATGCTTCTGGAGTGATAAACAACAGTTCCTGACAAGGAAAAGCAACACTTGAAAAGAGTTACAGGGATTTTAACTGTTTAAATACAGTTTCCTAGTTAGCAACTACAGACAAAATAGAAGAAGCAGTCAAAAAACTGAGTGAGCCACTTTTCCAGCTGCAGTTTTGTGGGGCAGCATCATGCTACAGAATCCCCTCCCAGCTGGCCCACAGAGAAGCTCTCAGAAATGGTCCCATCTGTGGATTCAAAATGCTGGGCTACAGACTTGGCCAAAAAGTCTGCTCCTGCAATCTCTCTCTACGGAAGAAAAAGTGCTGAAGGAGTCAGATGTTCCCTGGACAGGAACTGGTTTATTTATAGCAAACTATCCCTTGGCCACACCAGCACCCGCCTCTAGAAGTTCTGTCACTGCTTTTATAGCTGCATTTCTACTACATCTGTAGCATGCAGTGGGCATGCCCATTCCTCTGCCCAGCCCTTGAGTGTATTTTCATGTTATTGTTTCATTTAGAACGATGCCCAACAAGCAATATCCAGCAAAATTCATCTATTAGTGCTGATCTCCCATGGGGTTTGTGCTCTGAGTCAATGCACCCAGTTGAGTTGGGGAAAAAGCAAAGTTAACTTCTTAACTTCTTAAGATTCTATCTGTCAGCCTTCACCCACCTTAGTAAAGCTTCACCCAGTATGTGATAAATGACCCACCTTAGCAGATCATCTACTGCAATTTTCACTGTAGTGTATTGTAAGGCCCCAAAAACATAAAACACTTCCCAAAGCATTAACTTGGCCCATTGAACTTAGGAAACTCTAAGCCCATTCAAATTTAAGTTACTCAAAATTCCCAAAAGAGGGAATTAGAAGAAGAGCGAGAGACAGAAAAGATGTAGACAAGGACAAACAAAGCTACCACTCCTGGTTCCAGGGGTTTTCACCTGATAGAAATTCCAAGAGGAGGTAGGGTTAAGACATGTCCTTGCCACATGTCCTGGGTTAAATGCCCTTTGGCTTTCCTGGGCCCTTCCACCAGGTGGGACTTCCGGTCATTTGGCCACTCAGGAGTTGGGTTAGGGTCTCCGGGGGCAGATGTGGAGCATTGCCTCCTGTGTGCCAGGGCTTGGGGGCCACTGCAGGGCTGGGATACAGGCCCAGGAACATGAGGTGTGTCAGGTAGGGCATCGCCTCACAAGGGCAAGGCCTGACCTGCCCTTTCCCCCACACACACCCCCGAAATGTTTTGAGCCAGCAATCCTTCGAGTCTCTCACATCTATTTCAGAGAATATCACAGGCTGTATAACTTAATTTGTGTTTATGTTTGTGCCCTGAACGTTTTGCTTTAGCACATAGTGCTTACATTACCTCCGAGAACACTATGTTGCACTGGAATGCAGTGTCCTGGTATTGCTGAGCTGCACTGACTCTGATCACGATAATATTTATGTCCTGTGCCTGTCAGTGTGCTAAGGAATGAAGCTAAATGAATTTTGTAAAGCTTGCAAACCCACTCTGATTATTTTTGTGCCATTCTTTTCATTTCTGTAACAAGTTGCCAGGTTTGCACTTGAAGCAGCCTGTACTGTAAGATGAGGGATCTCCTATCATTGAGATTTCCACTACCCTTCCTGTGATTTGGATTGGGCTTTTTAAAAAGGATACTTCTTCAAAGAGGTACATGATGTTTGACCTTAAACTTGCAGCATTGAACTGGGAGGTGCAGAGCCTTCTCTTCTTTCCTGGACTGCAAAGGTGAAGTCTGCATGGGCTAAGACCAAATGGGACAGCCCAGTAGAGGCGGAGTTTAGACCTCCTGGTTTCTGCAGCTCTGAGAAGATCTTCTGGAGTCTAATAACATCCATATGCCAGATGAAACTTGTGGCTGGGGGCTTGTATGCAGGACACCTGTTCCTTGTGTGGCTTCTTTGAATGAGATGTTACACGGTGGCCTTCCCTGCACATGGAAAATAAAATTAAAATTCCCTGCCCTCCTCCACCATCTCTTCTAAAGAAATGTGTGAGAACTTACATCCCAAAGCTGTTTAAAGCTGGCCAAAGCGTTCAAATGTTCCTGGTAAAGTAGGGAAGGAAGGAAGGGGAGAGGAACCACATTGCTGCCTCTGCCACCCACACACACATGCTTTGCAAATGGGCAATCAAAGAGATCCTGGAAAGGGATCCTGGATGAGAGCGTGACTATGCCAGGAGGACTCTCAAGCCCTGTGGTTAGGGCAGTCACCCAAGGAAAAGGAGCCTGCCGGGGTGGCTGCTGTGTATACTGCAACCCAGGCTGCCCGCCAGACCAGCTGCATTTCCCACTGATCCCAGTGCATCTCTCCCACGGTCCATTGCCATCACCTCTCCCTGGGAATCCCCAGTAAAAAGTGGCAAATGGCTCAGGGCCTAGTGTCTGTATGTGGTGGCAGAGGGAGAAGAGCCACTGCTGTCCAGGAGATACCTGTTATACCTGGGTCCATTTCAAATTCAGTGCTCACCTCATGTTTCCAAAGTGGTGTCAAGGCCTTAAGCAGGTTGTCTGCTCAGAGGAGTGTTGCCCTTGTGCACTTAAATGAACACTAAATAAATAATTTTAACAAGCTTTGTCCTGTTATTTTTGACACTGCCCTCCAAACACTGTCGTACTTTTCGATTTACGCTGTGACAACCAAGGAAAAGGTGCAACTTTTTCTTTTCCCATTTCAATGTTAGCTTATTTTTAATCCTCATAAACTGTCAGTGTAACTTTCACACCAAGTACTATTTGTATATATATATAACTTAACATCTTGTGACAAGGAAGCCTCTCTCAGTTGTTTTTCCTATCCTTTTTTAGTCTTGATGCTGACTATTCTGACCCTGCAGCAACAAAACACTAAGGAATAACTACTATCTAGGTAACTAGGCTTTCTCATTTTATATATGTGCCCCATAAGAGTTAAATAAATATGTCTATAAGTATGGTCAATGAATGCTCACCCTGAGGTCAGTAAGTTTCATGCTGAAAGCAACTTCAATTCATACTGATGCAGTAATATTTTCTCAGCATGCTGAAGAACTTGGTTGGATCAGGGACAAGCGGCTCATAACTTGAAGGATCACACTGCTGAAGAGTCTGGGTGATCATTCCAAAGCTCTTACCCAAGGATTCCTGCTAAAATGTGTGGAAACTGGGATACCAGTTCCTCACTAATATTGAAGGTTGTGCCCTACATATGTCTTTTGCTTTTTCAGACTGTTTCCAGTGATAATTTTTGATTAATTTTTTTTGTTTAATCCAGAGTAGAAACATGTATTTTGATGCAGAGAATGATTTTGTTAAGTCTCTTCTTCTAGCTGAAATGCAGACCCAGTCACAAAGAATTAAATTCAATAAATAAGAAAGAGCAATCTAATGCAATCAGCAGAAGGAAACACTGGTTCACACAACCTACCATTAACCTGTAGGAATTGTTGTCATAAAATGGAATTAAACCCAAAAGCAAACGTCAAAGCACAGATTGAAGGGTGTTTCTGAAAGATTCTGAAAGGATTTTAGAAAAGCTCTAAAACTCCCTGTTTCAAGATTAAACCAATAATTCATTATTAGGGGTAAAAAAAATAACAAAGTGAAGGACAGACTGTCCCCCATCCATAGTCCCCCTTACCCTGGATGAAGCATCATCCAAGGAGAGACACAGTAAAAGCCAGAATATGGTTGGACAGACTAGGCACCGAACTGGGAATGGCATTGGTATATTTATCTTCCCTTGTAAAAACAAAAATTAAGAAATGCTTGCAGAATTGATTTTTAAAGGTCTCTCTACCTTCCTGGAGCTTTTTCGATTCAGAAAAAAAAAAAAGAAAGAGGTTTATTGACACAAGGGAAGCTGTAAACTCTGCAGCCATAACTCACAGCCAGGTTTGAGGGGGCTTCAGCTTCCCCATGGCTTTCAGTGTTAATGTCTCAATCTCATATTTGAAACATAATACAAATAAAAAAATTGATACATACCCCAAAATTATATTTAAAAGTGAGAAATAAATTATACTACTATTTTTAAGTATTACTGACTGTACCAACTTTGAAAAATTATTCTGAAGAGCTTTTTATTAGCCTTCAATAATTAAAATAACAATTCTACCTGTCTTTAAGACACACTTACTGTGAAGAAGGCAACTTATAAATTCCAAGGACTCCATTTTTAAAATTTCTTGAGAAGACAGAATTTTTATTTTTATTGCAATATTGCCTGGACTTCACAATCTAGCACCGTCTTCACCTCCTCTCTTGTGCAAACACATGTGGCAATATGTTGAAAATGCCTGTCTCTAGGAGACCACTGAGGAACCTCACAGACAGAGAAAAACACAGAGGCAACAATTGCAAAGATTTATTTAGCGCTTTCTGTGCTTGGCACTTAGAAACAGAGTTCCGTGCGTAGGGCAAATCTTTATACACCTTTTTCTTCATACATATTTTACATACCATTTTTATTGCCCTCTTTTATATTCATAATATTGAATACCCCCACTAGGCATATAAATACATTTATCTACAACACCTCACAACAAATCTCAATAATATTTGTATTCTGTTACTTGGTATTTGCATTTTCACACAACTTAAATGCATAGCTTGCACCAAGCTACAATTGTTTTCTTATTTTTAAAGGATTTGAAGAGAAAAAAGAAAAAAAAAAGACGAAGAAAAAAACCAGAAAATAAAGATGTTAAAAGGCAATGATCTATTTGGTTAAAGAGAGATCATGTGGCAGGTAGAAGGTTGGCAAATACTCGACCTCACTGTTTCTGAAATGCTAATGCTTTCCTACGGCAACTCTTGCATGCAAGGTCAGCTGCACTCCTGCAGAGCTCTCTTTTCTCGTTGCTTTTCCCCATAAGCTCAGTCTGAACGGTTTCTTCTTCACTGGGATGAGTTCCCCACAAAGGCTGTCATCCATTTGGTTTGGCTGCATTACTTCCAGTCAAGTCAACAGGAGCTGAGCCCCCCTCCCCCCATGCACCTTTCCAAAGTTCGGTCCCTGTTTAGGTCTGAGGCTCATCTGTGGGTTAAAACTTTTCTCTCTCCTCTCTCTCCCATCTCCATCTGCAGGTTGGGTGCTGGTGAGTCCAACCCTCATAAAGAAACCGAAGGTGGGGTGGAGCCATGGTGAAAATGCAGAAACCTCTTTGGAAGAAACTCCAGCCCAGCAGTGCCATTCCCATGCTACAATGGAAGAAGGACCCACAGGCCACTGTTGGTTTCAAAAATGGGCTGAGCCACTCTGGCAGTGAGGAACTGTCTGGGAAGGGGGAGGTCTTGAGAGCCATGGGCAGTGCAGCTTCAGAGGATGAAGCCCTGGGAGGCTGCCCTTCTGCAACACCCGGAGGAGACAGCACAGAATAATGGGTCCCTCCACACTGAAAGCTCACACTGCAGAAAGTTAATGCATAAATGGTAAATTCAGCTGCTTCTCTCCAGCTTCTCATTAAAGCCATGCTCTTCTCTCTGCAATGTTCAGAAAAAGCAGACGCTCCATTCAATCCAGAGGCCCTGGGCTACACCAAGCTGTGATGGCTGTCAGTCGAGGCTTTCCACAAGGTTCTGTGGCACATACCTAGATGGCTTATGTTCTTATTCATCATTACAATACTAGTTCCACTATAAGTTTGAAGGCAATAGGGTACTGGGATGGGTTCACCCCCGGGAACGATGAAGGTCCAGCTGCCTTCAATGCCAAGGAGAGGCATGGCTTGTTAGACCATGTGCACAGACATCTGTGAGGAGGAGCCCTGCACCGCTCCGTACTGTCTGTTGTCACAGGCGGTGGCCGTCTGCTGGTTGCTGGAGGGAGGGCTGATCATGTGCATCCCGTGATCCATCCCTGTGGAAAGGTATTGCCTCTCTCCAAAGGCCCCGCTGGACGGGGAAGAGCAGAGTAAAGTGCTTTGGGAGGTGGTGAGTTTCTCCGGGCTTGCCGCCAGCCTGGGGGAAGCAGGGAAATTGTATCCATAGAGGTTGTAGGGATTGTGCAGGGAGAAGGCGTTGTAGGAGCTCTGCTGCATGTGGCCACCACCAAACATGTGTGAAGAGGAGGAGGTGGAGGCAGGGTTGCCTGCTTGCATGACATACTGAAACTGGGAGCTGGGGAAAGATCCCAGCTGGCCACTGTACGCCTCCATCTTGCTGTTGCTGGGCAGGGAGGAAGGAGCCGGCATTCCTGAGATCAAGGATGGAGTCCTCTGAGGCATGAAGGTTTCGGAGGGCTGCGAGGCAGAAGCAGTGCTGCTCTGCAGCCGGTTGTAGCCCCCGTCGCTCAGCCCTGGGTAGCTCTGCAGTGCTGCCATGTTGCTCCTGGCACAGGGAGGATAATCAGACAGGTTGAGGTTGCAAAGCTGACTCTCCCGGCAGCCAACATTGAAAGTGTTGGGGGCCAGATGGAAGGCTGGAGGAGAGCAGGATGGAGAGAGAAGGTGAGAAGAAGCAGATGGTGATGGGGTCCCCGTGCTGGAGGTGGTTGGGGAGGTTCCTGTGCTGCCTCCTGCAAAATAAAACACATGGGAGGATGTTCAGAGCCCAGAATCGCATCTGCAAAATTAGACGGTCTCATTAAAAAACAGCTTAGTTTAATAAAGAAGCAAAGGTGCTAAAATGGCCACTGGAATACTCAGCCTTTCTTGGCAATGGCCCCCACTTTATTAATAGCATCCCTTGGTCTTTCCTTCTATTTTTTTGCTACAACTTTGTTTTCCAACGGCGGTTATATTCCCTTTTAAAATGGGAGAGGGAAGCAAGCCTGCCACAGAGTAACCCAAGGCATTGGGAAAAGCTGTGAGAGAGCACGGCCCCATTAGTCAAGTGATCTGCCATTTCCATGTGTGTTTATCTAGTCCTTTTTTGGGGGAATAAAAAAGTAATTTCTCCTCTCTCCGGATCTGCAGGAAGACCACCAGTCAGTGAACCGTATGGTCCCAGTGCAAACATGCTTTATCATCTGCTCAGGGGCTTGCGGTGGGAAGTGGCTGAAAGCACGTTGGGCTTCTGCACCATTCAGCATTTTTGTCAGATGGCTCATGGTGCAGCACGGCTGGTTTAAGACAGAAGTAACACTAAAATGACGGGACAGAGTTTCAAGATACAGCCTGTTCCACAGAGCGGAGAAAGGGGATGTGTCAGGATTTTCAATTATGTGCTTAAACTTTAAAAGGGATTCCATATGTCGTACCACTGGTGTTAACAAAATATTGATACATATGCATGTTGGCAGTATCAATGCATTATACAATATTTATGCTATGAATGATGGAATTGACCATGTTGCACAGCAGGGATGCTCACGTGTTCTGACCTGGCAAAATAATACTGTGTAATACTACAAAGAATGGTGGAAAACTGAAAATGATATGAAGAAGATGATGGCACAGTTTTGAGCTTTAGAAGAGATTATTTATAGAAACATTCTGAATTAGAGGAAGTTTCCTTGAACAACCAGGAAAAACATTCTATGCTTAAGGGAATTCAGTTTTCTGTTGTGATATCTTTTATTTTCATTTGAATTATTTTCTTGGTATGAGATCCCCTTTATGCATTAGGGCAAGGAATACTGAATACTCTTGTAAAAGGACCAAAGAGGTGCTGGTGAAGAGATTTGACCAGGAAATAAGCAGACCCAGAGCAACTGGGAAGACAACTGGCAAGGCAGCATTTTCAACAAGGTAGAAGATGACAGATGAGATGTAAATGGACTTGAAAAGAGGGTGTTAGAGTGGGCAGTTGAAATTTCATCAAGGCAGAGATTGCACATTGAGTATCAAAAATAAGGGACAGCTTTTTCCTGTATCACCCTGAGGAAAAAAAAACAGCAGGATTTTGATACCAGTCTAGGTCAGCAGCAAAAAAACGGGGAGGGACTTAATGCAGTGTTGCTTAACGAAAAGAGAATAGGTGATGCCAGTAGTTAAGAGATGCACTAAAAAGACAGGTTCTGTGTCAGTATATGGTGCTGAGAATGCAAGGAGATTACATCTGACTCTTTCTGACACGTCTAGGCTGAAACAGAATGGGGAATGAAAATGTCACCTTGAAACATTAATAGTATTTGTGACTTATTAATTTAAAATTTTTTGAACCCAGATTCAGAAAAAAAGATGAAAAACAGCATTGGGAAAGCCCAGACTGGAATAATTGTTGTTCATCCAGGCAGCACTAACAAAATGCACATTTCTGTGTTGCTAAGTCAAAGCATTCATTCCCAACACTAGCCATGGGGAGGAATGCTTATCAGTTATTGCTTATTGCTGAGCCACTGACTCCTTTTGTCATTCATTCAGAAGCATAAAAGAGAAGCATGGCATCAAATCTCCATTAAAGTTAATGAGAAAAATTGAAGTTTCAAATGGTGTCATGGACTCTCTGCATTCATTTCTTGACAACTGAAATGCTCAAACTTGGTCACATATTTTAGCTCCAGAATTCAAAAGTTTTTGGTGTAAATTTCTAATTTAGCATTTATTTTAAAGGGCACACTTCCCTGCTTCATTTAAAGTCTCAGGGTAATTTGGCTGTGATAAGTTAAGACGGTACCTCCTCCAGCCTTTTGCCCTGTCTCTCTGTTACAGGTTGTCAATACTGCAGTAAGGTCAGCAGAAGGGAAGCCTGCCTCTACACAAGTAGTTTCACTGCAGTCTGGTTTAGTTGAAATTGTTGATAAAGGTGATATTGAACCGAGGTACACATCTACAGACAACCATTTTTTTGTTAGCCTTGCTGTAAAGAGCACCACCTCCAACAGGGAGGGCAGGCAGACAGCTGAATTCATACATCATCTTCTAGTTAGCCAAGCCCAAAACATGGAGGTCACATGATCACAAAACAAATACAGCACAAAGTGAGATGTATTTAACCCACAGTAATCCTGCTCTTGATTCTGTACACCACATATTTCACAAACTGCAGAAAGTGACTTACTTGCTGACAGTGTCTGGAGAATAAAAAATAATTCATTTGTATATATGTAGGAGTATTTAATGATCTGTTTGAAATAAAATACGTAGAATAAATTATTAAATGCAATGCCTTCATTTCAGTCTTCCTTCATCCCAGAGTTAACCTTTAAAACCTATGTAGGAGAAAAGTGCACAACCCAGTCACCTCTAGCATTAAACTTTATTCATCTGCTAAGGAGCTGCAATCCAGTTGTACCCATAACTGAGGCTTTGGCTACACAAAGTAAGATTAAGTAGAGATTGCTAATTAGCAATTGTAAGGATTGCTTAATGGATCCAAAACTGAGAATTGCACATTTCAGGTCACCCTCAAAGAGGGATTGAGTGATTCTGCTTTAAACTATCCCTATTTGCAGGCCAACAGAAAAACCCTGAAGTGACAACACAGCAGTTAGGAAACAAATTAAAAAATACTTTTCTTTTTCTCTGTAACTTCAAAATGATGAGGAGGTAAGAAATCCATCAGCAGGAGCAAATGCCAAACCTGACACCTCTTTTTCAAGAATGCTTTGCTATCAATGCCACAAGCACAGGACACACCACACTTCTGCTGCAACAGAGCATAACACAGAAGCATGAAGGTCCTGATCATTTGCACAGTAATCTTTACACCTTTAAGTGGAACAGGAAACAATACAAAGCAAGGCCTGTCTCAGCTCATTCTTCTTCGTAACATCTCCACTCTGCTCTGAATGATATTTCTTATCTATCTTTGCTGGCAGCACTAAGTTGGGCCAAACACAACCTGGACTTTTGTAAAGTTATAACTTGGTCTGTAGTTGTTACGAAGTCAGCCAAATACCCCTAGAGATGGCAGCAAGCCCAGCAAATATATCCACGCCATACTACAGTCTTGGATACACAGATGTGTATGTCATTTGAAGGGCAGGCATGGATACAAACCAATCTAGTTAAACTGATACACAAAACTATGTTTAGGTCTGGTTTAAGTCAACTGAAACCACATTTAAGCAAGAATAAAATGAATCCCTCAGCAATTCTCCTCTGTTCCTTTTCTCTACCCACTGTTTCCCCTGAAAACAGCTGCCAACACCAAAAGCATTTACCAGTAAAGTCACAGTATCTCTCACCTCCACACTTACCATGATTCCATAGTGATTAATTACAATTTTGACCGGCCTCCAGAAGATCATTTTTTGGCTCTGCAGACATTGGTCCTACATACGTGCAGTTATCAAGTCACATTTGTATAAAATAGAAGGTTCAGGACTTCAAAGGCCCCTCCTTTGTATCTGAACCCTACCTTGCATGGCAGATTAAAGTGTTTGTCCATGGTGTGCTGCAGTTATGTCCAGGGCTTAGCCAAGCAATGCTGTCACCCTGAAAGGAGCTTTTTCTCTGTCTGGGCATACAAGTGATAACTAAGTTGACCTTATCAAAAGGACAGAAGCATTTTCAATGATGGGGAGTGGAGAATGATCTAGTGCAAGAGAAGTCAAAATTTGCAAACTGGAAGGAGAACTAAGAAATCACTGGTAAGGAGGGGAGGTGGGAAAATGAAGAATGAGATCATGGTGGAAGACAGGGAGACCGTGTGGAGAGGGTGGGATGTAAAGGCAAACCTTCTACCTGTCTGAGAACCAGTGTCAGACATGCCCACAGGTGTTAGGGAAAACATTACAGCTTTTCATCTAGGTATCAACAAGAACTGCCATTAAAATATCATCCCAAGTAACATATGACTGGTCTTTCCTTCCTGTCACCTGTGTCCATTTAAGCCTTGGTAATGGTACTGTCTCTCTGTATGTTCCAAATAGACTCTTGCTTCTGCTTTTACCCAGACTGAGCTTGTGTTAAGGACAGTTTCAGGGCAAACTGCAAGCCCAAGCATACCCAGTCCATGGGTGTGGTGTGCCTCAAAATGAGGGGCTGCAGTACTGCTGAAGCATTCATCATGCCAAGGTGGCTGAAATGCTACAGGGACTTCTTCCACACAGGGCAGGTCACGTAGAGAACTTCTAACACTGCAGTGTAGATGGAAAACACATCTGCCAGCAGCCAGCATTAGCCAAAGGAGCTTTCTGGCAACAGCAAGGTAGTGGGGAGAGCATCAGTGCCAAGGGAGTCTGAAGCAATTGTGCATGGAAAATTTTCTGGGATCTCTCTTACAAATGACACCATACTTTTCACTTGACCCACAACTTATCCCAACCTCCTTTATCTGAAAGGTGCACATAAATCAAACTTTGGACTCCACTGCAGCGTATTTTCCTTGCTAATGTTTCCAGGCATTGGATACTACCATCACCTGCAGTGCCTCCATGCAAACCTCTCAGTCCTTGAATTCCTTGCGTAGTGCAAAGGAGGAGAACAAATGCAAGGTGAAGCTGCCATCAGCACCAGATATCTGAACATGAATGCCATGCTCTGTGCAGTGGCAGTCTCATCAGACAGCCAAGAGCTTTAGAGCAGTTTGGGCACCTTGGTCACAGCCTGCAGCTCTCAGTGCGGCTGGTCTCAGACAGTGACAACCTGGTCCTATTCACTGTCACATTACAAAGAGGTGTGGCTGCAGGTCCTCAGAGCTTGTGCTTTACTTTCTAATAAGGATGATTTGCCTTCAGATTTTACATTTTGATGGGTCAGGCAGCACAAAGTTATTTTTGAGTGCAAGTGCTTGTTAAACAGCTCAGCCCACTTCCACCTACAAGCCAGTTGAGCTTACAGCCAGACAGGAACCACAGGGCAGCCAATGGCCTGGAGGCTGTACTGAGCACAACAGGACAGTGTCCAGCCCACAGCCTCAGACATCTTCCACCTCCATATGTGAACAGGACCTGACTCAAAAGCCAGATGCTTGGATTCATTGGTGCTCAACCTCACCTATCCATCTCCTGGAGGAGCCACTGCCGCTCTTCTGACACATGCCAAAGATGCTGGCATCTTCATCCTGTGATAGGCATGTGCCCAAGCACCTGAGGGTGCAGAAAAGAGGGGCTGTGGCCACTAGTCATTTACCTGGCCCATGACTCCCCTCCTGGCACTTAATCTGAGTAAATAGGCCCTCCTGAGAGGCAGTTTATATTCACTTGGGCACAGAGCCATGATAACGCAACCCTCCAGCTTTCCTAATCGAGCTGGCCAGGAGCTGGCATGTGTCTGGCCAGCATGGAGCACAGAGGAGTCTGCCCATGCAGATGTACTCTAAGTCATTCCTGAAATGTCTGGGTTTTGTGAGGGCTCTACAGATTTGTACACATTTGTGAAGGGTCTTTCTAAAGCACAGGAAAGAGAAACTTCACAGTGCTCTGCAGTGTTCTAGACTTGGACACAACTGAAAATAAATGCAATGGCATGCCCACAGGCAAATAAATCTGAACAAAAAGGTAAAGTTCCATTCTCATTCTGTGCACTTGTACATGCATGCATGCTAAGTATGGCCTATGAAATTTACTCTCTGCCTTGCAAGTTACTTCCACCTTTGGTTGCAGAACAAAAATTAAATTTGTTAATTGCCCAAAGATGGGAATCTGAGTGAGTAATGAGGTCAGGAGAGAATGTTTGTGCAGATTGCCCGGTGGTTTGACAGATAGACTATGAGGCTGGAGTGTGCCACTGTCACTATCTGACCTCATGTCCTTCTGGAGCCAGGCGTAGCATAAACCTGGATCCATTTCTGCTTCAAGCAGCACATGCCTCAGGCCTGCTTGATGCCTCCAGACATCTAAATGCCACAATATCAGGTGTCACTCCTGCTCTCACCTATCATGACAACTTTTTCCTTGCAAGTATAACTGGCAGCCCAAGGTCTCTTCTCTCAAAACTCAAACCTATACCCTTCAGAAGGAATGAAAGATTCTTCATCACCATTACTACCCCTCTGAGTTCCCTCTTCACCACCTTGGAAAACTAAACAGCTTTGATGTCTCTTCCTTGTCTTCTCACCAAACAAGGGCAGGGCCACCTGGTCTGTGACATGTTGGACTCTCTCTTCATTCTTTCTCCATTTTTAGGAATGAAAACTTCCCACTTTGATGGGAATGAGAGCCATTTCTGTCTTCACAGGGTGTAGCTGCCTTTTTTCTCTCTGGAGCCCTTGGCCAATTATCAAATTATGAATCCGCTGGTAAAATGTTTAAAAGGCCCAAATGAGACTCAAAACGTACCACACGCCAAGGTGTTGGGTTGTAGAGGAAACATAAAGAGTGCTTTGTAGTTCTTTGGGATACAGCTCACAGAACACATAAAAATAAAGATGATTGCAGCAATAGATTTAAGGGGGAAGGTATGTACTCTATGGCACAAAAGGGAGGAAGGATCGGAAATTTTGTTTAAAGTTAGTAAATTATAGAGAAGGACTTTAAAAATAAATTTGCCTCAAATTACAAGAATCACTGGAATTAATGGTAGATCTAGAACAACTCAGAATAATACTTTACTTCCCTTCAGCTCTTACAGATTTCTGCAACACAAACTGAGCAGTCAGGAAGTTAGAAATCAAACTTGCCTCAGTCACCCTCCAAGATAAAATATTTTCAAGATCTAATGGTAAAAACCAACACTTTTTTGTAGTGTGGACAAAAAGTACAATTCAGAACATCTGATTTCCATTCCTATCCATATCCAGAGCACCAAGAGAGCTGAGGAAAAACATCACAGACTGTGGCAAGCTCAAGGAACATGTCATTTTCTATTCATAACAAAATAATGTGCTACTCTGAGGAAATTGTGCAAATCTTCAAAGTATCATTGCCCATCTCCAGTCATTCATGTGAAATCTGATCACCACTCATCAGATAACAGAGACTTAGGCTTCAGTCATCGGAATTCAGGGTAAACACCTCTCTGAAGTAACAGAGCACTTCAGGCTCCTTTCCATCAGGAAGTGGCACAGACTTTGACTTCCAGCTCCTCATGTCACATCTGGGAGGGTATTTTAATTTTTCAGTGAAGCACCAAAAATGTCTCTTCTCTAAAGAAAAACTGTCTGCAGCTCAACCCAGAAGAAGCTGGAACTGTTTGTTTCCTGGTGCTTTGTTTAAATGAGGCAATCTAGGAGCCATTTGAAGTATGCAGCAGAAACCAGCACTTGATCCCAATAACTCCGGCAACAACCGCTCTGTTTCCAATCTCCTCTTCAAGGTCAAAAGAATCAAGAGGATAATTGAGTCCACACCCAGCTATCTGACCTCTGCCAATAGCCTAAATCGTTCACAATTGATTTAGAAAGGGAAGCAGCATCCAGATTATCCTGGCAACATTGCTGAGAGAACTGAGACTGCCTTTGGGAGGCAAGGGGCCAATCAGATGAATTTGTAGGTGGTTCAACCTCCTTGGCACAAGCAGCTCCACTCTTTCAAGAGACACTATTTTTGGGATCTAGGATCTCAGATAAAGCCAAAAGGATCTTAACAGTTACTTCTTTCTGCCTCCAGGCATCTGTGATGCCTTCAGATGAAGTTCTGAAGGGCCCAGTCTTCCTTCCACTTGACACCAGTACACATTTGTGCATTCAGGATTTTGTTTTCATATGAGTGCAATGAGGGCAGCTCTCTGAGCACCACCTCCAAGGGTGAAGAGTATTATACTGAACAAGTAACAGGCAGTACAGACAAACTTTGGCAAGACAGAGGTGATTCCTGCCCAGAAAGGGTAATGTTTACAGACAGATAAACTGGAAAAGCAGCAACACCTCAGCTCAGGGTATATGTCTCACATCTGCTGCAGACTTAGGGTCTGTCTGGAAACATCATTACTACAAGAAAACATTGTTCCTTTCCAGCAGTAAATGAAACTCTGGAACCTCTTCCACATCTAAGGGTGGGAGCCTTTTGTCCACATCCTTGTTGGGACAAGATTGCAGGGCTAAGGGGTTCCCCTCTCAGAAGGGGACTCTTGGACCCGTACTCAATCAGTCTGTACATGCTGCTACCAGAGATAGCACCAGCTGGCTTACCAGTGAGGAACACACCCCTCTTTGCCTCCAATACCCTTTTAGGCAATTTTCAATGCTTATCTCAAGAACCATTAATGCAAATTTTGCAGACTCTCTAAGAGGTGGACTCTCTACCTCAGAGAGTTTCCAGTCCAAGATCAATGCAGATGCACAAGTTGATGGAGAAAGGGTTGAATCTACCAAATCGACTCTTTGGTAGAGTTCTTGGCAAAGGTACTTACTCAACCAAGGAGCCCATTTGAAAGGAAAGCTGCCTTGAGAACGCACCAGTCAAGGTTTAAATGTTTGACTCTTGCAGATTTGGTATGCAGGTATGGAAGTGAATTTTTATGTGCTGCAAGCCTACTGCTACAGCACATTGTGTGACTCTGATACTGGTCCTGAAATTCTGTTTAGGAGGCAATTCATTTTACCAAATGCCAGGATACCTTAGATTTCACTTCTTGCATAAGCCATCAGCTTTCTTAGGAAGGATTAGATACTGATCACTCTTCTAATATTGCCCCAGTGCCATTCTAGTCTCTATGTCCTCGCAAAACTTACAGCCACTGATAGTGATCGGTTCATCACAATATTCTGTAGGAAACTGGATATCACGCAGGAGCCAGCAATAGCTCTTGTTACTCTTAGAAAGTGACATAATGCAGAGTTACTGGAACACTTATTTTCTTTTTTCCTCTCTCTCTTTTTTTATGTTCCCTTTTAAAATCAAGAAACTGAGCCACAAATTTTTAATAATGAGAATCTGGATGAGGTTCAATCTAAATTTTGAAAATATACTCCAATTAAAGACTCTAATGGATTCTTGGCTTTCCCCACATCTCATTGCCATGTGCATCCAATAACCCCAAGCCCCCTTTTTCCCTAGTAGTAAGTAGACTGGAGCGAGGGTGATATCATTCTCCAGAAGGTCAGCCTCTCCTGGACTTTTTCTGAGCATTTTGTGCAAAGGGTTTGTTCAAGGGGTACTTTTCTCTTTCAAAACTGACTGCGCATCTGCTGTGATTGTGTCAAACATGGCGTCCACTCCTTTGAAGCTGCAGAGACTTTTGGAATGTGTGCTCCAAAAGGGAGGTTTTGTTCTGAAGCCAGAAAGTTTCACTAACAAAAGCAGCATGTTCTTTCTGTTGGTAGGACAGTGCGGTGACCACTCAGGCCACAGCCCTGCAGGGACTTGCTGATGTGCTTTGGTTCAACAGCAACACGTGCAAATAGAGCTTGTGGCCCTCCAGATTCAGCCACATCAGGCATCCGCGACTGCATGCAATGTCAGCCTCTCCAGTTTGTGTGGCAGCTGAAACCTATCATTGTGCAGATTAGAAAGTTATTCAATCCCTGTATGAAACAGCTGCATCCAGCACACCAAGTATCGATTTTGGTGTGTCACTGTGGCCCTTGCTCCACATACAGCTTGAGCCAAACAAATGAGCAAAGCACTAGGATGGATGTTGAATGGCAGAAAGGATAATGTGGAAAAAATTATACTACCTTTAGATAATTGTGTCATGTGGATGTATCTGGAATGGTCTGTGCTGACTTGTTTTTAAAGAAGTGATTAAGAACCTGGAAAATTTCCCACTAAATAAGAAATTAAATGACTGGTGCGATTCACTTAGAGAGGCACAGAAGAGGGACATAAAAACCTGTAAAACAATTAAATGTATGAAGAAGGTGGATGAGGGGAAACTTTTCCTTAGATCTTAACATCCCACAAAAAGGGATGAACATTTAGTCAGAGCAGAAAATTCAAAGCCTATTGAATGAAGCGTGTTTCACGCAGTTTTTTCATAAAACCATGAAAATTAGTCACAAGAGTCTATCGATGTTGGGTGACAAAAAGCTACCACATAGTCTCTCTGCAAGATAGTAGAGGCCATAAAGATTTTGTATTTGAGCTTCTTTTTGATTAACTATACAAACTGAAATTTTCCTTCCCAGGCATCTTCTCCATCCAATAAATCATTCTGCATTGTTTTTCCTTGAATACTCGTCAATCTCTTTCCACCCTTTAAAAATACATAGACCATAGAAGACCATATTGTAATGTCAGTTAGAAGCTAGGAAACTGCCTCCCCACTGCTTTCCAATGTTTATATTTCTACACCAAAAGTTGCATTGTTTTATCACAGTATTATATCCACTGCCCATTGCCTGTGCAGTGGCTTATCCACTGAGATCTCCAAAGTCATGTCAGTGCCAATACTTTCCAGAAAACTCTCTAAACACGTGGTGTTGTGTCTGGCTAAACCAAAAGCCATGCTTTGTTTGCATGCTTGCAGGTCACTAAGCAATCTCTATTGCCCTTACCACCTTTGTCCCCGTCATTACTGATCATTTTGCAGTATTTTTGAGATTTGTACCTTGTAGGAACTGCACTGTTTCATTTAGCTCTGGACAAGTTAGTGCTGGAACCAGCCTCTGCGGAGTAATAGTGGGATTGTCCTCACTGGATGGTGTATTTGTAGTTTTCACATCAGCTTTGAGATCAGTCAGCTACTCATTTCAGAATACACACTAACACTAACTTTTCCAGACTGGCACATGTGGCAATAAACAAAACGCTCTTCAAAAATCATCACACCTATACAGTTATTTCTATCAGTCACATCTTCAACCTGGCCAAATAATTCAGTAGGATTGGTTAGACAACACCATTTTAGAAAAGGCAGATAGCACTTTTATTTCATGAAAGAATTATCAAGTGACAAAAGAAAAGTTAAAAATCTGTAGCAATCCATAGCACAGAAAAATTTCGCTGGAAAGCAAGGAAGACACCTTATTTATGCTGCTGACATCCCAAGCTTTTGCCCCAGGAAACATAATTTTTCCTACTACAGTAAAATGAACCCGTCTCCAGAAAATCAAAACTGAATTCCACAGTTCCTACAGGGGAACTGTTCCAGCACTTCCTTAGATTTCATGTAACTGGAACCTATTGCTTTTTTCCTATCCATCACAGAGAGCACCGTGTTTTGGTACTACTATGTATTCTCTCCCTCCTCACAGGCTGAATAACCATAACTTGCTCCTCATCTATAAAGTTTCTCCTAGACCTATGGCCACTTTTGCTGCCCTCATCTTGTCTCTCTGCAGCAAGAATTCACTCCTCTTTACCTGCAGTAGACACATCTTGTCCCAAAAGCCTCCTGTAGCCTGAGTGCAGTTTCCCAACAAACAATTCAGGGGATAAAAAGAAAGCTTGCAATTCCCCAAATGTTTATTCAGAAATGTCACATATTCACCCAGCTTTGGAGATAACAGTGGGATCTAGAATTAAAGTACTTGTTTGTTAAAATAATATCCTGAAAACTTCTAATTCATAAATATGCAAGGGTAAGAGATAACAGCATGCAGCACTGAGCACTGAAGCTCCAGAGCTCCTTTCGGAGGAAGCTCTGGGCAAGTCACCTACATGTAAAGACTGGCTAAGGCTTGGAGGATCTGAGGTGCAATAGCTTATGCTGATGTCAGCTGTTAAATACCAGTGATTTACTCACCTGTCAGTCAGTTCATGTGCTTGAAAGCAAGGAGATGAAAAGGTATGGGCATGATATATCCTGGTAGTCTTACATTTGGAGGGAAGAATCACATGTGGCTTAAAGCCACCTCAGTATTTCTTGCTCTTTCTGCCAGCAATTCCATGCCCTCCAGACCTACATATTTGTGATGGCCTTTGGGGGCTGTCCCGGCAGCCAGAAATTAAAATAGAGTGTGCTTGTACCTTGTCTCTGCACCTATTTTTGAGACCAGGGGTCAGCTTGTTACAGCAACTACTGGAGAGGTGAGCACTCTGAGGGTTGGAATATTTCTGACTTATTATCTTGAGATCATTTCACATGGCTAAACACAGAGCTCAAAAGCACTTTTTTGTAGTGAGTTACAGCTTTTGAGATCAACCTGTGAACACAACTTCAGTTAAGGGCTGCCCTAGGCTTGGTTCTCTGTGGTGCAGTGGTGGTGGTCTGCACAGGGCCAGCTGGTCACAGGGTACTGGCTTCCTTCCTGGTTTTTCAGCTGCCAAACTATATTATATCAAGCTAAAAATACATTAAATATTTTCCTTTCCTAATATTACCTTAGCACGTAAGCAGTAGTTGGGCTTGCCACTAGGATGTTATCTGATAACCGAGGGGAGGGAGGCGGGCGAGCCCGAATAGGGGGTGAGACATTGGAGAGAGGCTGCTTCAGCCACTGTGACCAGGAGGAGAGGCTGTTATGTTTCTATTTAGGTGGGTGAGGAAAACATTTCTGAATCCCTGCTTTAACCCATCTCTGACCATATGCCCCAGTGCAAGTGCTCCTCAACACAAGACCCTGAGCTTGTGCAAAATCTCTCCTGCCCCGTGCTGTGCCATTTAAGAAGAGTTGGGTGGTCACGTGAAGACCATGCATGAGGAGTCTAACACAGCTGACTGGAGTGTGCTCTGTCCTCCTCTGATGCTGTGCCATCAGAAAAATGATTTAGCAGATGACCTGGACTCTGGGGTGTTGCATGTGGAACTGGGGTGGGGGACAGTCAGCACAAAGAGATTCCTGTGCTGGACACCCTTCTGATTCTGCCTTGGTGATGGGTAGCCCCAACAACCACTACTGCTTCCTTCCCTCTCAAGAAGACCACACCATCCACAGGTGGATTCAAGGTCTGGAGGGGAGTTTTGAGAGTGATGCCAAGCTCAAATGTGAGAGGTGGAGAATCTGCTACACAGGGCAAGCATTTGGTTTTGACTGTTATACTTTGCTGGTGTCATATTTGAACAGCATTTTGAATTGTTTCTTTTTTTGCATGTACATTGGAATAAAAAAAGGTATCAGGCTGCCTTGATACCTCTATTCTCTGTGATCACTGTGGTTTTAACTAGCTACACTAACTGAATGGGAAGGACCTATTCCTGCAAAAAGCAAAAGAGCAACACAGCCTGAAACTAGAGATGAAAGCCCTACCTAACAAATGAGATATGTAACGGGCAGAAGCTATGAAAAGACATAGCATGAACAAGTGGGTAACACTTGGCCTATCCAATAATTCCTCCCAGATTCTTACTAAGAGAAAATCTCTCCAGCAAGGCCACTGGGTTTTGAAATCAATGTAGTGTGATCTCAAAGGGAGGTACATTCTTGGTCTCCTAAAGCTTTCGGACAATACACCCCCATTCCCGTTGTGTTTCCACACAAATGACAAACTATAAATGGAAAACAACGTGTCTGACATGGTCGAGCATTTCCTCAGTCTTTCTGTGCTCTCTTCACATTTAACTCATCCTGGGTAGTTTGGCCTGGTTCTCCTAACCCTACAATCCTTCCTGCTCCTCCTTCTAGCTCTTAGAACTTCAGCTGCAGCACTAGGGAGACCAGGGAGATCGAGTGGTTCCATTGCACCCCATAAGGCACGGCCTGTCCACTGTTTCCATCACCTCCTCTGCTGTGTCCTTTCATTTCAACCAAGGGCTCAATGATGTGTGCGACGTCCCCATTCCAGTCTCTGGGCACACAGCAAAGTGCGTTGCTGCTCTTACACCCTCTTCTCCTGCTCTTTCTACAGCTCTCTGCATTCCCTCTGTATGCTCACCTTGCTGCTTCTGCATGGTAGTGAAATCTTCAAAGGTGAGAGTGCGCACCGGGGGCCTCCAGAAGGCGTAGGTCTCCATAATGGCCTCCAGGCCCGTCCTGCGCAAGGAAAAGAAAACCAGGAGTGAATAACAATGTCAGTCATCTGGGGCTATAGGCACTGAGGAAAGAAGCCTCTGACCTTGTTTGACAGGCTGCCAGTGGCCTCTGAAAGGTCACCTTGGCATCTGTGAATTCCTCAAATGAACCTTCCCGCACAGGTGCTGACCACCAGAGTAAAATGAAATTTCCCCAACATGGGATTTCAAAAGCTCCTAACAGTCTCTCAATGCTCCTTTCTAAAAAGAATCTCAAGCTTTCTGTCTGCTTTGCAGGGGACACATGACTGTCAGCTCCTCAAGGCATACTTTATCATTGAGTGTCCCTCCACACTTTGTGGATTAAAACTGTCATGCAAACAAAGAGGTCTGGGATTCAGCCTACAGAATCAGAGAGATTTTGTGAATTGCCTTTCCCTGCCACTCCATAGTTCTGGACACTGTTCTGAAGTGCTATGGGAAGCCATCAAAAAGGTAATCTCCTTAGGTTTGGACTGACTAGAAATGCGTAAGATGCTCTTCATAAAGGATCAGTGATATATCTGCTCTGGGTCCCTAACTCACCACAAAGACATATCAAAGAGTAAAAGTCAAAAATCAACTGAGAATTTTTCTTCTTGAAGGGCTGGGGTCTCAGATCTGTTCTTATTTTTACCACAGAATGATAGCTCTGATGGAAGTCTCTCAACTCCACAGGTTCGGTGAGGACCTGGGTGCGTTATCAAACTCCCTGGAGTTTCTTCCCAGGAAAAGCTCTGCTCAGTGGAAGCTGCACACTGCTGTGTTCCCCATTCCTCATCTTTCCCTGCCTCTTTTCCAGCAGTAGATTATAGCCCTTGCACTGACTGAACACTACTAGAGCTTCTTCATCAAATGTGAGAACATATCCCCTTTCAATGCAAAACACACAACATCCCTAGAGCCTCTCATCAGATGTTGAGCTGACACTGGAGCTGCCTTTTGCTTCTGAAAATGTCTTTCTGCACGTGCCTCCACTCACTCAGTTAACTTTCCAAAGTCTCCCCGGAAGCTTGGATGCTTTAAATACATTGGAGTTGGCAAACCAAACTCTGTATTTTAAGAGGAGGTTTAGGAGAGAGGTTGTTGCATGGTGTTTATTAGCTGCTAAGCTGTTAGAAGTAGAAACAGAAGACATCTCTGCATAGCAGTCTCACACTAGTGCTGAGCAGATTACAACACAACTATTTGGTTAATACAGTGGCCTGTGCCAGCTCATGGAGCTCAGAGACAACAAGGCAGGGCAGAATTTGAACCCATCTGCTAAGCTGGGCTCTCTCTGTGTGCTAAAGCTGCCCTTCAACTACCGGTACCACCCCCAGGATTTCCTCTGCTCCCTGGGTGTGAAAGTCACACATGTTCAGACTCCATCTGCTTCTCAACACACACAGTCAGGAGGAGAGCAGTACCTTTTTTGCAGGCTCATGAAATAAGCCCAAACACTGAGAGAAGACTTTCTGGTACTGTATGTCCAGGGAGCATAAAGTGCCCTGAGCAAGTTGCAATGCAACCAGACCTACTGTTGAAAGGGCCTGCCTTGATGATTAGAACCACGTAATATATCAGAAATGCAGGCTGAGTGTTCCAGCTGTGCTAATCCAGCTGCTCTGTGTCTGCCACAGAATCCTGTGGGGAAGCAGGGAGGCCAACACACTAAAACCAGTGGACACACAACCTGGCTCAGTCATTAGACCCCCATGCACATAACCCCACTCTGCACCAGCACCAGACTTCTACCTCTGCTCTTATGACTCTCTCCCAGTAAAATCCAATCCCTAATGGGAGGTGGCTCAGGGATACAGTAAAGGCAGGTTAAAGCTATTACCCCTGCCTCTCCCTGGAGCCTACATCATTATCAGCTCAGCAGTTGATTCACAGTTCAAAGATTCTAGCTCTCCATCTACCACTTTTCCATGTATCAATACAGTTCTCACAGGTACCATATAATTTATACTTCCAAAGGAAAAGGAAAAAAGAGAATAGTCAGGACATAATAAAAAACAGAAATAAAACAGTAAATGAGGAATAATGTATTGCTTTCAAGGGTTGGACGTGACTGTGTCTGTGAGCTGATAGAGGGTAAATGGCAGCACTGAGAGTGCCAGAGCAGCTTGTAAAGCTGCTCTATTCCTGCGCTGTATGTCAGCGAAAGGAAAGATGCCAACACCAACAGGGATCTTCCTCCTCCTGCTCTGGAAGAGCAGTTCTACAACAGCCCCCTTGCTGTGGACATGGCTCCTGTCACCCTTCCCTTTCCACACTGCAACTGCTGGCAGCCGCACTGTGGCTTTGCCCTGCAATGCTGAGGGCAGCGTGGTGTCACAGGTACCTGAAGAATGGATGTCAAACTCCACAGCTGGCTCTTCCTGCCCCAAATGAGAGTCCTTTACTCTCCAGAAGTATGCATATGTTGAACACATGTTTTAAAACATCCTCTCTGAGCATGTGGGTGACAGAGCTCAAAGATACATCCAGTTCTCCTATGCACAAATTTAAGTCCCTATGTACTAGACCAATCTTTTTTTCTTACTGGTTTGTGGGTTTCTTTTTTTTTTTTCCTATGGTTTGTGTGTTTTGGGGCTTTCTTTCTTTGGGCAGAAAAAATGCTGTGGGTGTTTTTAAAACAACATTTAAGCAGAACGAACACATCCTTACTGAATTTTCACATCCTTCCATGCATCAGACAAGATCCATGAGACAGCAGCTTCATGTGCTTATCTGCTAGGCACCTACCACCCTGCATATGGAGTCTTGCAGAAGAAAAACATGCAGTCACGCTAAAAATCAGCTTTTGGTGAGAAGGCACACCACCTTTGTCTGACTGATTTTACAGCCCTATCCCCAGTCTTTCTTCTGTCTGTGATGTATTCCTATTTTTGAAATAAAATGTTGAGAGGATGAGGTGGGAATGAAGAAATGTAACCCCTGTCAACTCTAATAACCGTCTCTCCCATAGCAGTTTATGACATTGGTGTGCTCTGCTTGTCAGCAGAAATACTGGAGTGCTATTCTGTGTGTGTGTGTTCCAACCTCTAACAGGAAAAAGAAACCTCACCTGGCCAACGAAGAGGCATTCTGGGGCAACAATAAATGCTGTCAAAACAAGAGAATGTTTTCAGCATTTCTGAAATCTCAGGAAATTTGGGGGGCCTTGGGTGAGGGCTGCTGATACCAAGTGTGCTGAACATTATCCATGTGGCACCTACTTTCTTTTCCAAAGAACTGCACTGAAAAATTAACTTCAAACTATCTATCAGGCCATAAACCCTCACCTCTCACACCATCTTTATGAAGGAAGTAAAAAAAAAAGGCATCAGAAGAGGACTCACTGCCAGCTTTTTTTTTAATAAGGTCAGTCCTTTAAAAGGTATCCAAAATTTGCTCTCTCTTTTTCATTCATTCTTTATTTTTAGTGCTATAAAGTTTTAATAATAGGCAATAAATGAAACAGTTCCATTGTCTGAAAAATGAAACGAGCTATCTGTGCACCTCCATAATCCATCCCATATGGCTGATCTTGCCATTCCCACTGCACACAGGATTCAGGTCATCGTTTCATTGTTTGCTGGGGAAGCTAAACTATTGGCTCCAAGTGCCCTCCTGGCTGTCTTACCTTAGACAAAAGCTCAAAGAGCGTTTCCGACACAAACAACATTTATTCACCTCAGCTGCCCACATCTGAAAGGAAAGTGCTGGTTTTTGCCTTCTGAAGGGATTTTTTGTTCCATCACCCTGCTGAGTTTCCTGACTGTTGTCCCTTCTGGCTTCCTCCTAGATAAGGAGCTCCTACAAGCATCCCACTGTCAGATGAACTTTACCCAACCTCCAAAAATAGTCTCTGTGGCATTAAACCTGCACCCTCACCACCCAGACATTTGGCTAGCTGAGCTCCATGTGTCAAAAACTCTTGTATCTCAACCTCTTGAAGTTCAGGAAGGCAACCAAGTAATAATGTGCCTTGTTCATATGTTATGTAGGCATCCTTCATCACCAGGAAACTTCTCTTTCAAAACCAGGAACTTCTCTTGTTGCATTTTTACAGATGCTTTAAGTGTTTTTGCAAAAAGTGAAGAAGGCCCAAAAATCAGGTAGAGGGAATCTCTAATAAGTGGGAACTAAGACTTGGCCTTCAGACACAGGCTAACCCAAATCCAACGAGGCTAATGGCTAGATTGCTGAACATCATTACTTAACATGGTTTGAGTGCTCAAAGACTGCAAAGCATCACCCAGCTGCTGAGCTGTTTCCATCCTTCCCTCTGAAACACCTCACTGCTCCTTCTCCCAGATCAAAGTGAGCTATGAAGAGAGACACTCATGAAAATAACTGAAAGAGATCCAAGAAAGGATCGGGAAAAGATTGCTCCCTCATATGGATACAGGCAGTTACATCACGATGGGGTGTCCCCAGAGCAACAGGGTTTATCAGTCTCCCACACTAATGAAGGGAGACCAGGGACATAAAGAAACAAAGGGGAAGGCTGCGAGCTGATGGAAGTGAAAGATTTAAAATGGAAGCTAGTTTTAAAAACAAGTCAACTCCATAATTTCTGCAGCAGGCAACAACAGCGAAACAATAATAATAAATAAGTGGAGGAAAAACATTCATCTCCATTTAATGGAAGAGCCTTAACACAAAGCAGAAAGGAAATGTCCTAGGGAAGAAGTGGCTTAAGAGTTCCGTTTTTTCCACTATACTCTGCTTTTTCCCTGGGAGTTCTTTCCTCCATCATTTCCTTGCAAACTCTAATCATGGTTCTGACTCAGTATCCAATGTCACTGGAATAGGATGTACTGGAGCTGCCTCAGAATTCTGTATCTCCTGCTGCTGCCACACCTTTTTTTCTTTTAAGACCTTATACATTAAACCTCTTGAACATATACTACTCACTTGCCTGATGCACCTCCTCTGATTTTTCTTCTCTAAAATGGCCCATTTCCAAATTACCCTATTTCTTTTTTCAAAGGAGGCCTACATTTTCAGTTCTCCAGCCACAGCCTGATGCAGTGCAATTGATTGAAGTTGTGGGAAAGATGTGGGAAGCTGCTGCAGAGCAGCACAATAGCTAATCCAGTTCACCAGTGATCCTGATGAGATTACAGACTCACAAGGGAAAGAAGAGCCATCCAGCACAGTTATGGAAAGTCCCATTTGGAGAGCTCTTTCCACACACGGCTTGGACCTTAATGCTTTTCTCCCTCCTCTGTGTGTATCTCTGTATGTGTCCTCTGGGAAGGGAGCAGCTGAGCATTGGTGTCCTCTGCTAGCTGACAACAGCAGTGCAACTGCAGCCAGACCACTGCTTGTGAGGCAGGCGCCTGACTGCTATATATGCTTGCAAATACCTTTGCCTGGTTTTTTCTTCCTAAAGCCCCAGGCTGCTCTCTTTGATGTGTAATACCTTAAAGATTTTAATTCCTCTTTACATCAGCAGAGAGCCTTACTGAGCCCTCCCCACAGCTGCAGCCGTGTAGCAATTTCCTGCCCTTTCTTAAATCAACGAGCTACAAAGATCAGTAATTCCCAACCTTTTCAGGAAACTGTCCAAATTCACTGAGCTAGGACCTTATTAATGCCTTCCACATTAATATAGCCCACCATGTACCTGGAACTGCATCAATCCCGCTCCCAAACCCAGCCTCCAGTGCAGCTGTATCCCTGCACACAGGGAAGATCCTGTACTCGGGACACATACTACTTCCTCACACAGGAGAGGAGAGCAGAATAAAAATCAAATATGCCTCAAGAAGAATTGATGCTCACAGTGGTGATTAAATGAGAGTGGCAACATCATTTTGTGTAGCTTCAGTAAGATGAGAACAGAGGAGCTGAGCTAGGAAGTCTCTAGGTCAGTCAGGTGTCTTCTTTGCAATCATGGTGAGTGTAGCATTAAAACGCGTGGTGGAAAACACAGGGCGGTTGCCCATTCATGAACACTGACCTTACCAAACCATGAAGGACACAGCAGTCCTGGTAAACACACACAACAGGAGCACGCAAGTAAAAGCTGAATTACAGTGCCCGTGGGGACAGCAAATGAGGGCTCTGCACACTCCGAGCTTTGCTTTGCAACCCTAGTCTTCTTGTAATGTAGTTGTATATATGTCTAATTGTATAATTAAGGTTTAAAGCCTTTGTCACACTGATATAAAAATACCCATGTCATTTAGATCTGAAATATTTCGAGATGCTGCACATTCTGCAGGTTTCATGAAGGGCAGAAAAAGATGGAACTTTGTCTGAATTTTCTTATTCCTTTTTGATAACTCTGTAGTGTCTTTTACTAATACCATAGGAGGGGTTCATTAAAGCTCCTGTTTAACAATTGTCCTATTAAAATACAATTTTTTCTGAATAACTCTTAGGGTGTTCTACTTAATTCTTGCATAAAAATCCTGACAAAATCAGGTGACACAGTCAAGGTGAAACTATTGGACATCACTGGAGAAAAACTGAAATTGTTTGAAGCTAGAACACTTCTGCACTTTTATCCTACAAACCTATGTGAAACTCATTTTTTCTTCTCATGTAAAGTAAGTATTTGCACTCCAAGTTTTGGCATTTCTTATGAAAATTTAAGTTTAAAAATGTCCTTTAGCTAGCCCTACATAAAATAAAGAATAATTATTTTTCACAGTGTTAGACTGTGATATGTTTGTCTGTTTTACAATCTGCAATCCCCCATTTTTCCATCTCTGTTCTTCATTTTAATTTAAAAAAAAGAAAATTAATTGCTTTTCTCAACCTCAGACACAAGCCCTGTGCACTCATCAGGGAAAGGAGGGAAGAAATCAGTGAGGAAACACAAACAACATTCTGTTACCTGTTTCTCCCAGAATCTCTGAAACCTTTAGCAAAGGGGTTTCTGTCAATTTTTAATCTGGTGATCTAAAAGAAAGAAAAGGATAATTAGTTGATGTCTTCACATTTTTTCCTTTCAACAAATTGAAATTATGGGTGATTACCATTCTTGCCCAAGTGACCTGTACAATGATCTTCCATACTTTTTTCCTCAGACCTCTATTAAAGTTGCCCTTCCATTATCAATGAAGAGACAATCTATTCATCAAAAACTGTCACCAGAGACAGAAACAATGGCAGCATTAGGAAACCTGGAACAGTGCTGGGGCTGAGAAGCTCGTCCTGGAGTAGAAGCACACCTTGGACCCAGGTGCAAAACCCCAGGAGCTGGAATTTATCAGTGGCAGTGTGGTTTGGGAAGCAGGCGTACTGCTCAGGTTTGGCTGGTATCTGAGTTATTCCAGCCTCAACACTCTAGATATCCAGTGCTGGATGCAACTCATGGACCTTCAAACAATGCTAAGGAGAAAAGGCCAAGCAAAGCACAGGCTACAGCCTCCAGAGATGTCAGATGGCCACCCAGTCACATGTACAAGTTGCTGTTGTTCTGGTCAGCATCTGGGTGGTCCCTCACAAGGGTTTTCTGGTCTGGAAATTTTTTTTTTCTCTTCTTTCCTTCTCTAAATAAAGGAGGTGGCAGCCAGACTGAGTGCTTTGGGGGAATCTTCCTGCCTGCTTTATTTTGAAGCACTGATTCCATGTTGGTAAATATGGAAAATAACAGCAGGATTTTGACCTTGCAGCCTGTGGTATTATGTTCCCTGATGGCTATCCCACAACCTGGTGTAGCACAAGAGCTTCCCTCTGCCAGCCTCACCTTGTCACAAAGATTCTACCTCTGGAATGAAAGGAGAGCAAGATCTCCAGATCCTACCAAATTTGAGGTGTTTTTGCTGAAACTGCTCAAAAGGGACTAGCTTAATACAGTCTGATCTGAAGTGGATTTGCAGGTGTTTTGCTTCTGTCAGAATCAAGCCCTTACTCTGGATATTAACCTCAGATCTGGAATGCAGCTCCTATTTTTGCAGAAGCTTAATTTGTGAACTTAATTTCCGCTAGCCTGACTTTGCAGCTGTCCTGGGACTTGTGTGTACAGAGACAGATATGTTCTGTGGAGGATGGAATTACAGCAGAGGGAATCCCTGTGGTGGATTTGCTAACATTTTACAATTGTTTCCAGAGACGCTTCCCCCAGTAAGGCAAAGTTTTACAGCCACTGGAGGGCATGCAGGCAGATTCAGGGGATTTAAGTTTGGTTTGAATGAAAAGGTTTCTCCAGTCCACCGGAATCTCCTTAGTGGTATTATAAAAATGTGATTGTGTCCCCCAAATTTTTTGGAACAAAATCCCCAAGCGTTTGGAATTCAGAGAGACAGAAATTTCAGTGCTTCTTTACAGTGAGGCAGCTTAAGGTGCCAGTCCCTGACAGGGGTCTCTCAGCATCTCCTTCCCTGTGTAATTATAGGTCTGGTCATTAAGGAAGAACAACAAGCTTATTTCCGTTCATTTCTTCTCCTTTCCATATCCTCTTCCCCTGTCTGGTCTGCAGTTAAAGTTTGTGGAGTATCTGCATTTGGGTGAGGGGGGCAGGAAATTTCCATACTGCAGAGACAGCAAACCTAGCATTGTGTTGCAATATTTTTGATTCATTTTGGATCCTGATTTAAGTCAGTTCAAGGGGACCAGACTGAGAAAAGAAGTTGGGAGTCATGGGAAGAAAAGCAGTTATGGGAGCACTGTCAGCACTTGTGCTGCCTTATAAGTTGCAAAATATAAAACTCTGTAACATTTCACTAAATTGTTACAATTCACAATTTTTAGAAATTGGTTAAATATTGCAATCTGCCTTAAGCTGATTTAATATGGGTCTGTCCTTCAATCCAAAAATACTAAATGCAGTTTAATTTAAGAGAAAGTGCAGATCAGTAACAAAGTCAAGGTCTCTATAGAAAGAATCCCACTGCAGCAATATCTTTTCGTTATCGTATCTAGAATCAATAGTAACACTCTCCACTGGGAACTGTGCAAGATCTGAATCAAACACAAATTATCAAAAAATCATAGAATGCTTTGAGTTGGAAAGGACCTTAAAGACCATCTAATTCCAACCCCTCCTGCCATGGACAGGGACACCTTCCACTAGCCAGGTTGCTCAAAATCCCATCCAACCTGGTCTTGAACACTTCCAGGGATGGGGCATCCACAACTTCTCTGGTCCCTTACAGTAAAGGCTTTCTACCTAATATCTAGTCTAAACCTACTTTCTTTCAGTTTGAAACCATTCCACTTTACCTTGTCACTACATGACCTTGTCAAAAGTCCCTCTCCAGTTTTCACGTACACTCCCTTCAGGTACTGGAAGGCCGCAATTAGCTCACCCCAAAGCCTTCTGTTCTGATCTTTAATTACAATGGGAAGCATTTTGCTTACCCAGTCCCCATCCTGTCGTTCATCCACTCAAGAGGTGTGGGAAGAAAGAAGTCGGTCATTTGAACACTGAGGAGTCAGTCATTGAAAACTGAGACAAAAAAATCTGTTACCTCAGCCTTCTCCTCATCCATAGTTACCAGTTTTCCAACCTTGTTTATCAGGGAGAGGTACACCTTCTTTGACCTTCTTTTTCTGGTTAACATACCTGTAGAAGCCCTTCTTTTTATTCTTTACGTCTCTTAACAGGTTCAGTTCCAGCTTCACCGTGGCCTTCCTCAGGCAATCCCTACACAACCATACTTAACCTTTAAATTCTTCCCAGGTTACCTGCCTTTGTTTCCACAGTCTGTGCTTCTTTCCCTCTGTTTGACCAGCAGGTGCCTACTCAGTAATGCTGGTCTCTTGACTTCCCTGCCTGATTTCTTGCTCCCGGGGATTGCTAGCTGTTGGCCTGTATGGAAGTATTCCTTAAAGATCTGCCAGATCTGTTCCGTCACTTGTTCCTGAGGGCAGGGTTCCAGGGGATCCTATTGACTATCTTCTTGAAGACCTGGAAGTTTCCTTTCCTAAAGTTCAGGGACCTAACTTGACTGCTTATCTGACCCATCAGGACATTTATGCATGAGAATCTCAGTTTATATGCAATACGTGCATTCAGAGACTTTTTCTGTCAACAAACTGATGAGATTGGGCTTCTTTAAAACATCCTCCTTCACTGCTATAAAAACTCCAACTACAAAAATCCCAACTATGTGTTTTGTCTCTGAAATAACAGATCTGGACTAGTTGTACTGCCTTAAAATTATAGCAAAGACAGGACACTGCAGTTTGTAACATGAGGCAGCAAGAAAATTTAAACAGAATACATCCCCTTATGGTTGATCTCAGCTATTTTACAGTAAAAGCTACAGCCATCTTATCTTCAAGGTGGTTTTCTGGCTAGATACTTCATATCTACACACTACCCCATAGCAAGCATTTTCTTTTTTAGCCTGTAAAGTGTACACTTTTCTTTAACTATGTTTCTTAGAGAAGTTAACATCTCAATCATAAAGGACCCTCTGATATTTTTAAGAACACACAACATAAAAGGGGTTTGAAGGCACACAGCTTTACCTGTTGGTTTTGGTAGGCTGTCACTGTGGTGAAAACGGTCTCAGGAAAGTTGAAAGTTTTCACCCCATCTCCTGAAGGAACTGGCTTTGTAGGAGAAAGATCACTGCTGAAATCCTTGCGGATGACATGAACACGAGGCTGATACTTATGCATTGAATGTAAGATTATCTGAAGAGAAAACAAAAGGGAAAGGATTTTTTTGTTCCCTAAATATTTTACACAACATCCAGATGTACAAGAAAGCAGGGATAGAGTAAGAGCTAATGTGGCGAAAATTATCCTTTTCTTGCAGGCATGAATGTGACAAAGTTTGTGGTATGTTCAGAGAGAAAGATGCTTTATAGGGTCAGGCAATATTTTGAGGAAAAGCACTGAAATAGGGAAAAAAGCTCCATAACTCTGGAGAGTAGCTACAGACACGTGTGCCCAACAGGACGTAGGAGCATCAAAGCAGCAGCAGGACCCTTTCAAGTCTGAGAGGAGCGAGGCTGGGACTGCAAGCACCAGGCTTAACTTCTAACTTACATGGCCTTGATCATCCAGCTCGTTGTTGGTCAGCTTGAGCTTGTCAAAACTGACCACCTGCCTCATCCAGGTGTCTCCAGAAGCCAGGGAGTCAGGGTGGATGTAAACCCTCGGGGGCACTGGGGAGTCAGCATTGCCAGCCACCATCCACTTGGAGCTGTGATACACATACCTGGAAGAGGAAGGGCACATGGCTAAGGGAGCTTGTTACTCACTCACTGTAGGAACACAGCCAGGGCTGCCCCTCCCCTGCCACCCTACCTCATGCACCCCAAGCTCTCATTTGCAGTCAGGAGAGAATGTGCTTTATTGCAACCTCCTACCTTCTAAATGAAAGCCAGATTACCCCTGAGCCACTTGTTCAGATGTGATTCCTTATTAAAACCACCTTGGAGTTATTTTCCCTATAAAACTCTGCCACATGTGCCTTCTCAACTCCTTAACCCTCTCTGAGCCAGAGTAAGAAGCTGGAAAATAGGGGTAAACAAAGTCCTCTCTGAAAATATTAATAAATGCACTGCAATTTCTGGTTATCTGCACTGTATCTCATACCAGATTTTGCAAAACACATCTGGCTTCACCCAGAGAGGGCAAAATCCAACGGATATCACTACAACAATTGATAAAACAGAATTTCTGGTTTGAAAAGTTGCAAAACAGGAAATTCCATATAGTATTACATACATTGGGATTAGAGGAAAAAAATTATTTTAGTGTTTCTGGTCTTTTGTGATCTTTTGTGTTTGTCATCTAGCCATCCTATATATGCCATAAATTTCTCTTCCACAGCTTTGCCTAGACACCTTTCTTTCTGTCTTGCAGCTCCTCCCCTCTAAGACATTTCACAAACAGTTCTGCTAACACCTCTGAATTCTGCCCTGTGCTGCCCCTCATTGGATCTCTACTCAGCTCTGCTAAGATGTTTCAGTCTTTACCTACACACAGTGACTCATTTCCTGCATTTTCACAAGAAATGGGGAAAAAAAATTAGTCTTTCACTGCTAGTTTGCTCTATGTGGCTGCACAAGTTAACAAGGATGGAAACAAAGGAAAATAAGTTTATTTTCAATGTTAATGTTGTAGAATCACACTCCTAAAGGAAAAACATCCAGCTGAGTATCAGACACTACCTTGCTGCTTCCCAAGAAAAGCATTTCCCTGAGAAACAGTCTGCACATTTTGAGAAGAAAAATGTAGTCTTTAGCATTTGAAGCAGAGGTTCAATTTTGAATCCTTGAAATGTGGTTCAGTCAAGACTATTTGGGGAAAAGACTTGCTCTCAGGGGTCTTTTAAAAAGAATACATAAATCACCTCAGTCTGGAGAGTTTTCTGGGAAGCAGAGGGCCATTAGTTTTCCAGAGTATTTTTTAAGATCAGAAGCCCATTAATATCAGAGAAATCTCTTCTTCCTGTCTTTCGGCTCAGCAGTGGAAGGTTTCTCAATGACTCCATACTGTAGGTCAGGGACCAATATTCACTAAGGCTGCTGTGCTGGACAGTGAACACTTTTAAAACAGCAATCCCCCAATTCAGTTCAGGCCAGACCTGAGGAACCTGGCTTAGTTCAGCTGCTGCTTGCCCATTCCTTTCTTGCTGAAGCAGTTTTAGAGGCTGCAGACTCCCCGTTGATAACTCCAGTTGTCAGTTCCCCCAGACAGTCATTGCTAATCATGTCAATTGGGAAATGAGTTATAGGGATCTCCTCAATTAAAAACTGCTACTTGAAAAGATAAAGATTTCAATCCAAAAGTGCAAGAAATTGTATTAAACCTCTGGTTTTGTGTTTCATTATTCTGGTCAAATCAACTACATTGGTTTAAATCAACATGGTCTCCTCCAGCATATCTTTGCAGTGGTGTTTAATGGCAGGTGTCTCTCCTAGGCTGTCATGGACACTAAGTTATTACAAGATTCCCACCTCTGCCTCTAAATAGCTTACCTGTATCTCTTGTTATCCACAGGGACAATGTCCATGGCAATATAATACTGCTGGTGAGGATCCAAGCCTGTAATTTTCACCCTCATGGCTGGAAACATTCTCCTAGGAAAATAAGAGTAGAAATAAGAAAGAAAATGGTGAATAAGGAAACTGAAGAGGCCCCTTATACCTCTTTCTGACACCAGGAGCATGCTACTTTACACAGCCCAGTACTTGGCATGACTCTTCTGGACTTGGTGTAGGTAGGAAAGACTGTGCTGGCAGTGGTTTGAATCTTCAGATTTTGCCCACTTAGAAAAAGCGGCAACAGGAAAACAACCCATAAGTAATGATAAAACACTAACAGTCAAGCACTCTGTTCCCAGTTCCCAGCAGACAGTTCTGCTATGCTTCATACAAATTGTCCTCTCTAGGGCATTTCTAGGATGGGCAACGTGCCTTTTATCTCGTGTTTTTCCCACTGGCCATCCACCTATAGTTATTCTCTCATATTCCATTACATGCAGGATCACTTTAGTTCTCTTTTTTTGACAATGTCATAGTTTCAGTATAGAGTTTGATATACTGAGGTAACATTTCAAGCAAATCCGTCATCCTGAAAGATCCTCTCACTCTTATGTTCATAGTTATTTAAGAAAAAAATCCCTCAAATTAATCTGCTTAGTAAGAATATATTTCATATTCAACAGAAACACTGGCATTATTTTCATGGTTTGCTTGGAGTCCTGGTAGTATTTTGTGCAATCTTTTTAATAAGTGCTGTCTTTTCTATGCCATATGATCCACATCTATCTTAAACATTTTCTCCTGAAAGGCAAGTTATGGAACTCTACACCAAAAAGAAAAAACTCCCAGCTTTTTCTCTTCTTGTCTGAGCACAGGTTTAGCTCTGCTAAGCACCATCACTGCTCTGGAAGTGTTTGTAGCTAGGCAATTATTTCAGAAGAGAACAGATCAGAACAAATTTAACCTTGAAGCATATCAGTGTTAGTGTGGCTATGGCATAATTTCTTCTTCCTAAAAATGTTATGGTGACCAGTAGACCAATTTCTATTCTACACCTCCCTCAAAGAGTATGCTGAGGGAATTGTTTATGCCACGTTATATTTGCAACTAATGTGGTATTTTTATACCTTCATAAAATCTGAGGAGTAGAACTGAATGAAATGCAGAAGGAATGGTGCAGCAGAGCACTGAAAGAAATCCGGCATTGTTTCTCTGACTGTTAACTCAAACCTGAGCTCTACTTGCGTGGCTTCTCAGCCCTCATCTGAGAAAAGCTGAAGTCCTATAGGATGGTGTTACTCAACAGAATGACTTCTGCCTGGAAAATACAGAGCTTTGGTAGGAGAAACTCCAAAAGTACTGGATGCTCATTCAAAATTACATTCTGCTTCTCCGGTAAGTAGACATACCCTTATGGGATGGAGGTATTTGGAAGGAAGGAGGATATTAAAGGCGAAATTAAAATCACAATGTCAAAATAGTGAAAAAGTGTACAAGAAATGTTGTCCACTCTTTCTAGAAGCCATCCTTAGAAACCATCCTGACACTTTCCTTTCTATTTAGTGAGAAGCAGTGAAATGTCAGAGAAGAAGATTTAGTTCTCCTTATAACATTTCTGCTTCTCAAAGTATTACTAGTGAATGCAGCCTGGAGGAGGAAGAAAACAGGAAAGAAACATCTCCAAACATGTCTCTCCTGTGTCAACATCTCCAAACATGTCTCTCAACCTTTGCACTGCAGGGATGTGACCATGAGAAACTATTTTGTTCTTTCCCAGCCAAGTCACAGATAGCCACTTGGAGAAGGGGGTGGGAAGGGGGAGGTTGGTGCTCAGCCTTCAACCTACCCACAGCTCTTCCATTTCAGGCCACGCTGAGAAGAGAAGATAAGATCTGACCTATAAGTAACTGCATCTGCTTTGGAAAAAGGCATTTATTGTGGGGGGTGGGGACAGCACCACCCCACAGCTGCCACAGCGCTGCTAATCCGAGTTATGAGAGACATAAAACTGTCAGAAAAATCATCTGCAAAAACCCTTCAAGGAGAGAGCAATTTGTGTGACTGACGGTGTGAGTTTGCTAGTAGAATGACTTGGGTGGGGGGAAAAGGAATAATGGATTAGTCTTTGGTGGCTTGAGGGCTTTACCTTGTTTTTGCCACAATGGCTCATTAAATCTGCCAACCCAAATGGGTTCAGGATGTGGCATTTTACAGTCCAGCTCTCTTTAATTAGAGAGAGGTGGCTTGGGAGCAGCTAAAGAGGTAGGTCATGTTTCAGAGGGTTGATGAGAAACCCAGGATTAAATCTGAGTCTATTTAGGTCTAAGTCTGTGCACTGCACTGGGAAAATTGAATGTGCTGTGTGTCCCAAGAAGCTCTCTCCAAATCTGCAGCCCCGTGTAAAGTTGCAGTATAGCCTGTGGGGTTGTTTGCTTATGAAATACCTTGTAAAAGATTACCACAGACCATTCAGGAGGCTTAGAGGCTAATCTCTAAAATGATCGGAGAGAGCTTGGCTGATCCCACTGCTTTCTCTAAGGTTTAAGTGTACTTCTAAAATTTTGTAAATTATTACTGTTTTTCTATTTCTGTGGGTGTAAAAGTAACTTAGGTTTCTTTGCCATAAAGATGTGGCCTGGAATTGTCACAGCAGGTCTCTAGCAGCACTGCTATGTGGAAAGGGGAAAATGGAAAAGGCAGAGGCTAGCAGTGGTGACTTAGGGATGTACTTGTGTGTAATCCTGGTAGAGTCCCTGTTCTCTGCATTTCTTCTAGGCTGGCTCTTGGTTGCTCAAGAAGCACCAGCCTTATAGAAAACAAGAAGCTCAAAGGATTGGAAGGAATTCAGACCTTTTAAATGTGTCTGTATTAATAAACAGTCAAGAATTTTTCATCTACAAAGGTATCAGCTTTATAGTCAGAGGCTACAGACACGAAGGCTGTCTGTTTTCATAGGGAACATGTGATGACATCTGATATATTTTAGGAGGAGGTTTTATATCAGCAGCAGTTTGGGATGATCAAGTTATTTATATGTTAGCTTTACCACTCAGCAGGAAAACAGTCTTCCTAAACTTAGACTGTGAACTTACCCTTTTAGGGGAAATATAATGTGATAGGAAATAAGTTATTACAATTGCTTTAGGACCACTTTGAAGTGCTTTAAAAAGCGTTTTAGTAACAGCCTTGTACCTCAGTCCACTCAATTTCTGGTTGCCTCCATAAAGAGAGTGAGGTTTATGAACATCAAATGTGAAGAAAACTAATGATAGATAAATATCTCTAGAGGATGATTAAAATAATATTTGCCAGCACTGTAGTGTACTGGTATTAAGAACCATGTTTGGGAACTTTCAGCAAATGAAAGAAGTAGTTGGATTGTGGCAGCTAGCATTATATTTTTTTGTTGTTGTTTAAAATTTTCTTTTAAAATATAGTTCAATTTTTCTTTATGAAGACTGTTCAGAGAAGAAAGATCACAGGTATATCCCCAAACAGGATTTCTTTTTCCTAATGGAATAAAGTTTCAGTTTCTAACCATTAAGTTTGAAACTTAAATAAGATTAGACATCCAGGGTGACATCTATTAAATGCAAACCCTAAAATGAAGGGATATGCTCTTCAGTTGTAGCAAAAGACAATTTGTCTATTGACAGTAACAGACAGGGTAGTAATTTCCCTGTTATCAAAAAATCCAATTGAGAAGCTCCACAAAATAATCTGATTTAGGTTTGTAGATTAAGTGTGCACAGTGTTTACAATGTATGCGACTCTATAGGGCAGCCTGAAGTTATTGCTATTTCATTCAAGGATGATGCCAAATGTTTATTTCTTTAAAAAACCGAACGTGTGAGGTGTGAAAGAAAGGAAGGCAAGGCAAGGCAAGGAGGAATGTCCTTCTGTTTCCCTCTGCAGCATGGGATCATGTAGAGGAGATGTTTGTTTTGGGAGGAAAAGCTGAGGGCAGGGCTTGGTAGCAAATGGATTTATTGTTTATGAGGGAGAGGGAGACCAGCAGATCTTCTCAGTTGCTCCCAAAGGGGACATTTTCCTGGAAGCTGGAGAGAAAGCTTATCCGGCCTACTGGGCCAGGACCTCTAAAAAGCAGTTTGGTAGCTGTGTCCTGCCAGCCCTTGCTCTGAGAAGTCCTCTCCACGGGCTCCTCCAGCATCAATAGAGCTTCATTACAAAATCCCTGCTGCTGTCTCTAACTGAGGAGCACTTTGGGGCCTGCCCTTCTTTCCACTGGAAATAAAAAATAACACTTGGTAATGCAAACAGCCCTAAGTACACGCTACAAACTATTCAGATTCATGATTTCAGGAAGGCAAGGAAACTGTAGGCAAAATACCATTCAACCTATCAGGAGGCACAGAGAAATCAGGAGAGGACAAGGTCACCTGTTCCACTCACTGATGGCATTTTCCAATCTTACTACCAAGCCTGGCCTCAGCATTTTGTTTGAACCATCCTGCAGTACAGATATAACTGTGATATGACAGATGAGCTAATTCCCCTCATTCTTGACATGAGATCCTGGCTCTGTGACAGGTGGAACCTGTGTTCCCAGAACAATACCTCTTGGATGTTCAGGTATGCATGGCAGCACTCATATAACCAGCTCCATAAACAGTGGGCAGCCATTCCCTTCCAGAGGAGGACCCCAAACACTCCCTCCAGTGCATTCCCCCAGGGATAAGTGCACATTGTTTCCCACTTTGGGCACTACTTCTACGCCTCTGTTAACTAACAGTTACCCCTGCAGCTCAGGTGACCATGGACTTTAGGTAGGGACTGTAGGGGTGTGGGGAGGGATTAAAATTTCTCTGCTGATGTTGCCAGGGTACACATATGATCACTGTCAGTAAAGGAGATAAAGAGATAAAGAGTTAAAGGTGGTTTTAGGACTAGTTGTTCAAATCAGTATGATTTGGGGCTGAAGATGAACTTATTTTATTTTGTACAGAGTCTAAGGCTGCTTTTCAAACAAAAAGAAGGTAAAGGTAATTGCAACTTTGAATGCACTGCAGCGGACAGCCTTTTGCATCTTTTACACAAGGAACAAAGGAGTCTTGTTATAAGCATCTATTAAAATCTAAATTTTAAACAATGTTTTGATGGAAAGGAAAAGGGGAAGAGTTATAAGAGGACTGGAGCAAGTTTATGGAAAAAGACCAAAAAAAAAAAGACATCTATAAATACAGCATCAAGAAAGGAAAGAATGAAGCAGAATTAAATATGAGTGAAAGTGGGAGTCTGGAAGTCAAAAAGTGCAGTCTGCCTGCTGTAGGCTGGATATAGCTCCAGAAATATGTTTGAAATGAGAATGTAGGTTAGAAATTAGCATTACACAGCAGTAGTAGAAAGACATGGTGGGACAGGCAGGAACCAGGCAGTGCTTTACAAGTCATAGAAAATTAAGGAAAAATTTTATTATCTAAAGAAACTGCTCAACTCTTCAAAATGTTTTGCAGTGATTAACCTGCAAATGTAGTCAAAAGAAAAAAAACTCCAGCCCTCCAATATTTTTAACATCTCTTCTGGAGAAGAACAACATCAAGCAGAAAAAACCACAAATATTTAGTAGTTACATAGATTTTCTGCAGGCAGTGATGTGACAGTTGGCCATCAGGACTCAAGTAATTACAAGTATCTCCTTTCAAGGAGGAAGATTATTATTTAGGATTATAAAAAATATATTATTTTCACAGGAAGTTATGACTCTATTTTGATATGTGGCCTTCTGTAAGTGAAAAAATTATCCACACTGGAGCTTACAAGATGTCAGAAAGGTCAGCTACTTCATTCAGAATTGTGTGAGCTGCCAAGATCATCTTCATACAACTAAGTTCAGGGCATTTTAGTTTGAACTGGTGTTGATGGACTTTGAGACATTTATGCTGCTTTTAAGCCTATCTACTGCTTGTATCATCAGAGAATTAATTATAGTTAACCCAACAGGTAATAACATATTCTTTTAAGTTTCTGAGACAGCATGACCAAGGCACCAGGACAATAAAGTCAGAAGCAAAGAAGCTGGTTCTTCCAGTGCCATATTTAACAATGCTGGACAGATCACTTAAGCTATTTAGGTCACAATTTCACCACCTATGAAAAGAGGATATTAATGATTTTCCCTGTGTCTATTTTAACATGGCCAGAGAAAAGGTGTTGCACAATAGCAAGTGATATAATTCCTATTACTTTGCCTCTTCCACTTGAGGCAGAAGGGCAACACCAGCAGCGCACTCTGTACTGATGCACAACGCTTCCTGTGCCACTGAGATCTAAAACGGGGAGCTAATCTGGCTCTGATAATCTTTTTCAGGAATCATCTGAGTTAGTCATCCAATAGAACTTTCCTCAAACAACCACGTGGACTTTCTGGAGCCACAGAGCAATAGTGCTCATTTCACAAGAATATAAAACAAGTCTAGCTGTTCGGCAAAATCTGAGAGCACAGATATGAAAAAAACGCCGTAAGCAATAGAGCATCGCGGGTTTCCCCCAAAATTTAAATAAAATTCCCTGCTGCATCCCAGTAGCAGAGCCGGGACAGCTCCCGGGGCACTGCCGGGGTTTGCTCGCCGTGCCGGGCTCTGTCCGTGGTGCTGTCGCTCTCCTTCGCTGCATCAATAGGAATTAGAGCCTCATTAGGTGGAGGTAAGAAACAGCCTGATTATGCAAACGTGGCTAAAAACTCCTAGTTTGGGGCATCTAGAAATGTACGATTGCCTTCAAGTTGTGTTTTGGCACACAGACTTCTAGCCATTTTTTAACTGTAGGAAGCAGTGAAGATCTTCCCCTTGGCTAACAGCATGACAGGGTGGGTTTTTCTTTTTAAAAAAATCTGGCTAATTAGCATCTCTTCCTAACCTCAGCTGTTGTGGTATCAGATGCAATAGCAAAGGAAAACCTTAAGCCTGCACATTTTTTATACAGGAAGTCATTAACACTTTATCTATTTAGAACTGCAGGAAGACATTCATTTGGTGCAGAGGTGAGTTTGAATTTCACTGTATTTGAGGTTAAATCAACTGGCTCATGAAGTGCTATGAAGACTTGAAAGGAAACTCAAATGGCTCACCCCCAAATTCATAACTCAAATTCAGTACAGCCAACAGTACAATGATTGTTTCCTGATTTATTTGCTCAGAGGAACAACTATCCTCAACGGTTTCCTGCAGCTGCCAGTCCTCCTTTGGAGCCACTTATTCAAGCAGTAATATGAAACAACTTTACCTGTCTTAAGAAAGCTAGCAGGAGATATAGCTGACAACATCTGACAGCCATTTAGTTTTTCCTGCATATTTATTCCTTTGGCTTACCAAGAAGGAAAAAAAGGTTTCTTAAAGAAAACCCAATTGGTTTGTTTGGTTATGACTTCTTTTTCAACTAGACAGAAAGCCAGAGATTTCTTACCTGCCTGCTTTTGTGATGATCATCTCTGTCCCAATGTCATGAAATCTTTTCCAGAGGTCAGCACACTGCAGCTCTACCTGGATCTCTTCCATGGATGAAGGTGGAGGAGGCTGAGGGCCTGAGCCACCAGAGGTAAGGTCAGAATGGGAGCCGAATGAGCAGGACGTCCTTTCTGCCAGCACCTCTGTGTCTGACCCAGTGCTCTGTTCCGAGTCTGCAAAGTAAAGAAGCCAGGTAAGACATTTCAGTTCCACCTACTTTGAGGGGTAAAAGAAGGGAAGAGGAAAGTCTACACAAGAAGTGCTAAAGAATAGTACAATGGCCTTTTAGAAGGTGTATATATATATATATTTACACACATGTATAGTAGTGGTTTGTTGTGATTTTATAGCCTGATTTTGGGCTTTGGATTTTCAACATGATATCTGCCCTTTATTATAAAGTCTTTGAAACAGATGAAAAAAACCCCTTCAACATAAAATATAAATAGTAGCAAGCAATGCTGGGACTACAAAATAGAGATGAAAAACAGAAACGAAAAAAAATTAATTCAACCCATCATTTCATTCTAAGATTAGATGGAAAACTACATTCCATTTAATTGAATATTCTCCTGCAGTACTATTGAAGAGTTGGTTATTTTTGAGCAGCACAGGTTTTTTTTCCTTTTAATATCTTTGTCATCAAAAACAATGAGCATTTTTTTATTTTGCTATTTGGCAGCACCATTTTGGAAATGTGTTTTATTTGCTCCTATAAAACTTTTTTGGAACAATGATGCTTCCTGGAAAGATAACCGTGAAGCTTTTGGTGAGGAAAATGCTCTAGGCTACTGTAGGACAAAAAAAAGAGATAATAGTAAACATATGGAATATGTTACCAAGGGAAACAATTGAAGCAAACTGCAGAAAAGATCACATGACACAACCACCTGTATGGAGGAGAAGAAGGAGAAGGTTTGCTCAAAAAATAAACAAAAAAAACAAACAAAAAAGTGAGGTTTAACTAGTTTAAAAGTCCAGGCTGGCATGTTGAGTCAGGTGGTCATTTCTTTGCAAAATATTTCATGTATGTATTAGGTAGATGTGTTTTATATATTCAATCCTCAATCTCATACAGCAGGGCTAAGATGAAATTTTGCAATTAGCAGTGCTATTTTGCAACAGGCTGCATGTCCACATTACATCAAAATAATTCACAGTACATTCTGCAAAGCAATGTGCTTATGTTTTTAACCTTATTTTTAACAAATTTGCACTAGTATTATATAGATGATTAACAAAGGAATAAAATTGTGTGAAGCACTCCATCAAATGCCTCAGGAAGAGCTCTGTGGATTTCAAAGAAGGTACAGAAACAGTATGTTAGATTGTCCTCATTGATCATGTAAGTACAAGCATCCCTGTGAATGAATTAAACAGCTATTTACATGTGTTCGCTGCACTTGAAGAAAGAAAGAGATAGCTCTGTCTGCAAAGGAAACCTATAAGGAGAGAAAAAGTAACAATCTGTGCCAAAAATGTGATTAAATCACACCATCTAAAATTCCTTCCACACCAAGAAAATGCCAGAAACTCTTTAACAACCCTGAGGTCATGGAGGCTGTGTCTCAGGTTTGCAGTGTTTCTGAGAGACAGTGTCTCCTGGAGCAGCTTGCACATCAGTGCAGAGGGCCAGGGTTAAGAGGCAGGCAGTGAAGATACCACCTGCAGAACCACCATCCTCACCTTCTGCCACATGGAAACATTTCTGGAAAACCCATTTTGCTGCAGTGGTATGGACATAAACTGTTTGACTGATAGTATATAAGAAACTTCCAGCCCCAAGTGTCATCAGGAAGCATTTATCTTTTGTGAGAGCCCTAGGTGATGTCTCTGGACAGCGGACATTTTGCTTGAGGGGTGTTTTCAACAAGCTTTGTCAATTATTTAGGCAGTCTGCCAGTACAATGTAGAAATTCTGTAGGACACTAGAAGGGTGCAATATGTATTGCTCCCAATCCATTTTTAATAGCGAGTCCTTTATGTCTCCCATGGTATTCCAAGTTAGGCTGAAGCAATAACAGGTTCATCCCTCTAAAGGAGTAGCACAAACTTACCCATAGAGGATTGTTACATGGAGACCAGTACTACACCCAAAACTAATATCCTACACACAAGGTGATTCAAGATAATATGGGATAATCTGCTCGGGTTCTGTGGCCACGGGACAGATAATCAGTCTGAGAGTACAGGAGGGCTGAGACGTTTGCTCCCCCCTTCACTGCCCCAGTGATGCAGGAGTGAATCTTATCTTCTTCCTCTTGCTTGAATTATTCCATCTCAAGGGGTTGGAGAAGGTAAGCATGAGTAGGGGTCACTATGCTTAGGTGTTCCTGGGGATGGTTAGTCACTTTGTCCTTCAACAAAAAGGAAGAGGATACTTCACAGATTGTAGAGGAATTTCTCAAGGATAGAGGGCATGTGAGCAATCCAGCATCCTCTGGCAAGTAGCCCCGGTGTTCCAAACAGGATGTTATTGCCAAGGTCAGGGAAAGAGAAGTATGCCAAGAAGAGAAACAACTCCCAGAGGTACAAAGAAGGCACTACTTGGGAAAGTTTGTGTGATTAGTAATATTGTTCTCACTTAGGGTATGTGAGAAATGTGTGAATGTGACTATGGCTAGATAAGCTTTGAGTGAAAAAAGTATAATAAGACACTGTGATTTTGAAATAAATGGATTCACTTGATCATATTGGTTGTGCGTGATGTCCCATTATTGATCTCCCGCAGATTGGTGACCCCGACGTGATGGGACCCTCGGCTACCATGCAGCTGTGACCCGGCGTATACACGGACCCAGGGAGCGGGAAAGCTGGCCGTAAACGGAGCCTGGTATCCAACGTAGCTGACGGCCGGAGGATTGGAAAAGGTGCACTGAAGATTTGGAATCTCACCCTGGTCAGGTGAGCGGTTTGGAATCTCACCCTGATCAAGTGAGCACAGATCACAGTAATAACTTTTTGTATATCCGCTTGTGTGCTGAACCATTAACCAGAAGTCTTACATCTTTTCTGAGGCCACAGAATCACAGAACCAATTAGGTTGGAAAAGACCTCTGAAATCACTGAGTCAAACCATTGACCAAACACCACTGTGGCAACTACACCATGGCACTGAGTGCCACATCCACTTTATCCATAAACACCTTTAGGGGCGGTGACTCCACCACCTCCCTGGACAGCCCATTCCAATGTCTAATCACCTCTTCTGTGGAGAAATTCTTTCTAATGTCCAACCTAAAATAAAGCTGAACTACTCTGGGAGTCTGAAGGAACTGGACCTAGGGAAAAGCTTCCATTACGGAGTCCTCCTTCTGAAATGAGGGACTAAATTGTAGGTTTGAATCTAAAGAGACGGGTTTAGGCCGCACTGTCAGTGTCCGGTTCAGGCACCCAGAAACTGTGCGCCCTCTGAGGCAGTACGGTAAGCCGCCAACAGATGGCACTTGGCTAGATGCTGTCCCCACATCATCCCAGCATTGCCTGGACAGCCTTTCAAACTGGGCACGCGGCTGCAGCCTTGGGGATCCCGGGGAATTAGCTGGAACTGCATGCTGCAAAAAATTAAGTATCAGAGGCGTAAGCCCCCTCTCACCGGTTTTGTACTGATACCATCCCACTGACTATACAGACGTTTGGAGAGGCTTTTTTTTTAAATTATGGAAGTCAAAAGAGAGCCATAACCTTGCTTATAAACTTCCATACTGGCAGAAATCAAAAATTGCAAAAGGAATTAACTAATTACTGATAAGCCAGCACTTACTCAAACATGTGGTACCACACAAAGGAAAACAGAACTCTCCCCAGGGATATATTTTGTGCCCTGAGTTATGAACTATTACTACCCCCAAGTTAGTGCACAGAACAGTAGCTACCTCTCCTTCTTCTAACTTGGAAATGGAGAGTCACTAGTATTGTTGCTCTTATTTCACTTTTGGTAGGCACTGAGAGGGACTTTGTGTTTTCTTCAGCCTTTCCTGAGCTAAGCTCTCCTGAATGTTGTCATCCAGTTGAAGACACTGAGTTCAGACCTAGGGAATTCAGGGAAGGTTTAGGTGGATCTGACATATGAAATTCAACCCTAGTGACAACCAGGTCTGTAAGACTCTGTGACTCTTAACTAGAGTTCTCTCCATGTGCTAGGATTTTGAATTAATAAAGAGACAGGTGTGAACATCTATAAGTGAGCAACATAAAGAGGGGTGCAGGATGAACCAGTCTCAATATAGTCATTAATTGTGCCACCTGGCAGCTAGCACAGCTCAAGCCACTCTGTTGCACATACTTGCTGGCAATGAAACAATCAGGAAGAAGATCTGAATTTTCTTGTGCCATTCAAACTGGGAACTTGGTTTTCTCCATGCACCAGCTTCAGTGGGGGGCAACTTTGCTAAACTAAAAGACATTACTTTTACTTTACACTGGTGTCAGCAAAGGGGAACTAGGCAATAGCTCCTGAAGCACCAACATGATATAACGTATCTGTGAACACCCAGAGATGCAGACTGGGGCTGGTGCTACATATTGTGTAGGACTGAAGGACAAAGAGAAGGATTTCTGAGGAAGATAAGCTACCTATAGTTTCTGCTAGCTCCAAAGTGACAAGATAGGATTATTTGTCTTTCCTTTAAGAGGTGCCATATACAAAAGTCCACATTCTGAATTCAAGGTCCAGTCACAGGGAAATGCAGATTCCCCATGAAGTGGCTTCCTTTCAGAGTTAGGAGACCTCAGACTACTGCCCCAGGAATGCTGACTCTCTCACACCATGTTAGGTTGCAATCCTACTGCATCTGGATATGGCACTCAGGGTTATGCTTTAGGGGTGATTATGGCGGTGCTGGTTGACTCCTGTAGATAATTTTGAAGGTCTCTTCCAACCCTGATGATTCTGTAATTCATGCCACTTTTGGCATAACTCAAACAAGCAGCAATTATAATAGTTTTATGGTTTTCTCTTGCTAGGGTGCAGTCCTTGAGAAATAATACTTCAAAACAAGCTCATCCATCGCTGACAATTAACAAAAGTGGCAGTAGATGCAACTGAGATTTCTAAACTTACAGCATTTCATTGGAATTTCAGTTGAGACCATCTCAGGTCAAAATGTTACTTATTGCTTTTACAGGAACCCATGAACTTGCCCTTTCTGGTCTTGTTTTTCTTTACAAGGTCCTTCCCCTCTCCTGTCTGTTTGAAGAAGGGCCTTTCCTGCTGCACCACAGCTATTGAGTTGAACATCCCCAAAGCTTCTGCTGACCGCACAGCAGAATCGTTCTGCCTCTTTCACGTCTCCATTCTTCCAAACCTCTTCTAAAACCATCCATTTGCACTCTTGCTCATTGCTTAGTCCTTCTTTTTTTCTGCTGTTTCCACCAATTATTTCTGCTGTTCTGTGGAGTGATATGTAACCAGAAGAAAACAGAGACATTTCGGTTTGTGTGGAGACAGACACAGTGACCACAGGGAAATGCCAATGCGTAAGTCTTCCAAACTAATAGGTTCTCCCTACAGACTGTACAGGGGAAATACTAAAGCACTGTCCCTTGTTAGAGGCAGCTTTCTGGACAAACAGGCTGAGCAAGTGTTTTTGACCGTGGGACTTGGACTGATCTGTCAAAGCCAGACAGGCTCTTGCAAGCACTGCATTTCAAGGAGGTTGAAACGATCTAATGGTAAAATACTGTAAAGTTCATGGAAAAGACCCATGGGTTCAATGCGCAAAAAAACTCTCTGAGGCCTAAAGTATAACTCTCTTTCACTGCCACTGTGCAGAAGGGCAGTTTCCTTTCTACTTCTACACTGACCACGCATCCAGATACTTACTGCAGTTCAACAGTGTTGGATCTGGAGGAGAGGAAATGCCTCAGTGCTTTTAGCAATCTTTGAGTCTAACAAGACCAGAAGGTCATTTGCAGAGCTTCCAGGGTTACCTTTGGCCATTTCTGAGATTATAGATTTCTGAGACTATTGAAGAACATTAAACTAGTTCAGATTTTTTCTTTCTTAATCCCTTTCCCATTTCTACTATCTCCTTATCACCCTGGAAATCCTCAACTCATGATTTCTTTTGATGCACAAATTCCCAGGCTTCTTGTTGGCAGATAGGAAGGAAAACACCATTCTCACCAGCATGGTGACTCAGGTCAGCATCTGCACTGAGTGGCTCAAGATGATGGACAATAATCCCAACCAGTTTCCTGCACCAATACTATGTGTCCTGGGACTAGAGTCCTCTAACACAAGTCAGTGAGGTGCTACTGCCTGACTCCTTTCTACAACTCATCTGGCTCATGTATTCCTCATCTAAGTTTCTTGGGTTTTCATCTATCTGGTACAAGAGGCAAACTGGTATGTGAGATAATATAAGACTATTTTCTAAGCAATTTCATAGATGAACCTTCAGCAGAATTTTCACTGCAGCTGGAGTACAGCAGGGATACTGCTCCCCTTATTTAAACAATAAAAGAAAGAGGTCAGTTTAGTCCTTGGCCATATCATGCAGCCCATGCACTCAAGAAAAAAGTTTTACTCCAAACTATCAAAGAATGTAAACTACAGGAGTGAGAACAATGACAAAAACCTTATATACATAAAACACCACCTACTCAGAGAAGACCAACAGACTTACTCTCTTTCTCTCATGACATTTTCTTCTTTTTCTTTTCATTTTTTTTCCCCCTATGTGTAGATATCTAATGTAGATCCTGTCAGATTCCATTAGCATAAAGATTTTTCTTGGGTGGAATGTGGCAGCTGTTACAAGCTGTTAAGGGTTTTGTCTTTTACTGTTTATTTTTGTTTGCAGGATTTGTGAATATTTAGTGCAACAGGTGGTCCTTCCCTCTCCCCTGCAGTTTATTTGCTGGCCATTAGGACCTGCAGACTACAAAGAAGGTACAAAATCTGGGACATGTGTGGACAAAGAAAATTCGGGGAACTTCATCTTCTTGGGGTTTTTTTTTTCCTATGAACTCAGCTGAAATTAACAGAGTGTACACCTTGCTATTGTTGCTGGTTGCAGACAGATCTTATGATTCTTTTTAGGTTTATGATTTCCAAACTGGCTACTGCCACACCACAAAATCATCAGCATAAGAACCGTGCATAAAGCAGTGTGACATTACTGGAATTTAGAAACAAAATGTCACAACCCTATAAAAATGAAAGAACAGAAACTCACTAAGTCCTAAGCAGTTTGTAACAGTGGAAACTCATCTGTCTGTGGTGTGGTGGCTGCTGGTGCTACTACTTCAGGTACATAAGTGTTTTCCCTGGTGACTAATACTAGGCCAGAAGCTAAAACAAAGACCTTAGCAACTTCAAAAATACACGAGAAGTCTGGCTGTGGCAAAGACAGCAGAAGCAGCAGAGGTGAAGCAGGCTGGAGTTCAGCAGAGCTGTTCAAATTAGCACGGTGTATTTTGCACAGCTGATCCGGCAATTGCTCTTGCTGTAGGCAAAGGTTTCTAAACACTTGGTGATTGTAACCATATGGACACACTGCACACAACAAATAACACAAAGATAGTTCTGCAGGTGTTCTTATAGATTATCTTATCCCCCTGAGCTTTTCCATTCGCTCACATGCCCTACTACATTCATCATCTCTTCTTCCAGCGTTAGGCCCATTATTAACTTCAGACAGCTAGAATTTATAACCTGTTTATTACTGATAATAGTCATAGAATGATTTGGGCTCTAAAGGACCTTTTAAAGTTCATCTATTCTATCTCCCAATAATATACATTATTATTCCATTCATGACTAAAAGTTGCAATCAATATCAGGATGTACTGATCTGGAGACAGCACAAAGCTGTCCAAAATGAGAACTTCATCTAGACTCATGTTGCATTGCAATTTCAGGTAGCCAAAAAAGCATTCAAGTAATTCATTTCTAGCCCAAGGTTCTTCTATGCAACGACAGCAGGACAAAATGGCATTCATATCAGCCATAAGATTCAAAAAGACAAAACTAGAAAAAGTTGTAGAGATGGGGAAATGTGGCATAGACGAATGAAAAGACCTGACACAGTCACAAGTGAAATCAATAAGAGACAAACTGATTCTAAAGTGAAGAATTCTTCTCACACTTTAACCTCCAAAGCTTCTTCATCCTTCTGAAATATCGTTTTCTAAGGTATTTTTGTAAGATGACTTGAACCAACAAAGCATGTAAAACACGCTCAAAAAAGGCTGCTCTTAGCAAAACTAAGACTGAGCTTAAGGCAAATACAGTTATCACACGTCTGCATCCCAAGGCAAACACAACTAGTAGGAGAATATAAAAACAAACAGAAAGACACAAAAAATCCCCACGGTGGCTTTGGCTCTAAATGCAAGCCTTGCATCAGCTTGACTGTGCACTGCCAAGCGCTGACTGCCTCTGCCTTGTCTTATTCCATGTAAGACTCAACAGAGACACAAGACCTAGCAAAAAAAAAAAAAATCACCCCGATTCACTGGTATGCTCCAGCTGCTCTGCTCTGCTCCAGCAATGCAAAACAGCTGTAAACCTGGTTTAACCAGAAAGTTAAATTGGGTTTATGGCTTCTCAGTATTGGCAAAGGAGTACAAAGCAGCTGGAGTTTACTAGTATACTTAGCCCTGGGGGTTTGCCCTTAAAAGTTAACTTTTGCTCCAGCCAGAAGAAAGCATGTCAGTCACAGTTAAACTTTAAAGTGGGTTTTATCTCACAATCTATTGTAATTTTTTAAAGAATGCTGAGAAAAAGAAAACTTACACGTTATGCCAACACACAGTTTAGGACCAGACATTTAAGACACCAGCTCCAGTTTTGAGCTGTGTCAGCTGAAAATGGAGATGCTGACTGCTGGGCTCTGAACTCATCCTTGGCAAATACAAATTCTCATTACAAAAGTGTAAGCTAGGTGACCAAGAGTGTTCTGAGTAGTATCACAGCATAGGATTTCTTCGTAGACTTCATAACAAATCCTAACATATTATCTCGGGAAAACTGCCTGCAACTCATCAGTCCATGCTTTAGACTATCTATCACGACTAAAAATATCCCATCAAATAGATGTCAACCAGAAACCTGTTCTATAAACTCTCCCATCTGTGCATAGTGGTATCTTGTTTGTTTAAGAGAATTTTATAAGCATAATTTTTCCCAGCAGTCTTCTGGCAATCATATTTTAGGAGAACAAAATCCACTGAAGTAGCAAAATTGGACTTAGAGTATGATGTTGTACTATTGTCCTCTGGAAAGCAAAAATAGCTTGGGTCTTCAGTATGTTAGACTAGGTTGGAGGAAAATGCAATTTGAAATTTCAGTATAGACGAAATCAAGAGATTCCTAAAATTCCCTGAGAAGATTCTCTGCAGCTGTCAGTCAGAACTGACTTAGGACAAGGAATCACCAGCACAGCCTCACAAAAAGACTGCTCAGTAGTGAATATTTAGAAAAACCATACTTGAAATAATACAGGGCTTAAAGAGAGCATGCAGAAAAGTAAGATTCAGTTAAACCAGAAGAAAAAATAAAAGAGCATAATATTGAAGAAAATGCAGAAAAACACACAGAACAGCAACCTTTAGAAACATGAGAAGTACTAGGGAGAAAGTGGGAGGTTATTAAAAGAAGAGGGAGGTGAAATTGATGACAACTTTAATCTGGCCAAGATCCTGAACTGTACAGACTACAAAGAATTTGTCTGGCCAATGTCCAAGAGTTTGTGTAAAATTAAAGAGTGGAAATGCACTTGAAAGTTAGAGCAAGCTAAAAAAAATAAGAGACCAGGCATTAGATATATTATATGCTGTAGCCTGTAAACACAGAGTCATTATTCTTATAAATAAAACCATACAACAAATATTTAGAGACCAACCCAAAACAAAATGTTGGCTCTAAATAACCACAAATTGTGCAGGAGTTTGAAACTAGATCCCAGCTCTGTGGCAGGCCCTGCCCTGATGGAGCGGGCACCAACTCCGAGACAGTCTGTTTCTGGATCCTGCGGCTAGGACTGCTCTCTGCCAGACAGGAAAAAATAATCATTTGTAAAAAAAGGAAAACATGACATAAGATTAATGCTGCAGAGGTATCTATTCTCTCTGAAACCAATGTGAAATTGTCGGGAAATTTTAAATGACTGCAAAGTCCAGAAAATATTGATGCCTTTTGTAGGCATAAACACAGCTCAAACAAAAGAAGCTTAACATTTCAAACGTTTGCAAGCTGATATTTGGTAGCCTACAAATCACAGGGAAAGAGACATTATATATGTTTCCCTATACCATGGTGGTTATCATGACAGCAGTATCAGGGAGCCAGATGGCATCTTAATAACAAGAGAGGTCCAACACTTCCCTTAGTCCTTCTGAACTCTTGGCAGTGAGATCCATCATGTAACTGTGCATACGAGAAAAGAAATAGTATTTTTTTAATGTTAAAATTATTTGTCTTTATAGTATGGCTGTTCATTTTCTGCAGTGTTACAGCAAGATAAATACCACTCCACATATTTCCTTTCTAAATGTGACTATTTCAAAAGGAAATCATTAGGAAATTACCATGGGAATGGTTTCACAAGAAAAATTCAGGTCCATAAAGCTGAAGTTTCAAGTTTAAATTGTTCATTTTATTCACCATCTACAATTTTCTTTTGGGAAAACAGTAATTATCAGGCTAGTCCTGTTGAACTGATGTTTGGGTTTGTAATAGTTCAACAAATCATTAAAGTGCATTTTTTTCATCTACATGCTACATTAGCCAAACTCTTTCAGACCTCCCACACCCCTTTCTAAGCCAGACTTTGGAAGACTATCTGCCCTCATACAGTTTAGATTGCCCTCTATCTAAACTTCTTGACTGTAATCCAAATCCTTTCAGATTTCATTCATAACAAAGCTTCTCCTTGACTCTAAACACTTTAATTGCTCGCTTGCTGAACCTGTCCTATTCTTATTACATACATGGATGCTCACACACACACAGTGACACATAAATATATGCATGGGATTGGATTCCCAAAAATGCATTTGGCTTTTAAAACAGTGATCTGCCACTGGCTCACACAGCAGAAATTATAATATTTTCAATGTTACTTTCCATTGGGAATTTTCTTTCAACCTAATGTGATCACCTCTGCAGAGGGACCAGATGTTTTTACCAAACAATGAGCCTGGGATACTTTTCACAAATTATAAACATATTCTTCCTTTTAATTGCTTCACATACAACTGACTTGCATCCAAATTAGGCAGTTTTCCTGCCTCTGACTACGTAGCCATGCAGGTAGGGTTGAGAGAAAAGATTCTCCAGAAGCACCTGAGCACAGTTCTGGGTTTTTTAGCTTCTAGTGTTTCAAGACCAAGCCAGGAACATAAAACATTGTTTTTTCAAAGTAACAAAATGGGAAAAGGACTTGGTATGAGTTCATGGGGGACAGGACCACGAGAGACTGAATAGGTTACAGGGCTGTATTACAAGAGTATGGTACATGGACCTTGGAAAGATGTGTTAGGAACTTCAACCAAGCCTGTGCTATGAAAGGCAACCATGTCATATAAACACATTTTAATTTGAAATCTGAAATATCACACACACATGCCAAGCCATAAATGGAATTTCCCCTCTGAATGTATTCTAAAGTCCCACAGCTCCCATGTACTTCCACAGAGGGAAAGCAGCACAAAACTGGTGACTTAGCCTGAAGGATCCGTCTCAATGCCCGTATTCTTTCCTTTTCCCTTAACATCTGTGCCCCTTAGATGTGCATTTGTGGCTTGGCTTTTTGTCTTTTCTTTTAGCGACTGTCTTCAGCTGAAGCCCCCCAAGTCACATCCCAGCACACTGTGCCAACCACAATCCCACCCGCCCAGGTCCCTACATGCCATCGCACACGCTGATTCCAGGAAGTGCACACTGCTGGACTCTGTTCCTTCCACTGAGCCACCCTGATTTACGCCTGCTGAAGCCACGGTCCCAAGTGTCATAACACCTACACTGCACAGTCGTCCCACATGTGTGTATCCTGTTATCCAAACAGCAGATGCACCAGCATGCATTCACACACATACTCCAACATCTGGTGATCACAAGCGAACTAATAACTCCACAAACTTCATTCATCTTTACAAAACTCACAAACACTTCATCTACGCAATCACTGAAGAGGTGCATAACCTTCTTCACTTCACTGAAAGAAGTATGTGCTTTTAGCGTGGCATTTACAGGCACACACAGGGAAATACAAGCAATCACTTGCACTTACTCCAAAAGCACTTATTTATTCCTTCTGGATAAGATGGCATGAATGGCTCTGATATAAACACTTCACAGGTGTTGCACACAACGTGCATACAGATATACACTTTTCTATTTCTCAGTCATACCTGCACCCATGCCTACATGCCTTACCTGCTGTGAGGCTCCCTTTTCCACTTTCTGGTTAGAAGTCATGCCAGAATAAAACTGATAAAAGGAAATGGAGAATCATATCCAGATATCTGTTAAATTAAAAACATCCCTCTGCTTAACACTAAAATTGATACTTGCATAATTCAGCATTTCTGGATGTTGGGAATTTCCAGTCTGTTTTCCTTTGTTTCTCTCTAATATAAAAGCTATATTCAAGGAGAATGTTGGCAAAACCTTCTGATTGTTTGTTTGGTGTTTTATGAAAAACACTTTAATTCAGAATGCTCATGCCTTCCTGGCTCTCAGTTCAGCACACTGGAAACAGTGGGATGCCCCACCATGGTGTCCTCTGGAAAGTGCACAGTCTGGAAGCACTGTAGTCGCAGAGGTCTCCAGTTTGCCTGATTCCCCCACCAGTGATGTCAACGCATCAGTGGTGACCTCAGAAAACAGCTGGCTTCTGTGACCTCAGATAGCACCTTTTAGGGATGGCAAAAACAGGACTAGTAATTTTCTGTGTATGAATACCCACACATTTTCAACCATGCAGAACTAAACTATTTCATAACCCATTCTTTTAAAACCTTTAAAAGCATGTACTACACTTGGAAAATTATATGCATATTTTGAGTTTATTGAGGGTTTTTTTCCAACCATCTTTTCTCTAAAAAAGTTAGGCTTTTTGACAGTGGAAAGAATAGTTTGCAGTATCTTACTGCAGATGAGAAAAAGAAATACGATGCATTCTACTGAATTACTTTGAAAATTATTTCTAGAAAATGAGGATGAACATTTTCATGCAAAAAGGAAATATGCAAAATTCTCAAAATTTTCAATCTCAACTACAAGTAAGAATGCAAATATTCCATATATTTTTGAAGTAGAAAACAAGAATTTGCATCACCATTAACTTCCATTTCAGCCTTCATGAAGCGAGTTCAAAATAATATCAACAGATAACACAGATAGCACACTGAATTTGCAGTCTCCATATCTTTCCCAAAAAGTGCTGTTCAACCGCACCCTGCCATCCAGCATTAGAACTCGCACACTGAGACACTCCTCCCACACTTAGGGGTTTCTATCACAAAAAACTGTGGCACAGAGAAAACTGAAGGTGTGCTACTGCAGGAAATGCACAGAATGGAAAGTCAAAATCATTCAAACTAAATCCTAGAGATGAAAGGACCCCCATGGGCTCCAACACACCGAGAATTCAGTGCCCGTCAGTCCTACCAGTACTTGTTACCATTTAGCATATTCCACAAAAAAGGCCTTAATGGAAAAGTGTGTGACTTTTCTGATATACAGATGATTCCTCGTATCCTTCTCAGACACTTCTGTAGATTTATCTTACTGGTCGGTTCAAGAAGAACACAGAGGAAAAGCAGAATTTAATTTGTCACTGGGGTTTCCTTGGGAGCGGGGTATAAGTGCACAAGCTGCCAAATAGTACATCTCTTATTGGGTCTCTAAACATGTTATTTCAGCAGTTAATTGATGATCTCTGGTGCTCTTGTGCATCCTCCCATGCCCTCCTTATTACTGAAATGCTGCCATCTGTGGCTCAACACTTCCTTTCAGTCCTTCCCATACTACAGCATGAAATGCTTGGAGAGAAGCACTGAACTAATAAGGGATCCACCAGTTCTCGTGGGGAAATAGAGAAGAAAAAGATGGTTTCAAAAGAACCTACTTTCCTCCCCCTCTCTCCACCTTCCCTTCAATCATACTTCTGTCACCTTCTTCTTGTGTGGTAAAATTTGATGTGAAAAGCAGCCCAGGCTTGTCTCTGATGCTGCAAAGCTTGGCCATGTGGCTACAGGAGGAGGCAGCAATTTCCTCTCCCAGTACAGTTTCGAAGCCCCACAGCGACGCTTCAAAGTGAAATTCTGACCCACCCCTTCCAGCCTGGAGCCCAGCAGGGTCTGAGATGCAGCTGGGCTGCTCTTCACTGAGGTGTATTATGGAAGGCAGAGAGGGAGAGGGAGGGAAGGGACAAGGCTAAAACAGAAGTTCAACAAACGTACAGAGCAAGAAAGGAGAGGGAAGAGGCTGGAGATTAGGACAGCTTATTGGATGGAATTGGCTTCTTGGCACCAAATGCTGTAAAGAGAGAATGGTCTAGGAGGCAGTACATCCTCACACCTTCTCACAAAACACCCCAGCAGAAAGAATGACAGTGAGCCAGGCCAACGTCCTCAATGCCACACCATTCTTTCCCTCCCTTTCCACAGCTCATGTCAGAGTCTTGCTTTCTACTGCTGTCTGCAGGTCTGACCTGCTTGAGCAGATCAGCTCATTTCCTGCTGTGTGCATCAGCTAAGTAGGGACCCCTTAACCCATTTCAGCAACTTGCTTGCCCTCTTCCGTTTCATGGTGGAGAAAAGCATTTACATAATAGCGAAATGTGGGGTTGCTTCAACAGGACACTCTTTGTTGCATAAAGCACCTAGAATCCTGACTGGCAGTCTGTTTTTTTTCCTGAGAGTCTGTTTTTTACATAAATTTTATGGTGTTTAAGTGTAAAGAAAATAGTACTAAAACGCTTTCACACATTTGCACAGAACAGTTGCAGGCAGGTTCCACTGAGGCATAGAGATAAAAATAAAATAAAATAAATAAAGCAAAAGAATATAAAAGTGGCTGGCTGAAGTTAAATGGCCATTTCCATGGCTGAATCTCTAGATGACTTTGCAAAATGCCAGTTTTGCAGCCGCATTTACCTCTCTGCTGCTAAAACAAGTCAGGATATTTACAGAAAGGTAAACTAATGAACTTTGTTGGCCTCACTTGAAAATAGGAGCAATGCCCCAGAAGGCAGCAAAGCAAATGCAACATTGCATCTATTACATCCCCTGCCCCTTTACAACTTTCTCTTCAACCATGGCAAGCCCCTCACAAGCTCATTATATTGAATATTTCACAGAAAAACAGTTAGCTTACTTTATTAATTTTACTCTAAAAAGTGTGCCTTTCTTGCAACGATGAGACAGCTGGAGAATAACCAATTCCTCTGTTTACTGAGTGGGAGGGACTGAGAAGGTCACATCCACGGGATATGCTTTGTGTAATAACTGTAGTGTTTCTAAATCCAGGAAGGCATCTCCATGTGGACTTACAGGGTTACTTACCAAGCATAACTTTGTGTTTTTTCTCGAATAAAGAATTTCTTGCACTGACTGGCAATTAAAAAAATACTCAGTAAGAATTTCCAGTGAAGAGAAGCCCTCAGAGCACAGAGCAACTATACTGTGCAGGATATTGCTGGGATAACCTGTGGTGTCCCAGCCACCTTCACTGCACTCATCCAGCCTCACACCCCCAAAACATGTACTTCTCAGGTCCCTTGTGTTTCAAGCAGCAAGAGGCCATGCAACACTCTCTGGAAGGACAGGTGGCAGAGTGTGCCCTATTCCCCAGCACAACCAGGAGGCACGTGCTGACCCCGCATTGAAACCTGAGCCACAGCAACCCCCTTCTCCTGGAAAGACTGTGACAAAGAGCTTCCCTCATCCCAGGAAAGACCATGGCTCTCTCCTGCATGTATCACAGGGCACATGCACCAGCACATGCCTCCTGCAACCAGCCGGTTTTGCTGGATCGTGCTGTTGTCCTGCACATAACCCCTTATACAGCAGCAAGTGTTGTCTGCTGTGCAGCAGCACAGGGAGACAGGAATGGGGGTTATGGTCACTTCATCACATGTTGTTTCTGATACTGCTTCCTCCTCAGGGATGAAGTCCTTTCCCTGCTCTAATGTGGGGTCCCTTCCACAGGAAAAGGTCCCCCACAAACTTCTCCAACATGAGTCCTTCCCATGGGCTACAGTTCTTCATTAACTGCTCTAGAGTGGGTCCCTTTCCACAGGGTGCAGTCCTTCAGGAACAGCCTGCTCCTGCATGGGTCCCCTGCAGGGTCACAGGTCCTGCCAGTAAACCTGCTTCAGCTTAGGGTCCTGTCTCCACGGGTCCATGGGTCCTGCCAGGACTTCCCACGGGGTCACAGCCTTCTTTTGGGCATCCACTTGCTCCGGCACGGGATCCTTCTTTTGCTGCAAATGGGTCCCTGCTCCTTCGTGTACCTCCATGGGCTGCAGAGGCACAGCTGCCTCTCCTTGGTCTGCACCAGGGGCTGCAGGGGAATCTCAGCTCCAGCACCTGGAGCAGCTCCTCCCCTCCTTCTGCACTGACCTTGGTGTCTGCACTCTGATTCTCACTCCTCTCTTCTCTGGCCACAATTACTTCTACACCGTAATTTTTCCCCTTCTTAAATATGTTATCACAGAGGTATTTCTACCACCGCTGATGAGCTTGGCCTTGGTCAATGGCAGGTACATCTCGAAGCCAGATGGTTTGGGCTCTACCAGACATGGGGCAAGTTTTTAGCAGCTTCTCAAAGAAGCCCCCCCTGTAGCCCACCCTGCTAGCAAAACCTTGCCATGCAAACCAAATGCAACTTTGTAATGACCAAAGCAGGAATAGTAGAAAATGGTGGACATCTAACTTTTAGTTTCTTTCCTGGTCTAGCATTTAACATCAAAATCAGTAAGAATAATAAAGCCCTATTAAGACAGCCAGTTCAAGGGAAGCCTCTAGATGTAAAAATAGAGTCTCAAGTCTATAGCTGACATACAGAATTAGTTGCTTTTTCTGTAACAGTGATAGAAGCCTCAAGAAAAGCCACGTGTTGGTGAACTTGCAGAGGGTGGCACACAGTTCTAATAGCTATTAGACCAGAAGACAACTAAACAATCTTCTCTGAGATGCTCATTCTGGAAGACTGCATGAAAAAAACAGTGAGACTGAAATTTTCTAGGATAGATCCCTCAGTTCATTTCCAGCTCTGGCAGTTGCCCACTCTGTCTGTGAGATATGTGATGAGCCATTACCAGAGCCATTACACCTAGAGGTGTAAGAGCTGGGCTCGTAAGGAGACGACTTTCCCCTGGGTTTCCGGCATAACACATTTCTCGACAGGGCTCTGAGACTTCCTTTCTCTTTGACTTGGTTTCTTAAAAACCATGTGCAGCCAGTAGCCTGTCTCTGTGTTGTGACACTCCTGCAGCATGAAGAAATCCTGTGATTTTTTAATGATAAATCTGTCAGGTTCATTAGCACCAGTAATTATATGATTTGTCAATACTGATATGTTGTTCACTGCAAAATCTTTTTTTTTTCTGGAATTTAGCACAGTCTTGCCACAGTTATATTTGTGTACCTTTGCATGGATCAACTTGGGGTTCCCCCACTCTTGTTGTAAAGAGAACTTGGCACAGGAGTTTGGGAGCTGGCAGGCAAGTAAGCAGGAACTCTGACCACACAAATCTACATGCAGTGAATACTGCTTCTGTCCCGTCCCCACACACTGACCCACTAAATGACTTCTGCAGACTGTCAGTGCAAGGACTGTGTGCTACCCTTTCACCCTCAGAGCAAGAGTGGCACAGCACCCAGCTTCAGAGGAACTGGAGTATGTGCCCTTCCAGCTATAAAGTGTTTATTTAACTGCTATGCTGAGCTGCTGGAGTGGAGCAAAGCAGCCTTCATGCTGCTTAGCACCTGACCCACTGTTTTTTCTGATTTTTTAATATCTCTTTTACAGTATCATTGCTATTTCGCACTTTATTTCTTTCACAATCCTTAGACTGTCCATGTACTCCCAGTGATTTACTGCATGTGATTTCCTCCCATTTATTTACTCACTGAAATAATTCTCAGCTTTTTATTTCAAAGGTTTGAAAAGCACTCAAAAGAATCTGCCAGAAGTACAGCATTTGAGTAAAAAGTGTGTTACACTTCATACAAATCAGTCACACAGGCCAGCACAGTCTGTCTAAGAATGAACAGAGCTTTTAAACTTTATAAGGCAGCATTGTTGCCTTGACAGTACAAAACATCAGAATGGAAAAACCTCTGTGGTAGCACAGACTGTTTTAGTACAGATCCCAATATCCCAACAAATGCTTTATTTTCCACATACAATTTAAAGCAATTTTATGCAGAATTTCGGACAGAAAACTATTGTATTCCAGCTTCTTCAATGAACTCAAGCAATTTCTTATTTTTTTTAGACCAAGGTTGGCTTGAGGGGTTTTACACAAGAGTTACACATGTGCTAGAGCAAAAACACACAGATCTACTTACATACAATGTCCCCAACCTCCTGCCAGGAATATTTTCCTGTGCCTGTACTCAGCTGTGCTAAAAGCATCCTGGGGAAGACCAAGCTGAATCACACTTATGAGAATTGCTCAAATCTGAGCCATTCCCTCATAGAGGCCATGATTAATTCACAGTTGCTACCTCAAAGCAGCAGTAAATATATTAACATTCACCACTGGGCAGGCTGCCTTCCTGCACAAACACGGAAGAAGTTGGGCTCACTGACAGTGCCTGAGGACTTGCAGCTACCGACAAGAGGAGCCTGGTCAGCAAATCCTTTCTCCCAGCCTGTATTCCTTCACACTCTTCCCTGTTTCCTTGCCATAGGCAATGACAAGCGGCAGCCGCTGATGATCTCTAAGGCCGCACACTACCTGAGTGCTTAGTAAAGAAAACAGACACGTCAGGCAGTTTCCTTTCTCTGCTCCTAAAGTCAGGGCATCCAGCAGGGAACATAACAGGAGAAACACAGATGAATTTTTGGTTCGACTCATTTACACTCCTCAGAAAGTTAACCTTCCAACCTCCTAAGTGAAACACTGAAAAATTTAATTTTTAATATCGTAAAAGCCTGTTTCTTAGAGGCATTGTGCTCTCAGCTCTCAGTAGTTTTAGATGGAGCACACAGAGTCTGTTAGGGACAATAAGAGCAAGAAGAATGCAAGGACAAAAAGAGTAGAAGAAGCAAGATGAAAAGGACCTGAAAGGACACAGTGGATGGAAATAGATGTTGTGGTGAGGTTATGAGGAGAGATATAACTTAAGGAAGGGGAAAAGAAAATAAAAACAATAGGCCAAAGACTTAATGAAATAAAGTAACAGAGGAAAAACAAAGCAAAAAGATAAAATCTGCCAACATATACCCAAAACAATTCAGTGGCTGCAGGCTTAGTAAACAAGAAATTAAATCACTGAAAGCATTCTCAGGAATCTCCTATAAGGCTTGGTGGCTAATGCAAACACTCAGGAGCCACCTCTCCAGTCACAGGGAAGGCTACAATACTTTTTATTTACTAAAATTTAGGCTTTGACTGTAGGATCATATATTGGCTCATATATTCCTGTGAAACTCTTCAGACCATGATGAGTACAAATGTGTCCAGAGGAAACAGGTAGAAACACTGTAGGTTACAGTATTAAGACGGGGGAGAAAGCACAGGAGAAGGAGAATGGGAAAAAGCTAAAGAAGTCAGTGGGAGAAGAGATTAGCAGAAGAAAAGACAGCACATATCCATAACAGCACAGCTTTAAAAAAATCATACAGCAAGTAATAAAGCAAAATAAGCATAAAGACATTAAAAGAACATTAGAAAGGCAAAAAAAACATGAAAGAAAAACATAAAGAGGAAAGGGATTGTGGAAAATGCAAGTCAAGGAAATACTCAGAAATTGTTCTGACACGCTAAAGGGTTTGAACACCTCACCAGTGCTCCCCAGGTATAACATTTGTACCTCTGTGAGATGCCCACATTGCATAAAACAGACAACCACTTGTGGGTGGGCACAAAGCCACATATGCTGGATTATGGAGGAAGCCTAAGAAACTCCTCTAATACTGAATCTTAACCCACTATTATATTTCTCTGTGTGTTTTTAATTCAGTACAAACTAATTCCAATTCTAACCTCAATCACAACAGTTACATTATCTACTTCAATGGAATTTTTCCTCATTTGTAGTGATACTAGTATTTTTAATTGTACTCCATAGTGCACTTTTTCTCCTTCACTTTTACTCTTAATTGTACTCCACAGTGCACAGGTATAGCTCAGACTGCAAAACAAAGAAGAACAAGCTCTGCAGTGTAATATACTAGAAAAAGTATTCCTACATCACCTTCTCAAGTTAGAATGCTCTTGCTGAGGACCTTGGAATGGATTTACACAGACAGCCAAAGCCAGGACTTTTCATACCATCCTGTGGAAGCTTGGATAGAAGCAATTATTGATTGATTGGGAAAACATGTAAAGATAATGTGCAAGACAACAGATGACATCCCATAAGCACTGTCATACCATTTGGCCCCAAACTGAGGTATGAATTCTCTCTTCTCTACCAACAGAGGCCTCTAATATCAGAAAGCACACACAGGAACCCAGGGATTAAAACTGCTGAGCTGTTCCGGTTTTTGCAGCTGTTAATCCAGCAGAGGAACAGGAGAAAACATTTTGCACGGCCTTCAAAATTCCCCCGATGGAACAGAGAGGGCAGGTCAGGATGCCTTACACAAAATGAATATTAACAACAGAATTCATTGTGTTTATATCTGTGTTGTTTTTTCAGTTTCCTCATCCACCAACACCTCTTGATCAAAGGAGGTTGAGTGGCTGCCAGCAGAAGGCTCGGCTGGGTCTCATGGTCCTGTAACAACAGTTTCTTGAGGAGAAGCTTATAACCACGGTGTCTTACCAGGCTACAGGGCAACCACGACCCCTCCACACATGCCTTCCCCTTGCACCGTATGGAGACTCAGCAGCAGAAGTATTTGGGAGCTTTTGTAAAACAGGCATTGTGACTGAAACATCCAGGACGCCTAAAATGATTTTTATATATCCATGCACCTTCAGCACAGTGCTGAATCATGGAACTAAGGACTGCAATGACCCTGTTCACCCTGCATAGCCAGCATAACCCACAATACCAAACCAACCTTGGAAGTCCTGCTCTGGCCCCAAGAGGAAAATGTGGGATGAATACCTGACATGCAATTTCTTCTTTGGCTTTTTGTTCAGCCTGGGGAAGAACTCTACAGGGGTCAAGCAGTGCTCATCCTGCAGTGCTCCTCCAGCTGCCTGGGAGTGCACAGAGAGGAAGATGGAGGTGGGAGTAGGTGGACCAAGCTCTTGTCATCAAACAAGACCTAAAGCTGGCTGGCTTTAGCCACGGGGTTGGGTGTGTGGGTGTGTGAGCATTTGTATCTGCAGCAAAGGAGGAGGGGAGGAAGGCAGCAAGGGGGCTGGACATTCATAAACACTAATTTAGTAACACAAGATACCAGCATTTTTTTGACTCTTTGTTGTTCTAGTCTACCTGAGAAAATGATGACGAAATGAAACAATGACTGAAGCTGGTCAAAACCTGCTGATGAAACAGTTTTTCTTCAGCAAATGCCATTTTGTGACAGTAGAAGTGAATCAAAGAGGTATTAATATTGTTTGATATCTGAAATTATGTCTAATTCTCTGTTTCCTTTTGATTTTAGAATCCTTTTTGTACTGACATTGGCAAAAATGTCAATATTAAAATGTTGATATATAATTTTCTGACAAGCCTTGCATATTCCCACTTACTAAAGTATTTTACTCTGTACTATGTGCAGTGATACAGGAAACAGAAAAATAATGTAGATACCAGACATCTGTAAGAACAGATGTTGGAATGATCCAACCAATGGAAGGAGAGGTGAGCAGCTCTTCTTCGCTTTCCACTATAACTTGAATTTGCAGGTGCCCTGCTCTGCTGCAGGCCCCATATGGCGTGGGAAGGCTGTACAGCCCCATGCCTGTTACAGACAAAGCACAACTGCTCTGAGAAACTGACGTGTCAGCAAGGACACTGGTGCTCCCCACTCTTCAGTCATCTCTTGGTCAAATCCATCCAATTTCTCAAGTGTTTCTCGTGGTTTCTGGGGGAAGTCTAGCCCTGCAGGCTGGTCTGGGATTTGAGACCCAAGGCAAGCTACTTCCAAGAGGTTCCCCTCCACTGAAAGAGACATTATTCTTTCAATGTCAGCAACACCTTTCTTAGTGGAAAGCAGTCTCCCTTCTCCCTAAGAGCAGCCCTCCATAAAAGAGGTATTTGCACACAGTGCTCCTAAGGTTACAAGAGATGTTTAATTTTAGCCCAAGTTTTTGTTTATTTGTTTGTTTACTTGTGGACGTAGAATTTATAAGTAGTGGTTTTGCTCTCTGACTAAGATTCACTCTTAAATGTCAGGACATAACCACAGAAGTAAACAATGCTTTAGAAATACTAACTCAATTCCTCTAAAAACCTGTGCAGCATTATCTTAAGACAAACAGACTGTAAGTATACCCTAATGAAATGCAAAGCCTTAAAAAAAAGCACTTTCTTTGCCATTAAGGATGGAAAACAACATTTCAGTGTCATTCACTGTTGTTTCTTCAAGATTCCCTAAGTGTTGAATCCAGCTCCTTGAAACTCCTCCTATGGAGCAGGCAGGCATGAGCCAGCTGAAAGTCATCTGCAGCAATCTTCTGTCCCGCTGCCTTATTTCTGTCCGATTTTAGTGAGGCTGGTTTTTTTTAGCATGAGATTTCAACGGAACTGAAAATATCTCGTAGCACAAACTCTGCAGCATGCTGTGAGTAATTTACAGCTGCCAAAACCATCTAAATCAAATCCCATGAGGGATTCTTCTTTCTTCAACTCATGCACGTTAGAAAACAAAAATGGCCAGCAGCCATTCTCCTTCTCCTCCTCCTCTTTCACTGAGCAGATTCCTGCAGCTGGAGCAGTGTCATTAGAAGCTGCTCTTATGGACTCCAGGACAGAAACATGGTGCAGCTTACAGCAAGCATTTCAATTCATAACAACAATTTCACCTTTTCTTTTATTTTTTTTAAATTTTTTTTTGTAAAGTGAGAGAATTTCAAGGTAAATCCTGCGGTCTGGATTCTCAGCATTGCACAGTGTGCTGGCCATACAATTATTTGTATTTGCTCTTCACCCGACTGCATGCAAAGGCAGTTCAGACATAAACTAGGATTTAATGTCTAACCAGTGGTCTGCCTGCACAGTTTTTGAGATTGCATTTTTTAAGGCAAACACTGAGAAATCTATAAAACACCATGCAAACCAGATACACACAGAGAGCAATTCAGGTTTTTCTCGAAAAACACCACAGGCAGTTTTGAAAAATGTATGCCTTGGTTTATTCATTGAGGAAGTTGGTTTTGAGGAGGGTTTTTCCCTCATTTTTAAAATTTCAACCTCCAAAGAGAAGCTTCAGGACTATGTATGATGGCTAGTGCATGCAAGGTGGGGAGTTTACCTTCCATAAAATGCTGGAGAACACCTGGATGAAAACCAGCAAAAGACACAAAGTATTGGATCAAGTTCTTGGACATACAGAAGACAGAGCAAGCAACGCTTAGCCAGGCTAACAGAACACTGCTTGAGGTATGTTACCAAATGGAAAGAGCAAATCAATGTGGAAAATGAGCAAAAAGAAACAATGTCATGAGAGGTATTCCGAAAGAAAAATCTAATTTCTAAAGGACTAGGTGAATTGTAAATGTCATATTTCATTACTCGTGGGCAAAAATCCCCACCCAGTATCATCACTGCACAAACGGAGACACGCACGACCCAGAGCTGCATGGGGCCCTGAGGAAGAGCAAATGAGGGTGGCAAGGAGGATAAACAGAGATACTGCTGCCACAGGGCCTGCTCAACTGCTGTTTGGGACAAAAGAGACTGCGGGGACTCTGTGGAGAAGTTTCAAAGTAGTTTCCAGGGTTTGCTTCTCTCCACTCCTCCCAGCCCACTTCCCTGACCACTGCTTGACCTGACTGCTCAGACCAGGAACTGGAATCTGGGTTTAACTACACATTTAGTTTATATGCAGTAGTGATTCCAGAGAGCTTTTGCTCCTATAAATGCCAATAAGAGCTTTTCTGTGAACACTAGCAAAAAGTGTTGTGTTCTGAAAATCTATGTGGGCAATATACTGCACAGTCTGGCTATAAAACTTCCAGTTTCCTATTTTTTCTAGTATTACACTGTTTTCCCTAGCTCTAATGCAGTGGGCAGGCTTTCCATTGACTTTTTAACTCTTCTAGAGGACAGAAGGACTCCAGTGTTTTGCTTTGTCTTGGGAAGCTGAAGGAGTGAAGCTGCCCTCCTCTTGTAGAGCAGTATGTGATAGTTCATTCACTTAACACTTCTTGTCCCCCACCGAAGCCTCAGAAAAAACTGGTTCATCTTTTGCTGCACAGTGCAAATCTATTAACAAGATGCTGGCTGGGTTTCTGTGTGGGATGATTCCCATAACCAGGTCCTATGGTCTGCTCCACAACAAAATGCAAACTAGATTGTGGGTTTTTTTAAAGAAACTTCTCATTGTCTTCTATGTCCCTCAGGGCAAAAGCAATTTTCTCCAACATTCTTTGTACCACCGCCCGCACAGTTTGTGGTAGAAGTTCATATATTTGTAAGGTCCTATTCAGAGATATTTTCAGCACACCAGAAAATGAAAAACATTTTAACAGATGAGGAAAAAATTAGCAACATATTAGCTAAAACTGACTTCCAATTTAGAGCCATCAGCAACCACTGCTCTAGTTAGCACAGAAAACCTTTCCAGTTCAGGTTTGGTTTTGCTCAGTAATTCATTTCTACAGAGTCACTGTGACCTGAACTACGCCTTCCTGATGCTTCCCTTATGCAGAAATAGTTTTGCTCTTCAATCTTCCTAACCCCCAGTTCTCCATTATTTTTATGATGACATCACTTTTCTTTCAGTGATGTCCTTTTTTTTTCATCAGGAAAATTTCCATACACGTTCACTACAGTGGTTTTCATGCCTCCTTTATCAGGACAGCAAACTGCCAAGTGCATTCTGCTTTCTGCAGAATATCTCATTTAACCTCCTGCCTCCAGCTCCTTGCACTCTGAGTAGATTCCCATCTTGCTGATATTAGCCCCTCTTTTATCACCGGAAGTTTGCCTGGGTGTTGTCTGCATTTGAAGAACTCCTTCTTCGGCTTTAGAAAGATTCTATTAGAAATAATTTTTTAAGCAATGTTATCAAGCAAGCCAGCACTGAACCTTACTGTGAACTCTTCAAGCTAGGAAAAGAATAAATTATTTCACTTTACCTTAAGTACTCTTACCTTTTAAGACAATCTTAAAAGATAAGAGTACTTGAGGAAAAGAATAAATTATTTCACTTTTCCCCAAGTACTCTTATCTTTTAAGATTGTCTTAAAAGATAAGAGTACTTGAGGAAAAGAATAAATTATTTCACTTTACCTTAAGTACTCTTACCTTTTAAGACAATCTTAAGAAAACTGAAAAAAAAATCTGTGCTGCTTTAAAACTTACCACCTTTACAGGAATTCTTCAAGGCACTTTCTATACATAGATGTTCAGGAAAACTGTACTAAACCAATGAAGTTGGTAATTTAAAGTGGATTTTTTGAAATGCTATAAGCTACTTAAGTGGAAATTCCTGCTAAGAATTTAGATGACCGTCACCTGATGTCATTTACTTTATCTCCAAAGAATAGATACCCAAGATTTTCATGTAAATTAGGTAATGCTTTTTTAAGGAAACAATCTCAGAAAATCCACTTGTTTCCCTCTATTTTATTGTTCTGTGCAAATGCGAATGCATACGTATTCATATGCACTGACACACGTCCAGTTCAAATCAGAGAATGCAAGAGAAGCTGTGGTACCACCTATTTTCTCCTTCTCCAGTTCTTGCCTTCTCCAAGGAAAAAGGAAATACTGCTACATCTTCCCAAGCACCTTCCCATGCCATGGTAAAGGAGTTGTATGGCTAGAATGCCCACTAAAGCAGTGAGTTCACGGGACAAGCCTAGAGCAACCTTAAACGAATGTGAGTTGGTGTTAATTTGTACCAAATCTGAGTGGAATAGAAATATCCCTCTACAAAACATCCAATTCTTGTTCTAACCTACAGGCCTCAGAAATAGGGGGAGATTTCTGTTTTAGGGTTAGAGATAATGGTGCTGTCTAATTAACTATTTACATAATACATTATTTCACACAGTCACAGGCCAATATTTTGAGCCATAACTCTGTTCTGTGTTTTATGCGTGTTTTGTGTTTTCTACAGCAGACACACCCAGAGCCCTCACTTCACTTGTGATCTCTGCTACATGCACCAGGCATTTGATCTTAAATTTGTCTCCCTGGTTTTGTATTGCTAGAACCAAAAATTCACCTTCAGTCTATGCCCTGGGTTGTGGGGATGTA